>VXBC01009367.1:0-54770 GCA_013399945.1 Ploceus nigricollis
GGGCGTCAAAACAGAACAGTGCCAAAGCTTAAAGAGAGGCACAATTAAGCTTTCATACAACATCTGTATCATATTTACACATGCACTCACTTCCAGGGAAGTGACAGACATCAAAACTAATGGAGAACATCCCAACTCTCCAAATGCAGGAAGAACGCTGAAGCTTTCCCAGCTGTGCTCTTGGGACTGTAAAACAAGAGACTGGTAAAGGAGCCTATTTTTTTATTGCTTTTGCCGTTGGTTTTGGCCAGGTAGTGTCATAAAATTCTTAAACAGAGTTATCCTACTGCACTATGAGAATTATGTACACCAGGACTACTGGAAAACAATAGCTGCAGAATAAGCCTCATCATCCTCTGGATGTTATGCACAGTAATTGGTTCCAGGGTCAACACTGTGATGCTACAACAAAGGGCTGTAGCTTAAGGGTAAAGAATAAACAGCAGGAGTTAATGGAAGTTCTGTTAATATATAAATGCCCCCCAAAATGAAAGAAAGACAGAAAATAAAATATTCTGTATAAATAAAACTGATTATGAATCCAACATGCAACCTTAGCTCTCAACAAGCTGTTAATTTCATTAAAGAAACAAAGCAAGTATTTCAAGTCACTGTAGCAAGAAAGCAACACATTTGGGATTTTGAAGCTAGTTTGACAAACACTGTGCTTGTCATAGGTGCCAATTTATTTGTGTATAAAATACAGACAACGAAAGGTGTCTGAAATTACAGTATTATTCACAAAATACCATTATTAGGGTATAGGCAACTTTGTTCAAAACATCACGTGCGATTGTTCCACTGAATCTAAACATCTGGGGCAAGTTATCCATCTGGCTTTAGTGCCTTTGAAATGACATGCTACATTTAAGCTAAGAGGTCCAGTCACACCAGTTTTAAGTAATCATGTTTTCATTGTCCAGCACTTCATCATTTTGAATCTTCCATTCAATATCACTTTTGAAAAAAATATATTTAATCCTTTTCCCCATACAGCAGGAAAGTGAAACAGATATAAAGGTACAAATTTTTTCTTTCTAAGTATTTCTCCAAATATAACAATTTATCTCCTGCCACTCAAGCACTCAGATGAAAAGGTACAAAGGAACATCATTATCCTTGTGATTTGCCAGGTGAAACACTAAGATGCAACATATCAAACTGGAATCCCTCATTAGTATGTTTCCCTATCACTTCTCCTTCTCTTTTCCATTTCCACTGTTCTCAGGACCTGAAAGAAACTTTTACCTGCTTTTCTTTCACCTGCTCTGCTGCTGTGCACAGCTTCACATGCTGGGAGTGCTCATGCAGGGTTGTAGCAGGGGCACTGTGTGTCCTCCTTCCCCAATTCACTCCCTAACATGAGCAGGATGACACTGAGTTACAGGACCTTCTTCTTTGGTGCTCCACTTTTTCTCCGTGGTCACTCATTTCCTTCCTTTAAACAATACTCTGTTCCCAAATGCCAGCTGTGCCACATAGGATCAGTTCCCACAGCGTGCCAACCTCCCTGGTACGTGCTGCTCCAGGCCTTGGCTGTCCTTATGGACCTCCTCCCTTTAGTAAGCCAACACTGTGACACCACTTATGCAAACACAGCATGCTTTTACCTCCAGCTTACTTCTTTGTGCCATTGATTCAGCTCTTTTCCAAGGCTGTTCCTAAGGCTCCCCACTCCTACATAAACCACCTATGGTTAGCAGCTGGCAAGAGCCTGAAATCCAGATCCTTCAAGACAAACTCTTCTATCACTTCCTTCGGCTCACAAACACCATGGTTGCATCAAAGAAAAATAACCCCAGCCAGGTCCCATCCATCACCCAGCTCTCGGCAGCACCAGCCTGAGTGCCTGGTTTGCCCCACGGCAACACCGGGATACATCATAAAATGGCACTTTGGCTCACTCCCAGTTGGGACCCTCAACAGAAGAAATATGGATTGGTAATCCTACAGTGTATATGCTGTGAGATAAACTTGATATCATGCATCAGATCAAACATGTGCATGTCAGAAAGCAAATTCACAGATAGGGCAATTACTGCAGAAAACCACATTTCTGGCTTGTACTTTAGCATGGCTCTCACTCTCCACTACAACAGGGATCTCTAGAGAGCTGTCAGCAACAGAGACTTGCTTGGAACTACCAATGAGCTTCCAGAAGAAGCTGTTTCATCATCTGGATGCAACTCTAATAGTAACACATCATCCCTTTACCATGTAGATCTATTTATCTATACTTGTTACATAAACTCATACACTTTCTGAATTTTTGACTTTCTCAAACCTTTTTCTGCTTGATGGACTTTTTAATTACATTATGGTTTTGGCCCTTTCCAACCTTCCTTTCTTCCCTAGGTATCAGGTTTCTTTCCTTTTGGCTTCTAAAAGCCTCAAAGAAAGTTGCAAAACTGGAATTTGAGTAAATACTTTATGAAGAGTACTTTCCATGATGCCTTGGTTGAGTGAAGTCAGTATTTCAACTTACTGAGTATATGCTAAGATACATTTTTTTTAAAGACAATCTTGCTCCAATATAATTGACCAAGAAATGTCAGTATAGCAGAAAATCTTACTTGGCACATAAAAACTTCATTATGAATTAATAGCATTTCATTTCCATTATGAGCCTTAGTATTAGACATTTGCATGCTGGTAACATCTAAGATTAAAAAACCCTAATAACTTGCAAAATTATATTATTATATTTGAATTATAACTAATGTGTCATATCTGTGTGTATTAAACTAAAAAAAGCACAACATTCCCTACTTCCACCAAAATAACAGCATTGAGGCCTCCTTGTCAAATATATTTAGCATTACAGTAGCAAGTAAGTGATCCTCACTTATGTGCACCCATTTTGTTGTCCCAGAACAATCCAAGTAAAGATTAATTTTTTCCTGTTACAACTTTACTTGTCATTCTGTGTTTGGCTATTTTTTAAGGCTTCTCCAGGCTTTAACAGTACTTAAGGTTAAGACATTTCTGGGAAATTGCTGTGCATGTGGATACAGATATGTGCAAGGACAAGAAATTTCTGCAAAGTATTATAAGGGGTTTAGGATTAATATGTTCCATGTGCAGAGTAAGCTGTACTTCCTGAATTCTCTTTTAAGGGAAGAGACAGATCTGTTTGCTTCATTATCTAGCAAAAAAAGGCTTTACTACCTACTGAATAAAGGCTAAATCACAGAAAACTCATCATACCCTTGGTTCAGTAGTGCTACACTGAACTACACCTACCAAAACACGCAAAAGGCAACAAGGAAACACAGCATCTGCTCCACTACCTTGGGGTACAGCAAGCATAGGAAGAGATGAAGTATTTTATATTCCATTATCATCCTGACTCATTGCATTCAGTCCTTCATCATCATGACACTGGTGAAAGACCTCTACTGCCAAAACACCCAGAAAATGTTTCACAGGAGGAGAGAGGTGAGAGGGGGGGGAAAAAAAAAAGCCTTTTAGACCTGAGGTTCACATTTCCCAAAGAACTCATATATTTCCCTTGTGGTTATGCTTTTTTCTCCCCCCCCAATATTTAGGTTTTGCTGACAACAGCCTGCCTCAAATGCTATTTAAGCAGTAAGACATCACAAGACATATGCTACCCTAAGATAACAGACACACCTCTGACGTGCTGTTAGGTGTAGCTGATGCCTTCAACTGCCTGATGAATTTGTTATCTCAAAGAAACACAAGGTTTGGGAATGCCTTATATTACAAACTAACCCTAAATTTAGTCTTTAAATAAATAAAATCTGTGATTTTGCATCCTGTAATAAAAAAAAAAAAAAGAAGAAGAGATCTGACTTGGAGTAAATCCTAACTTCTGGCTCCCAAATAAAACTAAACTTTTTAGCCTTATACCTGTGATATGACAAAAACAATCATTTTAATGGCTATTTGTTTTTCTGTTATTTGAAGTAACAGAGATAATGAAGTAATAACTGAGGTTTGACATCACCAACCTGGAAAACAAAGTTCTGAAAGCAGGAGGGCAAATCTTTCTCCATGGGTCCTGTACAAGGATGAGTATCTCATGCTCTAAATCCATGTTAAGCAAGCACCCGTATCAAAGTTAAAATAATCATCAGTTGAGCAAGTGCTTTTGCCTTTCACATGGACACCCTCTCAACAGAGATTCTGCACTTTAAAAGGATGAAGGGTTGGATTTTTGCCCTCAGCATTACTAAAACTTAACCAAAGCCATCAACAGATTATCCACAAAAGACAAGACTTGCTCCTCCCCTAGTCTTATCCCCTGTAAAGTTTATATGCTACAGTACATTTCAGGATATGCAATTTACACTGGCATTGGTTAGAGAAAAGAAAGATTTCCCTATTCTTCTCTAATCTCAGGCCATTAGGTGCCAAGTGGTTCAACAAAGCAGTTAACAATGATTCCAATCTTACTGCTTGTATGCTTAAAATCAAGCCAGCAGTTATAACTATTGCTGTATCAAGGCCAAAGTATTCTGCAATTTTCCAGTCCAAACCCATGCTGTCTATAAACAAGAAAAACAAATTCACCATGAAAGTAAGTTCCCTACACATTTACAAATCCATTCAGGGCATTGAAAATAATGTCTATCTGTCAGTTACAAAATATGGGACAGCAGCAATCACACACCAAGTACAAGGATCCAAAAATCTCATTCAAGGCCGAAGGCACTGAAAATTATAATGCAAAACTCAAAGCCTTCTTCCACAGTTTCAATAAAATTCACTATAGGCTTTTCATGTCCCTAAAAATACAGGCTTGCTGACGATAAATCTGGTAGGCAATCAAAAGAAAACTGAGAATAAGAAAAGCTATCAATGCTCCCATCACAGAGGGTTCCCTTAACTGCAGCGAAGTTGCTCTTGACTTTTACTAGCACAACTGGTACCACAGTCGGGCCCTTTCACAGTAAAGTAATCCAGCGCCTGAATGAAAATACTGGGTTAAAAAGTAATAAAGTGAAGTCAAGTGAGACCTAGTGAAACTTGTATTTGTAAAACACACCTGCAGAAAACAAATTATCTACCAAGGCTAGGCCCAACCACACATTACTTTTATATCCTGTGCAGCTCTGGGACTCCCCCACATTTCAGCTCCTGCAGAATTCAGCCCATCCCATCCACTGAGAGTACCTACTGCCAAACGTAATGCACTAAAAAAGAAAATCTGACTCTTGATCGAGGGCGAACTGTGAACCATAATGTTAAGAACCGCAAAAAGATTTAACATTAAAGACATTTATACAAGCCCCTCGTTAGCAGTCATTTACAGATCAGTAGAATCCCACTAAGCACAGTCATGGAGCTACCGAAGTATTTGGGAATCAGATTAAAACACTACCATCACAATTTTCATCGTCTGAATCTTGTTTTACTAGCGGGGGGGAGGTAGTCCTCACTCACTGATCAGAAACTGCTTGAAAATAAAAGCACTACACAATGTGATCTTTTGACTATAAATGTCACAAAGCAGTATTTCACACGCTACAGTTTGATGTAACAGAAACATCCAGTACAAAGAATTACCAGAGATGCTAAACTGACTTTTACAAGGCAGCAAGGTCAGGGCAGGTGTCAAGAAGTGAGGGATTTGTTAAAACTGAGGTTCTATGCAGCTGGATTTCCAAGTGCACACCCCTATAATGCAGACATTTATTGTATTTACTGAACAACAGCTTTTTAGCTCTAGTATGAACGCTGGAATCCCTGCGCAACTGACTTAAACATAAAGGGGTATTTTTGAATGCACAAACTGAAACGAAGATGGCCAATACCTTTCCACACCCTTGGAAATATTTTTTTTAAATGCTAGTGTATGGTAAGTGTGGAATGGTGACTGACAGCTGAGGAAGGAATAAACAAAGACATAAGCAATCCTTTGAAGCAGCTCTTGGGACAACATTTCCAAAAACTGTGAAAGTAGTAGTATGAAGAAATAATCTTGGGCATTTTCTATAAGCTTCAGGGCAAAGCTTATCCTACTATGACCTACCTTTAAGAAACCACACTTCCTTGCTTCCTAAGAGATAAAATAAAGGTTGGGTAGACCTATCTCTCTCTTAGCATCTTGTACAATTTTTCTTCCAAGCTGAGCTGTGTTTTGGTTGCTTAGATGACAGAAGTACAGCTACAATAAACTGCCTAAATAATACTTCTATCTCACTGTGTCACTTGTTATTGCATATAGTAACCTGCAAAAAAGGAGCACTAAAAATTAAAGCTAAATACAGCAGAAGTATCTTGACATGCACAAGTTCTTTGGCACTTAACACCCTCACTGAAATGTTTACAAGAAATAAAAGTAGTGCTACAGTTGGTCTAATAACTTCAAAACACTGCATAAGAAATTGTCTCTGAGCAACAATAAAGGCAATCTCTGTCACGACAAGCCATTAATCTACTGAAGTATCCCAAGCTCAGCCAGCAACCCTTAGTTCTGACTTGAGCTGACTGTGTGTTATCTGTTCCTCATCATCATGCCCCATTTCAAGAGGAACTTGAATTACTGTTTAACACTCTTGCTGGCCACCCACATTACATGGGACTGAGTAAAACAGGCCTTGGTAATGCAGAGCAAAGTGTGGTAATCAGGAACAGAGTGGAATTTACTGAAGATTCCTACAGGGCAATCGTTGCATGTTCCTTAGTATGATGTCAGGTTAATGGATAGCATTAAAGGGTACAGACCGCTTTATGCCAAAGCATTGCTGTCCTGTTCCAATCAAACACTTCCTGCACGGATTTGTTGAAGCATAGCTCCCACCATCACCATTCTAAAATACAGAAGGGGTAAGTAACTTCATGAGTGTGAGGTGCACCTGGCAAGGGAGGTTTTAACCACTTTTTAGATGTCCCATGGCTTTTCTCTCTTCCTCTCCTCTCAGTACACACTGCATTGATTCTGCCTGCCAGAGTTTTTCTTGCTATCCATTTTCTTGGGACAATCAGCGTAATTTCTATTTTGCTCTGTTTCCTCAGTAGGTATTCCCATTAAGATCAATGCACAGTCAAAGACAAATAGAATCAAAAAATACTGCTGAGGGCAACACCACAAGAATGTGTGTACTCACGTAGGAGATACCATCTGCAGTCCTGAGGAGAGTACAAGAGTCCAGAGGGGAGGAAAAAGTAACAAGGGCTGCTGTGGAGATATACACAGGCTTGTACTGGGCTTGTACTGGTCAAAAATGATGGCTCAACCTGCAGTGTTTTGCAGAGAAACCTCAGATCATGATAAAGTACCACACTGCACATGGCTTTGCTAACATGCATCATGACTGGACTACCATTACAGTCCATTACACTGGACTGGCATTACAGCAAGGCAGATAGGAAAGAGAAATTTCTAAATGGTATTATTAGATGTGTTCAAACTAGGTAACAAACTAGCTAACAGATCTAGTCCAAATTTGCTTTAAGGAACAGCTGAACTCTGCTAAGCCCCAACCAACATCTAATGGATCTCTTACTGCTAGCACAGGGTCTTTGCCTCTGCCCAGCTTCCCCTATGATTTGAAGCATCAATTTGCTTGTAATTCCAAGTCCCAGAGTTTTATTGCTCTCACTGGAGTTAAGAATCCAAACAACTACTTTGAGTTGGAAAGCTGAAAGGGTTTTATATTCCAACAAGCCCCCCTCAGCAATGCCCAAATTAACGGGTGAATGTGTAATCACAGCATAACATTCTTATCTTCACAGTTCTGAGACACTGTTCCTTCTTGAAACTGCCTTATTTCTTGGAAGCCTGAGGCAATAGTTACCAATTGTCCAGCACTGAAACATTCTCCATTTTGTTACATGCTCCTTCAGGAAACCAAATATGCTAAATAACTTAAACATACTTAAGACTGTACATATAGAACAAGATATCATTTGGTGTAAAATGCCTCAAGAGCACTGCCCTTAGCAGCACAATACCGTGGGATTTACAGTAAGTGAGAGTCTGGCATGAGAAGCATCTGAAGTGTAATTAATCATATATAATAAACTTAATGTAATGTATGTAATTAATCATATGTAATAAAAATGTTTGATTTTTATGTAGGGGAGAGACCTCTCCTTGCACACAGAGAAACACTTTTTCATGTAAGAACAATGAAGTCCTGGTACTGAATACTGGCAGCTGTTCCATACACTCATGCTAGCAACAGAAAACATTTACTAGAACTACCTCTGTTCTCTGGAATTACTATACATTTTTAATTTTCTAATTTCATTTGCTTAGCTGTTTTATTCTTACTGTTGCTTTCCTCCCAAAAATTACAGTCTTGCTGCTTCACTAAAATATTAAAGCAACTCTAAACAACTTTTACTTTTGAATTATTTTACATCAAAAGACTTCTGAAAAGATGCACTTTTCAATAAAGTTCCAGCTCCTGGACTTGTTATAATTCATATCTGAGCAAAACACAGTCCAAATTTATGCTTCATAAATCTCCCCTCTTTTTCCTCAGAACTTGCTAATGTTATGTTTCTATTCAAGCATTCCAGTTTATATATAGGATTTTCATGTAACAGGCCTGGGATAAATGGTATGTGTTACATCCCAAGACTGTATAACCTGTAAGCAATTCATAGGCAGTTGTCTCTTCTTCAGTTTACTAGAAAAGATACTAAATCAGTCTCTGACCATGCTCTTGTAAGAGTTTTTGAAATGTAACAAACACAAAGAAAGAGGTCCAGACCTTCCGGTTTTCACATGGAAATCTTCTTGGAGTGACCCATCTGAGCACAGCACATCCATTGAGCCTTTACAACTTCAGTGAAAGTCACCCAAGCATGCGGGAACTGCTTTGGAGGATCTGAATTCCAATGCGATTGCACACCTCTCTTCAGCCCCCCACCCGCCCTGAAACCTCACCACGTGGCTCAGCTCCCTTCACCAAGGTCCTCTTCTCTCCACCTTCCCCCTTTCTCCTTTCTCTCCACGCTGCACCTTACTCCCATCTCATCCCACTCCTTCATGGCGGTCATGTTCTAAGCAGGTCCCACCACGCCACCAGTGATTCCTGACATAAACCAAGCACAGCCACACACCACTGTTTTGTATTCACTGTTTGAGGTTTTTTTTATATTCTGCACAGACTTGTGTCCACCTCAGTCAGGTCACAAGCTTCTCGGGCTGAAAGCAGTACTGGTACAGTGCCCAGCACAACAGTCCTCACTCGCAGTCAGCCCTTTCCTGCCCTGGCCAGTGCAGTAAAAACAACGTGTGTGCAGTACAGGTGAATCAGTCTCTCCTTAAAGCATTTCGAACAATCAGAGGAGTCCGACAGAAGGGAAAAAAAGGCAAAGAGATGGGAGAGCAGAGGCAGGAGGTAAAGGAAATAGAATACACAAGATGGTTTTCACTGGAAGCAGCATCCTCTCCTTTCCCTGATGTCTTTCCTTGACATGGCCATGCTAGAAGCAGCATTCCTCTCCTTTATTTCTATATAACACTCCTTTTCTTTTTTTTCTTTTATTTTCTTTGTTTTCCCCTCCTAGATTAATTTTAACACTTACTTCCAGCCCAGACTGACACTTAGATGCAAGTAGTACCACCTTTATGGCACTTTCTCACTGGCTGGGCTATCTCAGGTCTGTGCTTTTACTCCATGCTCGCCAAGAACCAAGAGGTATTTAAATTTTTTTCACTTCTTTTCTTCATCTTTCCACCCACCAACAGCAGTCACAGCCTCAAAAATTATTCTTCCTTCTCCATTTCAGGACTGACATAGAGCCTAATGTAACAAACCCAAACACCTTTGCTGCTAAAACCATTACGGCAATGAAGGGGCTCATGCCTTAAAAATACTAACCACCAAATTACTTTGATCTATCTAAAACTACATTTTAGGTGAGAAGCTGAAAGATTATAAAAATAGTGTTTTCCTTTCACTTTTATCAACACATATATAATCCCTCACTACTCTCTCAGTCATATCTCTGGGGCTCTTTTCAGGGAAAAATGAAAATCATTAAAAAAACCCAACAAAAAACCTCAGTTTGGGGAAGAGGTGAGCAACAACCTACAGATGGCTCACACAGCTTTGGATGCAACTCGGTGAACATTCAGGTACAGTTCTGCAAGTGGCTTGAATGATAAATAAAAATGAAGAATCATCTGGGGCAGGAATACCTCAAAAACATCCAAAGTCTGGCCTCAAGGAAGCAAATGTGCTCAGAGCCACCTCCTCACACATGGCTGTCAGACAAAGCACAAATACTTCATGCGTGATCTCTGCATGACAGGTATCACACAGTACACTTTGTGTAACTCTAGAAAACTCCTATTTACCCTCCCTCCAACCAGATGAAGCACACTTTGTAGTCAGCTGATAAACTGGGTTTGCAACACTACACCTCGGTGCCTGAGAAATCATGTTACTCGACAAAGGCAGCAGGGGCAAATTCCAGACGTGTTAAAAGGAGTGCCTGCCCTGGAGGCTCTCAACCCCAATTCTTGCTCTTCTCCCAGTGTGCCCTGTCAATACTTCCCTGCTCCTGCCACCCTCAGGTGGCCAGACCTGCTGACCTTAAGTGACCACAGAGATGCCCTGCCAGCTTCTCTGCGGCAAGACCCTGTGCGTCAACAGCGCTCCTCAGATTATTAAGAATTAAATGCACAAAGAAATACTTTCAGCTGAATCAAGGCCACAGCATTCAATACTTTGCAGTCTCAAGGCCCTTTTCTGACACAGGATAACATAGTAATGCATGAAAGGGGGAAACAGAGAGTAAAGATAAGAAAGTAAAAAAAAACCCAACAGATATTGTATAACCTTTTGAGTAGCACAAGATTTTCCTGATTACGGCCTGAGTAAAAATAATGCTGTAGCAATAATGTCAGGAACAGGAACTGAGAGTCCTGCTTGTCTGCCTCCACTGGGGAGGAAGCCTGTCCACGGGGCTGGAGCTCTATTCTTGACAGAAAATCTTCACCTGGAAGAGTAACTAAAAAAAACTGCAGCAAAGGATAGCAAACTACAGCAGTTCTAGGACAAAATGTGCTTCAAGGCCATACCAGAACATCTCATTTTTGCAGGCACATACATGAGGGCAGAATCTGGCCTATATTCCATACACTTAAAGTTATTGTTCATAGGGGAGGGGAAAAAAACCCTTTTGAGTTACAGCAGAATCTGCAAAAGAGTAAAATTAACCTTACAGCTTGCTGGATAGAAGAACTCCAGTTCCTTAGAACACAATACCAGGGCAGTGCCAATACACCTCCATACCAAAATGACATAATTGGGAAACTTTAGTCCTGAACATTTACCTATGAAGACTCCTTTTAAACATAACAAAATAAATAAGCAAAAAAACCTTAAACTTTCTTTCAAATTAAAAAAAAACCTGCCATTTGTAAAAAATGTTCCCTTCACTGAGACAGTGATTTGAGTTAAATAACCTCTAGTAATAGGCAACATTTCTCTTGCACGGAAACGTTTCTCATTAGCCAATTAAATACTTGATTAGCTCTTCAGCTGTGATGTTAGCAAATATAAAATGCAGCAGCCAGCCTCCCAGCCCATCATTGCAAATATATCCCTCTTCCAAAATGTGTCTTTATTCAGGCCCATCAGTTTGCTTCTTCTTTACAGTTAAAGCAAACAAGGATCAATTTGGTACCAGAGTAGAAGTGAGTTTCCAGTTGCTGGCATCAGTTAAGCCAGTAACTTTAATTCCTATGAGAGTAAAGCGCTGTGTGACTAACTCTCCCCTTTCAATCCTGCAGCAAGGGCTCAAAGCCTGAGTTGAGGCAAGAAGCAGAACAGGCAAAGATATGAGACAACTCTTACTGTCAGAAATAAAATATGGAGAGCATATAAGAATGGTTTTCCTATTTGAACATCATACGAAAAAGTGTTGCAGTGTTTTCAGCCTATGTCCAGAGAGATGGTTTTCCACCACAGCAGCTCTGATTGCAACACTGTACATTACACTGGTGAAACATGGCAGCCCCATTTAACTCTAGACAAAACTGCAATTTTATCACCACACCTTGTGTCAGCTGTACCGAAGTATCTCAGGTGGCAGCTGATGGACTTGCACACAAAATAGGCATGTACCCAAAAAGAAATTTAAGTGTTCAAGAATTCAACACCACATGGGAAAGCCAAATTCTGAGTCTTTTAAACGTGCAAGTAATCATATCGTAAATATTTAAGAATCTGTAAGAATCTAGCTTGTCACTAGACTTTCTGGAGTTGTTTTTTTATGGAAAGGTGAAAAAGCATTAAAAAAAATTGGTGTTCTTGGATTAATTTGAATATATCCACCATTGCTTCAAAAATTTATGAAAAACATGTAACAATTCATAATTCTGGAAAATGCTGGTTTGCTGCTGTGGAATCAGAAGCCAGGAGAAAGGGCAACATTATATAATATCCTGAAAGAGCAAGGTAATTGAATAAACCCACTCTCTTCCACAATGGTGCAGATTACTTCACCCACGATGGTCTTGAAAATGAGTTTAACTCTATAGATAACTATGTTCTTCACAACAAAAGGAATGAAAATGAGAGGAAACCGTTTTTGTTCACCAAACAGAAAACAAAAACCAGCAGAAGGGCTAGTAAGGAAAGAATGGTTAATCTCACATTTCTAAAAGGGTATTATAAACAAAGCATGGTGAACAACAAAAATAAAGGATTAAAAAAAAAAAGACACGAAAGTGCTTAATGGTGTTCTTTTAAATATTTACTTTGCTGCTATTTGGAGAATAATTTGTTCTATTTAGTAGCATTGGGCTCAAAGGACCGCTTTAATCCAGAGAGATTAATTATAGCCTTTGGAGTTATAAACACAATTTGGGAAATGAAGCGGAGAAGAGGAGAGAGACTCCTCTCACGCCGGCGTTTTAACAAGTTTATGTGCTTTGGGGCTATGCTACACAGGCTACACCTGTACACTGCAGACAGGACACCCATGAATTGTGGAAAAACAGCCCCCAAGACATCCAGGGGGCTATCCTGAATATCCTACAGTGTTGTTATAGGCAACTAAAATACTTCTCAGGTGTCCTTCATCAAAATACAAGTTCATCGGCACATTACAAAAACATCATCTCGCTTTTATTACCTGCACCAGAAAGGAGCTGCCACACTGAGACGAGCAGTGGACATGGGGCCTCTAAGACCTCTCACATGCTTTCACATATTTCTCCCGCTGGTCATCGCTGTGTCCCAGACCAGGCGACACAGGGACCAGCAACAATTACTAGGGCAAAACTGGGAGCGATCTTACCTAGCAAGGGATTGGCTGCTCCCTCCTCCGAGCTCTCCTCAGCCCCCTCCTCTCCCAGACCAGAGGTGGCCAAGTCCTCCGGGGCGGATGCAGAGCCAGGGGTGCTGGGCCCGCTGACAGACCCCGAGTCCCCTTCCTCACTGCTGGAGCCGTAGCGGTCCGGCTGGGTGGCTGTCCCACCCTCGCTGCAGCTCCTCCGCTCCTTGCGGTGCACCCGCGAGTGCAGCACCATTTGGTGGTAGGTGCGGAAGATCTTCCCGCACTCAAAGCACTCAGTGGACTTGTTCTGGGTGGCCCGCCGGCTCTGCCGCGAGGCAGGGCGATAGTCCAGATCCCCTGGGGCAAGCGGGCAGCTCTCCCCCACTGGGACACTGCCAGTTTTCTCCAGGCGCCCACTGGTGCAGCTCTTCTTCTTGGGGTTGCTGGGTGAGTCCTGGTCTCGCTTGCGCTTCTCTTGGTTGACAAGGATATACTCCCTCTTATCCTTGTCATAAGTCACGTCTGCATCTGCCAGGGCCTCATCCCATCCCACATACTTCACATACTCTGAGGGCTCTACTACTTTTCCTTTGGTGGCCAGCTGCCAAGCTTGGTAGCTACTGACCGGATCCAGCTCAGCTACTCTTTTCCCGGGCTGTCCTCTCGTAACTCTATCCAGCTCTACAGATGGCCGTAGATTGAGACACTGCAAGAAAAACTGCTTGGTTACCGAGGAGCTCAGGCTCCCATCAGTCAAGCCCTCAGCTTTATCCCCAGTGCTGCCCGGCTGCACACGGTAGTGAACAGCATTATGCACTTTCAGGCTTTCCATATTTGTAAACAGATTTCCACACTTGGTGCAAACTTCATATAGAGACAGGCCGGTCACAATTGTCTCCTCTTGTATCACGTCATTGATAGTGGCAATCAGCTCCAAATCATTTTTTGGTTTGTTTTTGCTCCCAGACCTGGGGCCATGCGACTTCATGTGATTTTTGAGAAACCAGGGCTCTTTGAATCTCCTGCCACAAATATGGCACCCGTGATCAAATGACCCCCTGTGCTTTTTCATGTGAGCTTTCAGGAACCAGGTTTGACTAAAGGTCTGACCACAGACTTCGCACGGGAACTCACCCACATTCAGCTCGCTCTTGCAGTTCTCGGTGTAGGTCTCCCCATTGGGGACCTGAGCTGTTATATGGTCTTTCTCTATATGGTTTAACAGTGTCTCCTCCCTCAGGGTCACGTAGCTGCACAACCTGCACTTGAACGGTTTGTGGACCTGGTGCATGTGCTGCTCCAGGTCCTTCTTCCTTTCGAATTTGTTTTTGCAGAAGGTGCACTGGTAAGAGGTCAGCTTGTCGTCCTCCTCAGCTGGTGCCATCTCTGTGACCTCCTTCTTGCTGCTTCTCAACAAGATCTTCCTGCTATCGACCTGAGCGGTACCATTCAAGATCTTGTTGCAGGCAGATGTACTTTTAGTGGGGCTGGTGCACCCGCCAAGGCCCTCTGAAACGCCCATCTCCCCCAGCTGTCCCTCTCCCACCTCTGCCTCGTGCCCTTGACTTAAAGTGCCTGTCCTGTGACTGCGGATGTGAATCTTCAGGTTGCCCTTCTGGGAAGCCCTGTGATCACAGTAAGGGCATTTGTAGGGCTTCTCACCTGTGTGCTTCCTCATGTGCTGCGACAGGGAGCTCTGAAAAGGGAAACTTTTACCACAGATGCAACAGCTGTGGCACATGGTCTTGTCAGCATCCATATCGTTCTTGCTTAGCTTGCCAGGGCTGAAGGATCTCCGTAACTCCATTTCTGCCTCTCTGCTCCGATCCATCTGTATTACTGCAACAGGGGGTAAGTGGGGCAGGAGGACAAAAGCATGTCTGGCAGCAGAGGAGGGCTGGACCGCGTTCTCAATCATACGGTTCTGCAGAGAGGTGTTTTATTGCTTCATTCTCAGGGTAACGTTTCTCCTTTCAGCTGCTCCGCAGAGTCCACAGCACCGATTTATTTCTGTGTGCTTTGTAAGCGGATGGCATAGATCACCTGAAACAAGAACAAAATCGTACAAATGTACAGATCCTTAAATATATTCAAACCTATTCATGTTTTGAATTCAACGGCTCCCATCACTCACTCTGCACTCAGAAGCACACCATATGACAACCTATTGCACCAAAAGGCAGTAGTTTCTCATTTTGTTGATATTCTAGACTTCAGTGACAAGCATAATTACTGAATAAGTAAAATCCATAAAAGAGCAAATACTCATTTACATACACTGACATCAGTGTCTTGAACGAAGTGCAAACTTTAAAAATATTTTTTGTTTTAAAACCAGGCAGAAGTGGCTAAAAATACACCTTAAATGAGGAAAACATTTCTTGTGGGGGTTATTACACTTTAAATCTGTGGCTTTACCATCATGTGTAATTTCATGTAAAATACTTACTTGCCAAAGATAAAAGGCTTTCCTAGAGACTTTAGTAAGTATCATATTCCTGCTGGCAACTGCATTACTTTGTGTCTCAGACAGTTCGGCTGTGCTTGAAGTGGCAGGCACAGAAAGGTGCAAAGGCTGAGGATGCTCAGTACTTTGATGGCAGAGCAAACAAGAATGCAGAGTCTGACAAAGCACTCATAAAAAAAGTTATTTCCTGCTGGACAGTGAACTAAAAAGACCCTCCACGTATAAATTTTAGTCTCAAACTAACGAAGCAGAGTGATAATGTAACTATCAAATTACCTCAAATGTGAGTGATTTATGTCAACATGACACACAGGAAATTACACCACCACCCACCTCAATGAAACAGAATTTTAACCATAAACAAACAAACAAAACTAGAAAAAACTCTGATTAACAGAGCAGATTAATAAAAGTTTAAATATTTTTGTATCTCTTCATGAATAAATGCAAGGGTCAGTATCTTAGTGCAAGATGAAACACACCAGCACCTTGTATACAGCAAAAAACAACAATCAAAATCCACATAGGCTGTTTCTTTTCCAATTACTACACTGTAAAACAAAATCTTCCCCCCCCATCCTCATTAAGAACTACAAACACCACATGACTAAGATCAAAGAACACAGCATTGTCTAATGAAGAGAACTGATCTATTGCCACATTAAGAAAACATCAGCTTCTTAAAAATGTAGCTAAAAATATGCAGAGCACTAATGAGACCATATATTCCCATATCCATCGACATCTATGACTCAACAAAGAGCTACAGATGTACAGCTGCAAATTTGAAGACTTCTCACTGTATTCACCTCTGAGTCTCTTCAATATGTAAATAAGCAGTCTAACCACATCACCAGCAGGAGCTAAACAAAAAGCAAGACTGTCGGAATGCTCATCTCACTTACAGGCTACAGAAGAATTTCATTACATTTAATTTAATCTAGCCCTCTTATTTGCTACAAGACATTCATTTCTGGGCTGGATTTTCTGCATATCTAGTATCCATTTAGCATGTTAGGGAGTTCTCAAACAGCATCAAACCCAAACTACCTTTTCCTCAGAGAGCTGACAATAGCATTTAAGGGATGAGTTACAAAAGCAATTTAATTTCTTGAATGAAGCATTTTTTTATAATTAAAAAAAAAATAGATCTCAAATTCAGAAGTCCATATGAGCAGGAAGTTTACAAACTACATAATCTAAACTAACCTTTGAAATTAGTCATTTAAAATCAAACTGAGGGACAGTCTCGGAAGAAACTTCCTGGGTTTAGGATAAAGGATGTCAGCCACTGAAATTGTGGCTGCACCAGAAGGTACAAAGACACCATATAGAAAATACAAGTTTATATTGCCTAACAGTGGACGAAACAACTTAGAGTAACATCTTATTTATCTGACCCACAACCTGTTACTGCCACCTAACAATCCGTATTGTCTTATAATCAAAGATTTAACCTAAAAGTCATTAAATCATAAAAAGAAAAACCAGGTTCAAGTATACTATGCTAAATGCAAGCCACAGCTGCTTCTGAAATGTTCCACACCATTTCAGAAAAAAAAATAAAGCTTTGGGAACAATTTTTTTCATGTATTTTATACAGTGTTTTCTACATCTGCAGTTTACACCACTGAGCATATTACTTCTATTGGCAGCCTGATTTTTAGACTAACAACTTTTTTTTATTATTATTTTAAAATGTAGGGCCCATTTTAACTCAACTTTCTGCAGTGTTTCCTGTCTGAAAGTTCAAAAGAGCTTTAAAAGCCAAACTTAGACGAGAATGCTGTACGCAGCAGTCCAAGCACATGTAGATCCAAAGCTTCAGAGTCCCTTTGTTTACTTGGCCACAGATTCCCTGGGCTTAGTCTTGACATATTTCACTTTAATTATTTATAGCATTTTCATTAATGAAACTTAGTTATGAAAATGAGGCTATGAAGAAAGCATTACTTACAAGAAGGGTATTAGCCACTCACAGGAGATCCCCTTAGTCCTGTATTAAATTAGGCCTGAGGGAGAAAAATGTCAGACTTAAAAACTACTGAATAATTTTATTAGTCTAAAATACTTAATGGAAGTGTTACCATCTTCACAAAAATATTCTGATAATTTTTTTTCATCTTTATTACTTTATCTTGCCCAATGCACTGCAATCCTTGACTTTAAAAGTTGGAATAAAGTATTCCTAGACTTGAATTATTAGAATTCATGCACATGTAAGACTCACAAAATTTTAAGTCTGACATTCCACAGACAAAATTCTAGGGGGATGAAGGGTGTTCACCCAATTTGAGCTTGCTTTACACAGTATGTGGAGGACAATCTTTGGCTCTGGTAAAATATATAAACAACTCACTTCTCCCTCCTCATATCATATGAATGGCTACTTAGAAGTAATTCTTCCAGAGAGGTCTGCAGAACAGCAAAGCTGGTTCATTGGAAAGTAGTAAATAAAATTACAACTTTGAAAAAAAGCTTTACTTTAGAAAACTGAACTTACAAAGTAAGGGGAAAAACACTGATAAAGAATCTTAACAATAGAAAAGAACATTCTGTCTTAATAATTTTTACCTTGGGATTAAATACTAAACATCAAAAATAGCACAATGGAGGGAAGACAACTGGTAAATCAAACACCAGTCACTCTTTCACTAGGAGTAAAATTTTGCCATAGTTATCTTTGTTTCTTTCTGGGTGACTGTGATAATTTAAAAAGTTATATTTTGAAATAATTCAAAATTTTAAAGTATTCTGAAATAATTCTCTATCAGCATACACAAAATGCAGCCACCTCCAGCTACCCTCAGGCTACTGAAAGTGTTTCAGGTGATAACCAGCAGCCCTTCACTGCTTTGGTCCAAGCTCACCCTTGCAGTTTCACAGCACTGGCTCATCACACAGAAAAGAAAGCAGAACCATACCCAGCCCGCAGATTCCACCCAGACTGTCACAGCACAGAAATCCCCACCAGCAGAGAGGCAAGCCATAAGAAAACACAAGTGAATGTAAACCATAAATTAATATATAGTCCTTAAAAATATTTTGTGTGTCTCAATGGCGCTGCAGTCTATGCCAAATGCTATCCAGCTACTTGAGGGAGCTGTGATACTCTAAGGGGCATAGAAACTAGATTCCGCTTATTTTGTTGAACTAGGAATCAGCAGTTCATGTAAGAAGCAGCTGGCCAGTATCCATGAGGCATTTTCAGCCCCTTTTAAAATACACTTATCATCACTGCTTACACATGAGTTTGGTGTATATAAAGCAAGATGGAAAAGAAAAATGAACAAAGACCAGGAGGGGTGGTGTGCTGAGAAATAAATGCCTTTGCACAGCCAAATATTTTAGTTATAAGGTTTCTTCCTGCACCATTGCCTCACTAGATTCTTTGACTTGACCCACAGGGGAACAAATAAAACCAAACTTTGTTTTATTCCCCTGGTGCCTCCAAAGGGAAAACAAGCTTTCCTACGCGCTTAAAGCAAGTCCTTGTCAGAATCTAATCTATTTCAAACATTTAGGCATCAAAACTCCTTTGTTTTTTAAAACTAACTTGGACAGAGTTGTTTCCTTTCAGAGAAAGCACATTTGACCAAAGTGACTTCCTCTCACCACAGAGCCCCAGCATCTTTTACATCACCATCCATGGCTTTCCCAGTGAGGCTGTGGTAGTCTGTCCTTGCTGGCAGCTCCGCAGGTACCCTGGTGCATGGCTGCATCACCCTCACAACTTCTGCAAGACCCTCATTTAGCCTTGCAATGAAGCATGCCCAGAAGTACAGGGAAAGAGCACTTTGTGCAACATAGGAGCACTCTGAAATATATATTACTCTTCTCTTCGTCCCACCTTCATACTCTGGAAGAAGACCAGGTATTGAGGACTGCCCACAGGTCCTCAAAGGAAAGACACAGCCTCCTAAGGACCTTCTGTGCCTCTTGCAAAACAATTAATAAAAAGAGAAATTGAAAATAAACAACACAGGAAAACTGTGTTAAAAAAATTAAAATTAAAACAAAAAGAATTCAAAAGACACCACACTGGAAAAGTAATTGCAAATTCGTTTCTTACATACAAATATGCTGCGCAGTGTAGACAGAGAAAAACATACAAAATTATTCCTGTTCCAACACAGAACAAGCAAACTATATATTCTTTTAAATTTCTCCTCAATTAAACATGATTTTTAAAATCATATTGCATG
This sequence comes from Ploceus nigricollis, assembly GCA_013399945.1. Taxonomy (NCBI): domain Eukaryota; kingdom Metazoa; phylum Chordata; class Aves; order Passeriformes; family Ploceidae; genus Ploceus; species Ploceus nigricollis. The sequence goes on from VXBC01009367.1 coordinate 19,888, forward strand.
ATCTATAGTGGCAAGAAGAGAAAACTCTTCAGTAAGTAATAAAGAAGAAAATACAATTTGGGAAGCTACACAGACCTATTCAAACAGCACAGTGTATCTTTTAAAACAAACTGCTTTCAGTCTGGGTGTATTTCAAGTCCCATCTGAAAGATAAATGCACTGGAGAAATAATCACTCTTCTAATCTCCAAGAGGTTTGAACATACACTGCAATCACTCCACCATATTCCTCTGCCAAGAGCAACAAGGACTTCAAACAAAAAAAAAAAAAAAAAAAAAAAAAAAAANNAAAAAAAAAAAGAAAACCTATGGGAGGCACGATCATGTTGAAAAATATCTTACTGAAATTCCTTCTAGATGATGAAATGATAGGACATAGCATGTAAATATCTAGGCGAATTTGAGGAAGTTGTGTTTTTGAAGAATAGCAACCTGGAGAGAGGCTCTCTGCTGATTTGAGAAGGCTCAGGTCGCCTCAGAGCCAAACAGGCCCGGCCATTCAGGGCAAAGACGCCAGACAAGAGCGAAGTGCAGGAAGAGAGGGGACAAAAGACAGAACATTTTACAGCTGCCCCACCAGCCTTCGAGCCCACTGAACCACAGAGACCTTTCTCCCCATCCGTGTCTTCTCCCTAGGCTACAGACTGTGTCCTCCACACACACCAGCCTTGCTCTACCTGCACACCCTCCTCCTCACTTTGTGAGGGGACATGGGTTCTTCTAAACAGCCACATCCCATGGGGCTCATCAGTCCATCACTCTGACTAAAGGCTCAATCCTGCCCACACCAGTCCTGCCCAACTGCCTCTCACAGACCATAGCACCAGACTAGGGACCACAGACTACACCAGAGCACAGAAGAATGAGCTTATCTTTAAACAGTAAGCCTGTATCTCAATATGCAGGAAATTCTGGCATTGTGCAGCCTACAAAGGTAAAGGCAGCATAGTTCTAAATGGATTTTTTGAGAGTAACCCAAACTAACCCAGTACAAACCTATCCAAAAATCCAAAGCCAGTTCCAGAAGACTGGCAAATTTTCCAAATGTATTCAGTTATCAGAAGTAGCAATCTGGACAACAGACCTCCTGAAGTCTGTTGAAGCCTGCCAAAATTGACACAAGACTGAAAAAGAAAAATAAAAAGCTTCTGGAAAAACAAACAAGAAATTCCTATTAATCTATTTCCACTCAGGCTTTTAAAATCCTTGGGCAGCATTTTGCAAAATGTTTTTTGTTTAATTATTTTCAACCAGCCTTCCCCTGCAGCTGGTGAAGCTCTTCCCATTTGCAAAATTTGCTGTCTGAACCGTGAGATATTATTTTGAGCTTCTCCAAATACATCATGTGTTTTTGTGTCCTTCTCCCTCCATGAGCTAATGACATTTTGCAGCAGGCTTCCGAGCAGCAGCCAGGAAAGCAGAGTAAGGCCTTTCCCAACTGATGCCGCACCCTTAGCAGAGGAAGGAATATATGAAATATAGGTAAAAACACTAATGCTGAAAAAGCTGGAGGTACAAGTTTGCAACGAGGTGATCGCTCTCAAAATGAAGTCAACAAAACCTCTGTAACCCAGATTTTTTTGTGGGTCTTCAGGAATCAGTTCAGGAGCAAAGCTGGAGCAGGAGGGGGAGTTTGTTTTCATACTGCTACAGGGTATGTTGAGAAACACAGGGCTGTCACCCACTCAGTACATACTTTGTGTTTTAGTGTACTGTGCGTGTTTGTCTTCTGAGAGACAAAGAAATGTACTTTACTAGTTACACTGTAGTATTCTAAGCAATGAATTGAAATGTATCATTAACATCCAGGACAAGCTTTATCTCGCTACCAAAACAAAGGGACCATTCTTTGAACAAATTGAGGGGGAAAATCCCATAATGACAATGAAGAGTTCCTCTCCCTAAAAACTGTGCTGCACAAGAGTAACAATTACGGGCTTATATTCTACAGACTGAGGTTGAGAATGGCTGCATGAAGCGATGCATTCACTATTGGGAGAGTAAGTACCATTGATGACAAGGCCTTGGGGCTTCTGCTGTTCGCAGACCAATCAATAATCCATTATGAACAAACTACATTTCCCCCTAATATGAAGAAATGAATAAAAGGGAACCACTAACACGAGTACTTTCATGGAAAAAACCCCAACAATGCAGAAATCACAAAATGCCATCACAAGACTTAAAACTATTGGTGATGTCTAACACTGACAGAATTACCCACAATAATCCTTTATTTTACAGCAGTTGCTGGAGACCATTACATTATATTAAAAAAAAAAAAAAAAAAGAAAGAAAAAAAAGAGAAAAAAAAGCTTATTTTCACAGCAAGATTTTTTTCAAGGCTACTTATTCTGGCTGCAGGACAAAACAAAAAGCAACATTAATCTTTCAAGGCAAGGAGGAGAAAATGAACTAACTTCACCCAAACATCTACCAGCTTGCTTCAAACTATTTTCTAATGCAACGTAAATAAGAACTTCTAATTAGAAATAACTGTCCAAATGTGACTGGTCAACCATAACAAGACTTTATTGCAGCAGCTGCGTTACCATCCAGACATGAGGCCCTGAAACTGTTGTTCTCCCATTGTCATTGTCAGATGCTACAATACAATCAAGACAGGATCCATTTAAATAGCACAACCATAGCAAACCTTAGCATCCTGAGTTTCTACCCAGACCTCTCAGCACAGCAGCAGAAGGCAGAGGAGAAAAGCTCTCCTGAAAAATTACAGATAAAGAAATTAAAAAAAACAAAAAGTTACTGATTTTTTTGATGGGTGACAGTAAATCAGACCCAAAGGAAACTCTGAGACTGCTACTAGTAATGCAAAAGGCAGCCTATGTCCTTTTTTTGAAATGTAAAGACTCAGTAGTTAAAGTTGACCCTGCAGGGTGGGGGGCTAGCGGGAATGAATACACAATGTGATTATTGATCAGCCCTAGAAAAGCCAAGAACTGCACCAGTGCAGATGTGATTTTTCTTTTCCTAGGGTCATTACTGATATATATTGGCAAGTCAAAAGCTCTTACTTTGACATGCTGTAACAGTACCATTAATTCTGAAAATAAGCATCAACTTAGGTTCCAGAAAAAAAAAAAAAAACTTAAACCCCAATTACAACAACAAAAAAACCCTCCATTTTACTTGAGTGTAACAGTAATATTTTCCTATTTGGCCACACCCACCAAGGGAGATACTTTAATGGCTTATTATTCCCAAAACCCAAGATTTGAAAGTTGAAGAAACATTTACAGTTCTGATATAGTTTCAAATAAAAAAGTAAGTCAGTTACAAGCAAAGTCACCTCAATCCTGTGTATCACCTCCTTATTCAAATCAATGGCATTGATGCTGTCTATTCATGCATGTCTATGGAGATGCATATATATATGGGCAGCACAGTATTTTCCCAGCATCCAATAGTGCTTTTATATTTAATGATCTTGTTAGGGTTTCCACTGCACACCAATTTACACGGAGTTGTAACATGGCCATTTTAATCTTCAGTGTAAGGGCTGATTTCAAACTGTATGGGCGGGGTATTTTTCTGTTAATATGCTCTGTTCCAAGCTCAGTTTCTATCTTACAACAGGAAAAAAATTTAGAAGCACCTATTTTTATTTGCAGTGTCATGACAAGGACATACTTATGTTTTTTGCAATTTTTACATTATCTGTATAGAAGAACAGGGACTGGATCATCAGCTGGCAGAAAATGCAGGAGTGCAGTACATGGCACACACAGGCACATACCCACTCCTTCTTGCTGCCTCTTTCGTTTTTCCCATCAACACAAGCTACACACAAACCACATCCTCAGCTGCCGTAAGTACACACAGTGCCATGAAATCAATTTGTATCAATTTAGAAGCTGCACCGCTAACTAAAACTGGAATGCCTTTGTGCTGTGTACATCAAGACCTGAATGCAAGAAAAACATGAGCATAATTGAAGGTAAACGTTTTGCATTGTTGATTTCCTACCCCAGCAAAAGTTACACGAAGCAACCTTGCCCTAAGTGCCCACCCAAATTCTACTCTGTCACAACTAACAATTGCACCAGGAAGGAACAAATTTCAGTGCTTTAGCAGACTCATGCAGCACTGTAACTTGTCCATAGCAGACCTCAAATGCGAAAAGCTGTATGTTTAATACCAAACAAGTTTACTAGCTACAGACATGTGATCACCAGGTCACTGTAAGCAAATATTATTTCTACGGGCCATTGCTGCAAGATAAGCTGTGTGAAGAATTAAGAAATTCAAGGTAATAAATTAATTTCACTTATACCTAATATATCCAACTGCTCAAACTGCAACAGTAAAATCATTACCTTATAAATAGAAGCGTTGCCAAGCGTTAACCTCTTAACAGACTGAGAATTGCAGCACTGCGCTTTGATTAACTACTAATGTCTTACTGGAACAAAAATTATTCCTGAAGTAACACCACCAATTTGTTTGCTTACTTCTTCCCCCTCCACCGTATTATCAAGTAATTATAAAGCAGTTAAAACAAAAGCAAAAAGAGTGCATTGAAAAAAAAACAAAACAAAAAATTGGGGGGAGGGGAGAAGGAGTGGGACAGAAAGGGCAGAGGGGAAAGGGAGAGGAACTGTGCCCTGAAATACAAGAATGAATAATCATAGGCAATAAACCATAAAAGCATTCTGTTAAACATTACCTTCTGAGATAGCACTGAGAAGCAACACAAAATTCACAAAACACACACCTGGCAAAACCTCATTTGCAGATGTTGGGCTACTTTTTTTTAATCTGTGTGTAGAGATATGTATGTGTATGTGTGTGTTTATATAAAGTATTTCACCGTTAAGCTCTTGTAAAGCACAAACAGCATGGACAAGCTCTATTTTAGGAAGCTTTTTTAAACTTCTTAAGAACTTAAGCAGGTAATTCATTAAGACTTTCAATCACAGTTTTTCCATTCCCTGCAACATTTCTGAATGTCAAGCATGCACACAATGGCCAGGCCCAGATGAAGACACTGCACTTCAGAGATCTCTCACGACCCAAGCTGAAGGTTGCTCTATACCAGCTAAGACTCAGGACCTACTATGCTGCTTAAATCGCACACATCTTTGGCTCCATGAGACCACCAGTCCCAAACTAGCAGAGGACAGTGCTGAGGGTCAATCTGTGGATAGCCAGTGTCTTAGAAATATCTTCATTTCACCTTCTTTACACTGAAGTACTCAGTACTCCTGAAGAACAGTCCATCCATAAGTGTAATTTGTGATGATGAGTTTATCTTACACATAGCAGTAAGACAGATGACTGCTAGCAGTTTAAAAGAAGGATGAAAAGTTCCTAAGTTCGCCAGTAGTTTTAAAGATGAGATGTCAGCTGTTGCTTCATTACTCCAACAGTTAATGTTACGGTTTTCTGCAGTTATCATCATTAAAAGCCATTTCCATTACATATGTGATAAATCCAACTTCGAAATACACTGAATCTTGTACTGGCCTGTCCCTGCCAGCACAAAAAAGCAAATACGCATAGCCAGTACAATAAAAGTGGCATAACCATAAAACATGAGTTAATTTGCACAGTGAAGTAACTACTTTTCTCCTCTTTTCATTCATTTACTTCTTTAAACACAAAGAGAAGAAAAGAATAGTCTAGTATGTCAAATGAATACAAAGCACAAGATAACTTTTTCTGGATTTCAAACCTTCCAGTCAGGAGAAAAGAAACTAAACCTGAAATCAAATCTTTCAGCTGTCGTTGGTCTGGCTTATTTTGGTATGAAGTGCTGAACTATCTCTGTGGAACATCACTGCAGTGTATCACCTAAAAGAGACAAACATACCATCCACTCCTTATAAATACAATTTCAAAGCATATTTACCAGCCCTGTCAACTTTGCTCTCATAACAGCACAATAAAAAGCATGCTTCAGAATTCGGCAGGTCAGGACATTGTGGAATCACAAGATGAACCCCGATAACTCTGTTCAGAACTACTTTGTACATGTACTTCTCCTCTCCTTGCAATTCAATCAAAGACTTGGAACCTTTGGGCCAGACCTTCACCTACAAGGCACAAGGCACTTTCCCAGAACTCCAAAGATAGACAGAAATTTACCCAAATGCAGAAGACGATTCTGTGTTAGTTAGATCGTCTGTAAAAAAGAAGGGCCTGGGTGGACATCTTCAGAACCATTCCTGAGCTCACTGCTTGCCTTTAGTACAGGAAGGTAGAGTTAAGAGCATAAAAAAAAGTAAAAGAACAAACCCTACCCCTACTTAGATACTCTGGTAACAGCCTCAACACTCAAATGCTGAGCAACTACTTCAAAACAAACCAAAACCTCTGAAATTACCACTCACAGGATAGAAAGCAAGCAAGCCTGCAAGGAAGAAAGGTCTGACGGCACAGGCTGTTACCGGTTAATTTATTTTTCCATACAGCACAACTATAACTTGCAAGACAAATCTATGGACTGGTAAGAAAAACATGAATTACATACACCAAGAACACCAATCTGTTTGCATCACAAAATATTAGTTAGACTTTATTACTGCTTTCAAAAGGTTAGTGTATGTACCACATGAACAGACCAGCACCCTCTCCTCTCACCACTCTTCACAACAGAGACCTCAACACACCACCATCGCCACATGTGTCACTGAACTTTCCACCACAGCCCATGTCCCTGCCCATCCCACATCACTTCTGTGGCAATGCTACCCTCTGACCTGGCTCCACCCCACCACTGTCACCATCATGCCTCCTACCCCAGCTATCCACATACGCTGCCTGCCCGTCGGATTCCTCCTGGACAACCTGAGGCCAGCTGCCAGGCTCACACTCCCTTCCTGGCCACCGCCATCCCGCAGATGTACTTTAGAGGCGACTTCTTTTCCCCACTCTTCCCCCATCTGTCTGCCTGCCCTCCAGCCCTTTCTCAGTTGTCCCCAACACTTCTGCTTCTTCCAGGAGCACTTTCACTTCCTTGTGTCTCCCAAACCTGTTTGGGCCCTTCATGACTAATTCTTCCATTTGGGCTCTCCCTCATTAGTACAGCCTCAGTCCCTGCTCACTGGCTTGTTGTTTGCCAGGACATTCCAGCACACACTCAACATGCCTCCTCCTTGCCCCTTCTGTCCTCTTCCCCAGAAGATGCCCACTCTTCAGGCTTTTATACCCTCAGTTACAACAGAACCATCTCCAGCCTCCAAGCCTGTAACTTGTCCCCCTTTGTCTGTTCAGTAACTGCTGCTGTCCCAAAAATCAAAGGATGGCAACACCCATGCCAAATGCCTTGCGTGTGAGGTTCAAGCGCCATTCTTCTTCTTCAAGGACCTATACAGTTCCACCCCACTCTCTTTTGTGTGGGCAGTGACTCACCCTCCCTAATACAGCTTTTATATCGGTTTCCCACTTACGACCTTGTGTTCTGACACTGCATTTAGAACTGGTTTTTCATTTTCATTCATTCTTAAATTACATTTTCCACAAATGACTCAAAATTATTTTCTAAAATTAAATCCATCACTCAGTTTTGTATAGTTTTTTCCCCCTAATGTATAATACGTGTACTACATATTGCTATGTTCTAATTGGTATGTATATTCCTCAAGGCAGGAACTTGAGATCTTTTGTATGTGCTCTTTTATGTACTTTTAAACAGTGCCAAATGTTCCAACTTCAAATAATTTCTAAGAGCAAATTATCATTATAAAGTCAAGATTCACCTTTTCAAAGAGTCAAAGTCCCTCTTTTCATCAGAGGTACAGAGAGAAGTTGAGAAATAGCTTCTTTCCCATGAGCTCCAAAAGTAAACTAACCCCTTCTTCTGCCTACCCAGAGTTCACCTCTTAAGTTAACCAAAAGGATCATCAAATAAATGGTAAAGGTAAGCTAGTAAAGAAGCTAACAAGGCATAAATCACATGTCACTAACCTCTAGCCTGTCTGCCTATTTGAAACATACACTTCCAGCCAATGTTATGTATTTACATTTAATAACAAACAAGAAGCATAATGACAAATAGAATTCAAGTGCTGCACTTCTCTCTCCATTTCTTCACAAGGAACTGGAAAAAATGTAGGCTATGCAGAACATTAAATTAAAGGGTAAGATCCTCAGACGTGATGCTCACTTCAGTGACATATTCTTCTCACAGTAGTTAGTCTCTTTCTACACCTGGGACTCTAAGTATGATTTTAAAGCTTTTCAAACTCACTTTCCTCCAGCACGAGTATGCTGCTTGATATCACACATTTTCCCATTCTGCAAACAGAAATATACTCCTCCACCCCTCAGGGCAATGCTGAAGCAAGTAGATTTTCCACCAGAGAAGCACAACATCACTGTGACTCTTTAACTCCAAGAGCAGAATTTGAGCCACACTGCTAAATCCTTAAACCTGTTACACAACAAATAAGCATGGATTACAGCGTGGCTGGTTCATTATGGGATGTTTTGTGATGCTATTCCTAACACACAAACGCCATTTGTCTTGGCCACATACATAAAGACCGTTCTCCTATTTTAGGTTATCCATCTTCACCATCGCTTTCACTTCTCTGCATCTCGCCCATTTATTACTCATTTACTCCCTGTTTAATATATTTCTACATCGTAGACAGTGTTAAATAATCATGATGTAACAGCACAGTATTATATTTGCTCTATATATAAATAACTGCTACAATACACTTACCTGACACTTCTTACTATCAAAACAAACCATTTATAACTATATATTACCTTTAGTACTCCATGGCTACTCCACTTGCAGCACTAAACAAAGAGCACACAAAAACGAAGTAATCTACGCCAGGGAGGTTTATATTTCAGTAGAAATAGCAAGCATAAGTTGTAGAAAATGCCTGACTAAAAGCACATTTTTAGGCAGGTGTAATCTAATTTTGGCAGGTTTACAAGAGTCAGCTACAATATTTGCTAATACTTTAGAGGATTTGGGATTTTTTTTTAACAGTTTTAGATAAGCACCTGTATTCACTTCCTTAACTAATAGGTACATTTACCAAAGCTACTGTTTATAATCTGAAGAGATGATTTTCTCACAAGGAAAATCTTGCCATATATGTAAGAAAAAAACAGCCTCAATTTGACCAACAGTAAAAAACCACAATCTTGAAAGAAAAAAACATGCGATATTACTACTGTGTATGGGGTCAAAAGTACACCACCTTATCTATAAGCAAGTATTTTGTAAAAATAAGGAAACTTTTTCCCTAAACCTTTGTATCAGGTTTGTATTTAAACATGACAACTCCTTTCAAGATCACAACTCTAAAAATAAAGGTTTACAATTAAAAGTATTGTCCTTCTTTCTGTCACACTTCTTTTTTGACAGGCTTTCAAGTATCTCCTGAACTTGATTAATTCAAGCATGATTCATTCAACTAACTTTTAAAATCAAGCTTTTAAACACAATATCCAAAACCAGGTACGGATAAAACTTGCAGAGAAAATACAATAAAAATGGGTGTTATAGTACTGCCAACTCAGAGCACTAAACCTCATGGGTCAAACTCTCAAATATCATGATACATCCATCAGCTTAGGTGAGGTTTTTGACCAAAACTTGTCTGTGAATTCTCTCATTTGTCTTGTGAGCTTTTATAGTACACTCAGTCATATCTCAAGCTTCTTCCAATAACCACGAAGTCAAGGAACTTTCTGTTCTCACAGGCTTACATCTTCTCTTTTGGAACCACTAGACTGCAGAAAAAGGGGCTTTGGGCTACCTTCTCCACTGACAAAACTCTAAGTAGGAAAACCGTAACTGAAGCAACAGATGTGGTATTCTTTTGCTCTGCTGCTTCAATCATAAAATACTCCTCAGAAGATTACAACAGCTTACCTACAAACATCTAATATAGGAGGCCACAATAATCCCATCCACATTCAGTGGATGGATGGTCAAATGCACAGAGCATGCATAGTCTCCACTTAGTCCATGGGATTTAGAAGTAATAAAAAAATTAGGCAAAGAAAGATTTTCTGCCAGAATGTTTTTAGTATAACCCTAAATATAAGTAGAAGAGATGGTGACAACACCATTGTAAGACAAGACTGCTCTGAAGGAGTTGACAAACCCCACTGTGTCTCACTGGGTTTTTTTTTTTAAAAACTATGTCTGTCTTGGGTACAGCGAAAGGCAGTTACAGCATCTGCTAACACCGAAACCACTAAGAGGTTGTTTCAGCCCAAATTGTTAGGTATCCCATAAAGGAGAAGTCAACAGACCGACCCTCTGAGACACAGCAATAATGCTGGAAAATGAAGTCCAGAATAGCCTCTGTTTCATCACTTATTCTCTAGTGTATTATCAACTTGGAACTTGTGAAAACAACATTCCTTCATATGCTTCAGATTACAAACCAAAGGTGCAAAGGGTTGTCTCATGCTGTTACCTAGATGACTGGACCAAGAGAGGCTGGTCCACCCTCTGAAGTGGTGTTTGGCTATCAACAGGCCCTGTCTAGTCAACACGAATCCTTCTTGCACGAGACAATTGCTCTTTGGGAACTCCATTATGGCAGTTGGATACAGCTCATTTAATCAAAGTTTCTCTCATCTCAGGGCTTGCAGAAAGACTGCCAGCATACAAGAGGTTTACACCCACTCAAAGCCTTGGTTACAAACTGAGGGTCAAATTCTAACTTGAGTCAGACAAGTGTCCCTCCTGACATACTGCAACGACTTTAGCACTCACTGGACACTTACACCCATACAAGAAGGGAGACACCAGCCCTCCAGTTTTTGTTTTGAAGTCCAAGGCTGACATTTACCTTCCTTATACATTTAGAATCACTTCTTTTTGCACTGGAATTCTTTTTAAACCCTGCCTAAGCCTACGAGGTGCACATCAGCTGGACACGTAGAAACCCAAAATTTAAGTTCCCAGTTTGCCTAGCACACCTCACCACTATCTAATCAATTCACATAAGGCTTAATATTTGCAAATGGACAAACTCCAGAAAGAAAAGCTCATCCAGGCTAAGAAACCAAAAATACTCAGATATCACCTCTAGCTTAGTCACTGAACTGCAAACTGGTCAAACTGGGAGAGTAGTCCAAGAGACTTTTGATGCTCCAAGCACTGTCAGAGGAAAGAGGAGACAGAGCACAGGAATCTTCAGCCTGACCCAGTTCAGACCCTCTTACATTCCCATGACTATTAGTAACAAATCCAAAGCCATCTGCTGCTGTATGAGAAAAGGGCGAAGGCCTCCCCACATTCAGATCTTACAGCCCAGCCACCTCCAGTCGATGGGTGGGGAATCACTTCTATGTGACCACAGAATTTCAGGGCAAGGCTTATCTTTCACAGCAAGCTGCAAAACAGCTGGCGCTGCAGCCATCTAGAGCACAGCCACCATCTCTGGCACAGCAGCAGGAATACTCCTTGGCAAGGTAAAGAGGACTCCCTTCCCTGCCTTTTTATGAACATACGCGAGAGGTCAATAGCGTCCAAAAGAGCTGACAACACAACTTTCAAACTGGGAAGGCAAATAGTGTTGATTCCCTGGAACAAAAAAAAAAAAAAAACCCAAAACAACAAAGCTCTAAAAACACACAGATCTCCCACTCTGTTACCTGCTCTGTTTGTGTGTCACTACTTCCATCCTCACAGGCTGTCAGGAACACAGACACCCTCTTTACTGCAAACCAGACACTGCCATGGCTGCCTACAAGAGGCTTCAGAGACATCCTCCTTGTGCCTCCATCAAATGAACTTGAGTGACCAACTCACAGCAATTATCTTGCAGCCAAAGGGAAGGAACAAAAATCAAGTTAATAAACTTTGGTAACTAATGACAGGGATTTTTTTAAATCTTAAACAATGACATATAAAAAAGATGTCAGTAAGATTCAAAGGGCATTCAGTACACAGATCTTTTGAGTAAAGGGCATGCTACTATGAAGAGAGGACATTATCAGCGTATTCGTGCACACACCAAACTTCACAGCTCTCACTGCAAAACCAGTAGCTTCTCTGTTTGAAACAGTGAAGCTCATTTGTAGAAATTCTGCAGCTAAAAAGCATTTGATTTCACTTTCCAGCAACAATATGGCCATCATATTAAAAATACCATCAAATAAAGTTTTAATTATTTTCTAAGAGTCAGTTGGTAGCTATTAACAAAGGCAAACTGTTAGGGAAATCCAGCCAAAAGAAAGTAATGACCAGATGTGTACCAGTGCAACAAGGTCTAACTTAATTGAATAACAACTTTAAAACATTAAAAAGACTTGGACTCATCTATTATCAAGCTTCATCCCAACATTTATTTTAAAGTATTTCTCCTAACCCAGAATCTACATAAGCCCTTGACCAAAGTAGTTTAGAAAACATGAAATACATGTTAATATCTAAATAAAAGAAAGAGCAGTAGTTTTACAGGCTTTCACATTTAAATCTCAAATTCTTTTGAGTAACTTCCATTAATCTCTCTTTAAAGCTTTTTCAGAGTTCATAATGCTTCCTGCAGCCTGAAATAAAACAAACTGCAGAGATGTCAGAAAGCTATAGATGCAGGCTTTAATTACCCTATATTACTAATGTTTGTCATCTACATTAACATTGTAAACGAAAACAACACATGCAGATCCAGAGATGTGCTTGCAATAGTTTGTACCCTGGGCCACCACGCCTGTGCGGCAGCAGCTAATTACGGGGGTGAGCTATGCCAATATGGAGCTGGCGCTTGTATTGCAAAAAAAGAGCAACTCCTAGCCCAGCTTAGGTTTAACTGCACAGTGTGGGGCTTGCAGAAAAGACCCATATTTTGTAGTGATATTATTAGAGTGGTATTTTTCACAAAACTGAGCAGAACTATGTTTCCATATACATCAAATAAACCAAAAGCGCAACTGAACCAATACCTCTTGAATCATGCTGCATTTCCTTATAAGGAATCTGCAACCCAAAATATTTAAACTACTCTGATAACCCCCTGATAGGAACATACTAAACTCCAAGGCATAAAAACACAACATATCCTTAGCACAGCACAGAAATATCAAATTTTAAAGCTATTTCATTTGTAAATGCATCCTTATTAGAAGAATGCTTATTGCTTCACTGGTTCATATTCCCAAGTCTCTGGCCTATTGAGCAAGTAAGTGAAACAACATCTATGCATTTATAATTAAGTTATCTCCACATTATTGTTCTTGTTCTGCACTGATGAAAACACTAAAGGAAGAAATGCAGCTGCTGAGCACCAAAGGCACTCCTCATTTAAAGTACCTTACAGAACAAAGGCTGAAGTCAAAAGTTGGTCACATTCATTCAGCACAATAAAACATTTCCAGGGAGAGTTGCCACAATCATCAATAATCAATCATAAAATGTGCAAAAAAATCACAGTTTTTCACCCTTCAATTCCAGCATCCACAGGTAGATTTTCTGCTAGTGTTACACTTACTTTTATCTATAATTATTTGAATAAATTCTCTAAAGAAACACAACAAACAGCTGAAAAACTACATATAAGGTTTTAATTATTCTCTTCGTGTCTTCCCATGAAGTTTGTTCTAACATTTTTCCAGCTGGCCAAGAAAAGGAAACATGTGTCAAGGTCAGAGAGAAATAGTTGAATTTGAATTCCAGTTCTGGGCAACAAAAAAATCCAGCAATTTAAACAGGAAACTGGTTTAACAGTTCTGAATTCATGTTTTCCATGAATGGAGAAGCAACATGCAGCAAGCCTGTCTGTTTCTACTTGTTTCATCAATGAGGGAAAGAAAAAAAAATTTTAAAAGCCTCAGATTTGATCTTGCTGAAGCAGATCTGCAAGCAGTGGCTGATTTAATAAAGCTAATCTTCAGTGAAGCACATGATATGTAAATTGCAGACCACAGTAGTGTGTAGCTTTCCCAATACTACAGTGTTGGTTTCTAACATGAATTGGAACCTCTTGTACAAAACTTCTGAGGATAATCAAGTGCAAGTGCTGCCGTGTCACCATTCCTTGTCCCACAATTTAGTGTCATTTCAGAGACATTGCAAGCACTCTGTGGCTTTACTATGGCTGACCTCAAGCTTAACTGCCATAATGTTGGTTGGGTTTTTTTTTAATCATTTTTATCATAATAAATTCCCCTTTCTGACAGACACAGTTCATATTTGGTATCAAAATAACAGAGCATGCATAATCATGAGGACATTTCCTTAAAATCTGAGCCACTATAGCAGTGATTCAGATGAAAAAAATACCTTTTCTAAAACCAGAGCCTTCTTCATCTTAAGAAAAGCAGTAAGAGATGAGACCAGTATCCCAACTTCAGAGGGCACAAAGTGATTTAGAAGTAGGCAAGAGCATCCTTCTTTGAAAACGTGTCTTCTTGACCTCATGCTTTGAGTAGCCCTCTTATGCCAAAAGTCGTATGTCATAACCTCTCCATTAGTTAGCCTGAGCTGTAATGTTTTATTCTGATATTATCTTGGTAGAGTGAGTTCCACAGGTCAAATGTCTTTGAGAGGTCAGCTCATTCTGGCACCCAACCACATGAAGAAGTTTCTTTTCACTCAAGCCTTGCTCCAACTCCACAGTCTCTGAACAGGCAATACTGGGTTTGAATAGAAGTTCAATGCAGAATATTGGTGAAATAACCTGAGCCTAAAGCAATCTTTCCTCAATGACTACACTTAATTTGAAACAGACATTTTAGCCAGTTTTACCATACAGTACATGTTCTATCCTTGCACGTGCACAGATGCACAATACAGGCAGACAATAGAAGAGGCATAAACTGAAATTTTCAAAGCAGCTGAAGAGTCTTAGAAATGGTGTTATGGAGGTTCCTTTGAAAACTTCGGCTATGCTTTTTGTAAGTCTCCTCACTGGCTTTTTTATGCAAGAGTTAATCAGATAATTTAGTGGTAAGTACTCAAGAATGCATAGCTAGAAAGGAAAAAAAAGTCTCTAGCATACAGAAGGAAGTGGGGGGAAACAGAGGGAGGGAAGTTATAGTGTGTGTTTTTGAGGGAAGTACTTTTTGGTCTACCCTTTAGTGCATGAGAGTTCAGCAGGCTTTAACTGCTACTTTGAAAATGCCCCAATTTGTCTGCAGAGCAAACTAAAAGGTGTCTGAAACCATTAAATTCCAGGTATTACCTAGAACAACTACATAAAAGGACACAGTGAATCCTACTTAAAATTTAATAAAAAGAAGTATTTTCTATCGTGTGAGGAAATCTAGGATGTCCTGAGCTTCACAGCATGTCCATACTGTATGTAACTACTTCAGGATATATTTAAGAACTGCTCATTCATGAATACACTTTCCTAAAATATGCAGTCTTATCATTTCCATGCTTTGTTGTATATTACTAGAGCAAAATTATCTGTTGCACATTATTCACAGACTCCTAAAAAGGCCTGCATTTGAGAAAGTCTCATCTGTCTTCTCATTCCACATAAAACCATTAAACTGCCCCGAATGGTAAAGTCATCATTTTGTAATTATAACTCTAAATTAAGGCTTTTGTGTTGTTAATTCTCCAGGAAAACTTGCACCTATGTTTTACAATGAAAGGAAAAATATCAAAATACATCTTACTAAAGGTTTATGAATGAATCCATTGTATCACTGATGAAACACGCATAAAACCAAAATCCGTTCTATTTCCATATCAATTTTTTTCCTTCTGCATGAACGGAAGTTGACCTAAAATGATTTTCCTTTCTGAAACCAAATGCAGAGAGTGAGCTGTGCTGTAAATACAGGCATTTCAGACATCTTAAAAATAAAGTTATTAAGAATGGAAGAAAAAGAAATTTAAGCCATTAACTGAAACTTTACAGAACCCCCAGTTCTGCAAACACTTATGCAACTAAGTAACTTCACACACATAAATAATCTGCTTAAGTCCAGTGAGGCTACTATTATTTTCAAAACCAGTCATACCTTTTGAATGTGAGTAGAATCATGACACAGTACATTTAACAAAAAACAAAATCAGAGATTTCACTGTGAAACTTGAACATTTCTTCCAAAACAAACAGTACTTAAAATACATAATCAAATTCTACTCATCTGCTCCAAGCAAAAATACCTACAAGATTCAGAATTATTTAAAATTAAACCTGAAATTTCGCAAATGATGTGCAAATATTTTTCAAACACTTCATTGGCTCTGGAGACCCTAACTAGGTTACTAATTTAGGTAAAGAATTTTCATGTCTTGGGTATCTCTACAAACCATCACATTTAAGTGCTTAACAAGGAAAGCTTGCTTTTCCAAGTGCTTATTATTGCATTTCCCGTAGACTGCAATGGGATTTCCAAGTACTCAGCTCTTCTGAGTAAAGGAATACTTAATGACAGGACACAGGAGTGCAAATTAAGAAATCTAAAATTAGGTCATCCAGATTTTACAGTTTTTACCTGAATAACTAATTTGTGCATTGTACTAGAGATGACAAACTATCACACACACAAAAACAAGAAAAAAAATAAACAAAACCAAACCCCTAGAAATTATGACACAGTAAAACACAAAGCACACACCCTTGCTATGAGAGAACGCCAATAAAAGACTGGAGCTTTGATCTTATTTTCAACAGTCACTCATACAATGGCAGAAATATTCTTAATCCTCCAAAATATATTCAGCCAAGACTACAAGATGCCAGTGTTTTCTCCATAAGTATTAAATAGAGGATGACTTCACCTGAGAAGTCCTTTAATCCTTCCCGTATTACTCTGTTGTCTAAGCACATAGCAAAAAACCTTCCTGTCGTACCTCTCCCTGGATCTGCGGAGAACATTTTCTACAACTTGGATGCAATAAACTGCAGGTCATTTTTCAAGTGTGGAATCAATATTGTTATGTGGGAATCTGGGTGCGTTTTCCTTCCTTTGTATGAATGCTTGTAACCATTATTGAATCATTTCTCATCTGCTATCTTGCATAACATCAGCATTTGCTCTTTCACCTTTGTTTCTGCTGCATCTCCACTTTCAGAACTTGCTTCCAGACTCATTTTGGAGGCACTTAGTCATAGCAGGGTGGTGAGATCATTTCTTTGGGATGCTCACTTCGCGCTATGTTGAACAAACAAACAAACAAATGCACACCAAACATACTAAAAGAAAAAAAAAAGGTCACTTCCTGATACTTTCATTGATTTTTTTCCTCCTAAACTTTAGGGCATTAGTGACTCAGCTCCCAAATGAAACTAATGCTGGAAAGCTGTCAGGAAACTGTATTTATCTGGCAAGTTATTAAGTGTTGCAAATGTTTATGTTGTAATTTAGAGAAATTATCTGTTACCAATACTTCAGCCGTCTCAATCACTGATTTCCTAACACTACACACCCATAACCGAAAGACGGATCAATACTCATGTGATAATCACCAAACATAAACTGCCCCTTGATAGTATTGATCGGCAGCTTTTTCCACACGTGCAGTAGTTCGAGGGAGTAACAGGCACTTGGCAGTATCAACACTGCGCTGACAGAAAGAGAAACTGGCTGGCACTCGTGCAACATCGTGTCAGTAGATACCACGTCCATCAAACGCTGACAGTTTGGCAGATCAGACGCTCTCTGCCATAATGTCATAATGACTTCAATTTACTTCTACGCAGCACCCAAAGGCTGCGATTTTATGAGCTATCCAAGTCTCTTCTCTTCAAGAACAAGACTCTCTTGCTTTTGCAGCCTTGACAGCTTCATATATTTCCTTTAAGTTTCCTAGTAGGCATAACCAGAACAGTAAGAAACACAAAGCTGTTAACTGATTCCCTCATTATTTATACAAATAACTGAAGTTTTATTTAACAATTAGAATTTCACTCTCAAAATTCAAACAGCGGCAAGTTTCAATTACTGAAAAACAAACAAGAAGAAGAAGGAAACCCCATGAAACCCACTAGGATAGTGACTTTCTTAAGCCCAAGGTCAACAGGGCTGCCTTCACTCCTAACCAAAGAGTAAGATGCCAGCGTTCAACATTCAGGAATGTGCTTCCATGCATCAAGAGGAGGCAACAACACTTTCTATCAAGGATAGGATAGCAGCAGTTTGTCAAAACAAACACAGAGACGAAGCCTAGTGCTAGCTCCTGTCCATTGTGGATGGAAGAAACCCTTGGCAGCAAGATGTGTTCAGGCACCAGTGGGAGAAAACACACATCACTGCATGAGGTCACCAAAACACCACCAGCAACCAGGAGATACTCAGGTATTTCCTCACAGTTACTCAGATGCTGCAACAGGGGCAATGATTGTGTCAGTCAACAGTTGAACTGAAACTGCTGTTTGAGTTTTGGCAGAAAAATGCTACACGTTCCTTAATCTGCGCTGGCACTTCTAATTGAACAGGTACTTTTGTTTTCTCTGCCTTTCTACCTTCCAGCTCCCCGAGGTGTTCTCTGCTGGCCAAGACAATGACTTAAATATTTTTAATGGTCTTGAAAAGAACAATTTCAATCTCTTCCTTTAAACTTAACAAGTCGAACAAAAAAATGCAGTAAAACCATTATTTTGTAAGAACAGAGAGACTCAGAATTGAGAAATCAAACCTGGGTTTCTGTATGCAATTTCTGTTTGCCACAGGAAACATTTTGTTCTTGTAAAGCACAGGCAGCTAAACCTACACTTCTGGTAAAGTGTAGGTAGAAAACTTACCCACCTGAAAGAGAAGACAGGGGCAAGGAGGCAGGCTTTCCACTAGAGGACTTCAAAGCACTCCTCAACTCAATCAAAAATGTCTCAACAATTCCATGGAGGTGAGCCAACACCTCCAGGCTATATCACTGCCTTCCTGTCTCCACCTCTCCCACCCCTACCCCTCCACCAGGGCTCTGCCCTCCACTGCACAGCCACTATCACAAAGATAGCAACCATGACACAAGAGACAGGAGCTCTTTCTTACGGGATTCAGCTGCTCAATAAGTCCAGCCCACTGGCCTTGAAAGAAGAGACCCACACAGCACAAGGCAGAACTTCCATGTTGTTGCATCTGCATAAAGCAACAACACCTCTGTTCCAATTTGCACCACTGCAGTGGTTACATCCTATGTACAGAGGGAAAAAATAGCTTGATCTTACCTTCAAATTTTATTTAAAAGAAAAATAAACCAACTTTTCATTCACAGTAACAAAAACAATCCTAAAGAAAAGTTTATATAAGCTACCTCACTTACACCACAAATGATTGTTGTATAAATAGAGTAATTGCATCTTAAACCCCCTGCTTTAAGAGACAGATCTCATTAATCTGTAAGTAGGATGCAAACCCTTTTTGTTATGCTGTGCAACCACCCCAGATTATTAGATCTGTAAGATCAGGTACTGTATGATCTAGTTCAAACATGCAGATGCCTGCTACACTGCAGGATGCCTCACCTGTCAGTAACCACAGGAAGAGTAACTAAGCACAGGACAATCAAATCTGACTGCACCCTGGTGACTGCATCCAGTTGGTCTTACCACACTTCAGCACACTTGCCGATTGCTACATCCCAACCAAATCCCTTCCTCCTCACCCTGGCAAAGTTACACAGGACATCCACT
Organism: Ploceus nigricollis; assembly: GCA_013399945.1. Lineage (NCBI taxonomy): Eukaryota > Metazoa > Chordata > Aves > Passeriformes > Ploceidae > Ploceus > Ploceus nigricollis. The sequence continues at coordinate 39,425 of VXBC01009367.1, forward strand.
GTGTTAATGATGTTTCTCAGCAGACCTGATTTTCACCTATGTCAGTGTCACAACCACCAAAAAAAAAAACCAAACAAAAAAAAACAGGCACATGGATCAAATCCAAAAAGAAACCCAAAGAACCACACCTCTCAATACTGAATCAGCCACTCCATACCAAACCCTTCCTCTGAAGGAAGGGCTAAGGGGTACAGCAGGCTGAGGAACCCACTCACGCAGCATCTCTTGTTAAGGTCACCTCTCCACTAACAATAACAATGAAGGGTCATCTCTGTCCCCAAGTGCATATACTGATGTGCTTAAAATAATTTTAAAAAAAATTAAAATACCATTTTGGTTTACCCAAAACCTTTTATACTTGAAATATCATGTCCTTGATCTGGACTGTTCTAAACCCAATGTTTCATATCAAAAATAATCATCTCCTCCCAAATATATCGAATGTTGATATACATTTTTGTTAAATTCATGCAATTTTAATGAGGAAGAGTTAGCGTTTGGTTTTTTCAAAGAAAATTAAGTAATTCTCACGGACTTCTTCGCTTTGCAACCTTTCAACCACACAGGAGAGAAGAGCCATCTTTGCACTGACACCTGCAGTGACTCCCTCTAAGCACATATGCAAGCAGGCAGTGTCAAAACATGCTTCCTAAAGTGATGCCTGAGAGAAGTTTTTGGCCAGAAGACATCCATATAGGAGTTGCAACACGAAAACTTGCAGAGGGGAGCGGATGCGTGCTACCCTGCTCAACCGCCCCAGCTGTCACAACAGGGCATGTGGAGCAACCAGGCAACAGGATCTCACCTGTGCTATGTCAGCACTGCATTTATTAAGCCATTTTTCCATTTATGTAAGTTGGTATTTTAGCCTTCCTAAACCTTCTTTCACATTCTCCTCACTGCTTAGAGAAAAATCTACAGGAACAACCTTCCTGCCTGCTCCTTCTGTTTCTGAGTTTGCACCTGCAGCTTTGCCATCCTTCAGGTACCTGGGCAGAAGCATCAGCTGCGGCCAGAGCCCTCGACCTGCAGCAAGGCTATCCTGCACGCTGATATTGCATCATATGCCCAACGAGGCTTTTTAATCATCCTGATGATGACAGCTTCCCTTAGGGTAACTTCAATGGGCTGCCTCAGTCCTCTCCGACTGAGCATAAATCACAGCTGACTTGGGAAGAGTACTAAGCTCTTCAACATCTTGAAAAACACAGCCAGTGGGGAGCTGTAAGGATGAAGACACTTTATAGATCTGAAAACTACATCTGAGCATCAAATGGTAAATCTAGTGCTCAAGGGCACTGTGGATCTCTGACACTTCCAGGAGGACACTGAATGCATAAACTTGTGTATGGATTACATGCATTACACTGATACATAAACACAGTGGTTTCATGCAGTAGACAAACTGTTTCTCCTGCCATTTAATATAAACTATCTGCTTTTACACCCTTTGCTATCAGTGCTTCAAAAAGAAGCACTGATAGCAACGCAATTATTTGAGCTCCAAAATTAGGCAACAGTGAATCATTGTCTCTGAAATTAAACCTCACATTGTACAGACTGACCCACATGATCAAATCTTTGCAGTCAGTTCAATAGACTTCCAAGTGGCCACCAGCATCTGCCTACAGGGATCAGCTTGCCAGACCAAGGAGGAGTGTTAAATTACAAGCTTTGTACTCATGGCAAGCATGTTGATTAAATAAGTAAATAAATAAAGATCCATTTTATTAATGGCAGCATGGCAGCCCCATGCAAAAACTTCAAAACTTCTTTTCATTTTGAGCACACTCTAATATTAGTTAAAAACATATCAAATCAACAGCATCTTTTAATGTTTAACCAAACAGCTACACTCATCCCTGGTTAAACTCTGCCACACTGGAAAAGAACCAGAGATTAATTTAATGGAATGAATTTGGCTTTTAACCTAGACAATAAAATTTACTAGTATAAAAGCTTAAATCCCAACTGGCAATGTAAGGATGCCTTAGGGTACACTCTGCTTCTTGCCAACACCACATATCCACCTTTAAAGCTTTAATATAAATCTCTGACTTTTGTTTCCACATGTATAGGCATATACTATGTTTATAATACAAAAAATCAACACTGACTTGCAAGGGTTAATAATATGATGCTTGCTAATATATAACTTCAAAACTATAGTAAACTACAGATAACCTACTTCTGCAAAATTGGAAGTAGGAGAAGGAAAAAAAAAATCTGCTCTTTACCAAGACAAAAGAAGCAGAAATATTGAATGACAACAGGATTCTGAAGTCACTCTATTGAACTGCATTGCTGTCTTTGGCATTAAGTTCATCATATACTTACTATTATTCTAGCTTTTTTAACAGTACTTAGCCAGGTGTCTTCTGTCCTACTTGAGGAACTACAGGAAACAATCTCTGTTTCTAAAGCCATCATCATGACAATATTGCCTTCATTTTCCCATTAACCAGCAAGGCATGTACCATTTTCTGTTAACAGCCGACCTGTTGTTTAAACAAATACATTCAGAGCATGCAGGTCTATGTCCTATATAAACAGAGAACCAAATCGGCCCGGCCTACACCCCTGAACTCTCCACACCAGTGGGTGGAGATGGCAAAGAGTGGAGGAGAATCCAGCCCACAGTGTCACGAAGGAGGCAAGAGGACAGAAGCACATCACGTTGCACTGCCATGAACACAAAATGTTCCACATCATTATGGGCAGCCAAGGAGGCACTTGTACCTACAGGGATGCAGGAATTCTGTTTGCCTGACTTTAAACACCATCAACAACAGACACGAAGCAATTTCTTTTTTTATTTTTTTTTTCAAATCCTGGCCAGGTAACACCAACACCTTTTTTTAATTCTTTTTTTTTTGTTTTTTCTTTGTGCATGTTCGTGTATATGTCCATGCACAGGCAATGCCAAACTTAGGGTAACTGAGTCATACCATCACCCTCTGGGGCCAGGCTGGGCCACCATTGCTAACACTGGCAAACTCCTACTCACAAGAAAGTGCCTCTCAAGTCAGCAAGGCTCCTCTGATGAGTAACAAGTGCTCACTGATGTCAGTGAAGATTACCCAGTGAGGGCTTTGAAGTTGCTGTTTTGTAGTGGGGGGTGTGTGTGTGCACATGCACAGGAGCAGACATGACTCCCTAAAAGCCATGAATTCATCATCAACCTACAAGGCAGTATGGCTTACAGTCAGAAAGTGAGATAATGACCCTATGCCATGACCTCAAGGTAGAAATAAACTGGGCGTAGGTGGTACCTACCGATACCAGGATTAACATGACTCAGGGAATACAGGGCTGAAAAAAAGTATTCAAGAGACACAAAACAGATGCCATAAGCACATCTCCTTTTGCCAGCCCAGTTCCCTGTCATCCTGCTCCACTTTCTATGCCACAGCGCATATTCAGCACACCTAAAACCAAGCTCTAGTCTATTGTTTGCTGACATAAATTTAAACTAATATGACCAAAGTAACTGGAGAAACACCACCAAAATGCACAGTAACTGAGCAAGGTTTAGCCTCTGGGGTCAAGTTGATGCTATGTCCTAAAGTGATGGAATATGTATAATTTTCTGACCACTGTCTAGAAGAAATTACAATGCCATTTACATGTGCAGGGGATGTGGCACCACTTCACCTCCAGTTGCACTGCTCAGGAAATACATAAAAGTAAGCTTCGTATCTGTGCATATTTACTATGCCACACAGCTCTTACTAATAGGCTGAATTACCAAAACCAGAAAGCTGCTGCTGCTGCTTGCAAAACGGAAGTGTCTTTGCAATGAAAGAGAATTCCATACACAATGCTCTTCCTCAGGGAAGAGAGCTGTACTCACATGATTATACCTATGCTATATGGCTTGCTAAACCTTTTCCTCCTTGGTCACAGATCTCTTATGTGACTTTTCCCTACTACCTCTCTGTTATGGACACAAAGAGACAGGGCTAATGAATCATCCTAATATTTTTCAGGTAGCTGACAGGTTAATTTCTGGAATGACCCAGGGACACTGGCATTGACCACATTTCTAAGCACCCATGGTGTGATACAGAGAACCCCATGCTGTGGTTTTCCTGCAAGCCTGTGACAGGACCAGTTTCTGCACAGAAACCAGCTGAGTCTGGAGGAGAGCAGAGGACATTTCTACCCCATCATCACACAGGGAGCCTTCAGTACCAGGAAGACTGTGGCCAAATTTTTGCCTTGCATTATGCATACACATTCAAATGCCAGATGAGGATCAAACACCAAAGTTGGCTTCCCCTCCACTGTAGTAAATGCACAGTAAATTCAATTCTAATAACTTATTATTGTGAAGAGGACTGTGATAATTAACAGACATTTATTAGCATTTAATTTGACAGCAGATATGCTTTGGAGAACTTTAATGACCCCTTAATGGATCCATATAACCACATGTACACAGAGGAGATACAATCAAGTCCTGGAACTTATTCTTCCTGTGTGTTTGTACACATCCCAGAACAGCAGCAACAGATCATCATTGCTACTGGGTGCCACCATATGACAACAGCTTATAATTATACTCTCTTGATAAATCATAATCTTCTGTAAGCCCAAACCGCTGACTTTGTGTCAGATAAAAACAGATGCCTGCTGTGTTCCTACGCACCTTTACCTGACCATCATGTTGTGGTTTGATGTAGAGGATGACTGTTATCATAAGGAACTGATCAGAGCTACAGAAGCCTGGAAAAGGGCACTGTTGCAAGTCCTCATTTTATCTCCTTTAAAATGTTAAAAACATAAAGCTGCTACTTCTTTTTAAGAGAGCAGAAACATTATACCCAGCACATTCTTTGCAAAAATCATCAGAGTTAAGGCTGTAGCAGTAAAAGTCACATCTAGAAAATGTGCTTTCAGGACAGATTCATGACAGTATTCACAGAAATGACAGAGGATGAACAACAGACTTCCCAAGTGCTTTTTCTTTTCATGGCTGTTTTTGCTGACATGCATCTTTCACAAACCCAGCTAGTCCTAACAAATTCTATCCATTAACAGCAATTTCTTTTTTAAGAAAGTTTGCTACCAGTGCTAAAAACTAATCAGTCTTAGGTGGCTGTTTGCATTGTGCCTGACATCCTCCCAACCCTTCTGTGCCAACAGCCTGGTTTCTCAGCATAGCTCAGTCCTTCTCACAGGCCCCTTGCAACACCTGGATCACTCCTGTTTTCATTCTGAACACAAACCTGCTCCACTTCATATTCCTCCTCCAAAAACTCTCATGCTCAGCATGCCACATCCACCCACTCATCCCAAGTCTCTGCCACCTTCAAGTTTTGAGTGCTGACACCAGCTCAAGTTCAGAAGTGCGCAACAGCCAGGAAAAAGGGACTGCAGAGCAAAGTACGCCTGGGGGACAAGAGACAGGAAAGAAGTCGTCAATAATCGGTGATTTGTGCAGTAGAACCAAGCCTTAAGTCCTTTCAAGAAACTACACAGAAGAAAAATGCAGTTACCTCACACACATCCAAACACATGTGCTCAGCCAGCCTCGACTTCTTCTGTTTAACATCTCCTCTCTATAACCACCACCACTCTAATTTCTCCCAGGGTTCCTTGTTATGAAGCAGGACTGCACAAGCTAGGCACCAGGCAGAACATCAGGCATCTCCCATATCCTGCTCCTACACAGCTCTGCACACACTCCATCTCATTCTGGTGCTGCTGCAGGGTGGCAGAGACCACCCAGCAGACCACTGCCACAGGAAAAAAAACCAAATCTCAGTCAGACCCCATTAACGCAGACAGCGACATCCAGCAACACTGTACAGGGACATGATGACATGGAGAGCTCCAGCCACCACCTCAGCTTCACCACTCATGAAGAAAAGCATCACCAAAGGGCAATGATTCTTTTACTACCTTAATGCAGGTAACTACTGATTCCTGCCATAGTGATTTCTGATGAAAGACAAGACACCCACCTACACAAACTCAGTGTTCCTTGGTACAGGGGAAAGTAGTTCTCCACCTTCAACAGTCTTCCTGGACACCCACAGCTCCTCCAAACACCCATTTCCTCCTCCTTATTTCTATATGATCTTGTTACAGTCTTTTTTTCCTTTAAGGCTATGTTCAGCTCAACACACCCATTTTCTTCTCCTCCAGCTTTTGCTGTGCCTGCTGCTTGCACCAGCTCTTCATCACTTCTGAGCAAAGAGACTGACACTGATGCCAGACGTGAAACGGCTGAGAGATCTTTACAAGTAAACCAGCTCATATTGGCATAGCTCCGCTAATGCCCAACACAAGGTGTAATTACCTCACTTGTGGGTGGAATTACACAAGGAGTAATTCTGGTTACCTGGTCTTCAATAAACTTCGCAGAGCTGCTATAAGATTCCACAAGAATTGAGTTATGCTAGGCAAAATCCATTAGACCCTAATAGCATGGGAGGAAAACAGGGAGGACTATGTGAAGAGCATTTTTATTATTCATCTGCAAAATTATTTTCCTACATTCACATACTGCTATACCTACATAGATATTTTCTTTTTAAAATAAGATTCAAGTTCAAAATTTCATTTTGCATATTAGAATGAGAAACTGAGATTTTAGCCCTTCAAAGACTGTTATCTTCTTCAAAGTGTAAAATACAATGAATAAAGCAAAATAAACTGTGTGTTTAAGAAAACAAAAATCTGTCTCATGTCTAGCATCTTCTTAGCTGACAGACTCTCAACTCTCATCATCTTGTCCTTTTTCTTACATGTTGAAGAGAGTTTAGTTTAAGAGATAGTGTTCTTCTTCCATGGGGATCACAGATGACAGACTGTACCAAGTGATGAGGTTTTTTTCCTGTTCAGAGGAAGTACCAACTCAGAGGGCAGCATTCCCAATCCCACGGAGCCAGCAGGACAGCTTTAAGCTCCCTACACACTCCAGAGTAACCTGCGCCAGTGCGCAAACTGAACTGCAGGAGAAAATACTTAAGCCAAAATTCAGACAAATTTCTTGACCTTGTCACTGCTCTTGGGCTGCTCATCCTTCATCAAGTCTATTATGCTCTCTCTCCCATCCTCCAGGAGCACAAAACTCACAGGAGAGCCACATTAAGCAGGTAACTATCTGTCTTCCTCTCCAGTCTGGTGATACAGGTCTTGATCCTTGGATATCAGTCTTAGAACCTGCAGGAAGCTTGGACAAGCTTTCTGCAAGGACAGAAGAAAACCTAGCTTTTAGAAGGGTAAGGAATTAGCTTGATCTCTTACATCTCAAGGTCCCCATTTCCTTCCCTTTTGCCGGCCTGCCAGATCAGCCAGTCCCCAGAGGATTCTTTTTAAGCTTGTATCTTCCACTCCTCTAACAAACCAAGTCAGCAGTTCTCTTCTTGAACTTCTTGTTCTCTCCCTTATCTTCTGTCAGAGCCAAGGACACAAAAACAATTACGGGTCTCTCCACCAATCTTGTGCAGTGCTCCATATCTAGCTAAAAAGTTGCATAAATGTTCACCTGCTATTTCATTGCATTTGACTTAGCAAGTATTGAAAAGCCAAATAAATGTCACTATGCTATCTCAAGCTGTAAATCAGAACAACGTAGCAAAGATCTATGTTAAAGTCACAGCATCTCCTGAACTAGATAGCAGAAGATAAGAGTAATATCTAAAGGGTTCCATCTTTTTATCCCTCAAAGGGGATGTCCTTGTTTGCAACTCCATCCCTAGCTCAGAGACATCTGTGTGATCTGCAATAAACAAGTGGCAGTTAAAGGATTTTGTTATGCAGAGGTACACTCAGTTTGTTTGCAAGTTAGAACAGGACACACAAAAGCCATCAGTCTGTTGCACAGACTGCACGTCATAAACATTGCTGCGAGTAAGAAAAGCTCTGGGTTCTGCACTGAAACAGAAGACACAACAGTCGGCAATTCAGCAGCAGGCATTTAAAATTTTCTTAGTGGCCTGCATGAATTTCACAGATTACTGTTTTGTACCATTCTGCAGACTTTTAACAAACCAAACTACCCCTTTACAATATCCAGGCTCCTTAGACATCTACTTCAGAATATAAAAATCTGAGGGGAAAGGCTGCCCACAATATAGAAACCACTTTGAGCTCCAGACACCCTCCTTCTAAGTGCATAAAACTTCGAAGCAAAATATTAGCAATCCTCGCCTTTTGCACTGCTTACTTTTGTGATGGCAACCTATAATCCCTAATCAACCTAGAAAATAAATGACCGATAAACCAATCTGCTTGTAACCCCATTAACAGATTCTGGCTTCAGTATCAACAGGGTAATTTGCTGAGACTATTTTTAATCCCAACTGCTAAACCATTAATCCCACAATTTCCACATAGTATTTCCACCACCCCCCAAATTTACTCAAGGTTACCAACAATTTTGCAACTCATTAAAAAGCAGATGAATAAATAAATAACATTTGCAAATATACACCTCCTGGCACGGGAGAACTGACAGACTCCGATTACTTGGTTGATCCCGTTAAAGCCATTACTTTCTAATTGGAAAGAGTCATTCAGAAGCAAAGCTGTGTGTCTGGCATGTCACTTGACACCTGGTATGTACCGCTCATGATAAGATGAACTCTCCAATATGCTTGCCACAATGAAAAGAAGTGGGTTATTTCATCATACCACTGATAGTCACAGCTCTCTACTAAAATCTGTTCTAATTTAATGGGACCAAGGTTATCAACATAAATTGTCATGTTTTCTCTAACTGGCATTAAAATATTCTCCAACTATCATTATTAATGTCAATATAAATTATGCATTGAAGATCACAGCATTCATTACTGAGGTAAAATTTATCTGGAGAGAAAGAAAAAAGAGACAAACAGAGCAAATCTAATTAAAGTAAGTATTTATAGATTTCATACGGCTTTTCTCTTTAGTGATGAAAACGCTTCTTTAGAAAAGGTCTTAAAATAAGGATTCACAGAGCCATCAAAAACAGTACCAAGAAAGCATTGTGTTAATCAGCTAAAGGTACAGTTATACGCACACAGGATGTTGCAAAGGGACTGATGTGATAATACATGAGCCTGGTAGTTTGTGCAAGGATGTATCAACATGCTAGCACAACAATCTGGAAGACAGACCCTTGGTTTCACATAAGCAGCTACACACAGAAGGAAAAGCTGTATTTAGTGTTGGAAGGGTGGTGTTTAATGCTCCTTTCAACTTCTATAAATTATAACATCAGCTATTCCTAATTGGTATACATTAGTATTCAAACACCACATTGAAATTAGAAGCTGAGCAGTTTTTCAGTACACTTACAGACTCTTCACACAAACACATGAATAACCTTGTTGAAATATTTTAGAGTCCCAAGGTTAAAAGAAATTACTTTAAGAGACAGATGATGAGCAACTGGTACCTCAGTGAGGAGTGCCACAGACTTTTGAAAATTCTCACGCAACGCACTGTATGGGGCTAACTCCTATTTACTGCACACTTTGGGACTCTGCAGTACAGCCCCAGCTCCTGAAACCCCAAAGATGTGCATAGATAGGATGGCAGAGGGGAAAGAAAACCTAAAAATACAACTCCCAGGGAAATCCTAATCCAAAGGGAAAATAAGATATCTTATTTCCCTAACTGCATAGTTTAAGTCAGTCCTTAAGTTGCCTGATTCATAGTTTTATCATACTTGTGGCTGCCAATACTGCTACCAGCTCACCAATGCAGGTGCCTCACAGTCTACCACAAAGGAAGCCAGAATGCATCCATTAATATAGACAACTAAGCAACCTCTGTGTAAAGACTGGTGGACGAGGGGGGGGAGAGAAAGACTTTACAAGCACATACTCAACCATCAAAAGAGGAGCTCTAGTTTCAGCCAGCAGAGACTGTAACACCTCGCCCCACAATCCTTTACAACACACCGTGTCACTGGCTATTGTTCATAACTCTTCCCGCAAACCATTTCAACATTCAGAGAATTACTATTTCTTAAGGAAATTATTTCAGAAGGGAAAAATATTGCTTACTCATGAACCTGGTATCATTTTAATAGTGAGGCAAAACAGCTACAGACAATTACATTGCACAATCCTAAATGCATCTTTTATTGTACTACATTTCAGAAAAAGAACATTCTGAAACACTGAAATAAATCAGAGAATAAATGTGACTTGTTGTCAGCTAATACAATATGGGTTAAATGCTACCATATGGTGAGTGCGCACACGTTACCCTTTTAAAAACAAAGAACATGGCTAATTTCATTCCCAAATCTATTTTTAAATAAGTAAACGTGACCATTTTAAAATTAGGCTACAATTGTCACTAGAACACCTCAATTTCCAACAGCTTCTCTTCCTCTTTCTTTACTGAAAACTAACACCACTTCCCTGCTCACCATCTTTTTAAAAAAGACAAGGAAAAATTACTATTCAGTCAGCTTTATCCCCATAATAAGCCAACACAAGCATTTCTATGCAGTGTAAAAATACTGACGAGCCAACTCACCGTTCTTCCTTTATTATACCTGCCGGAAAAGCAAAGCATGCATGCGTGTGCATGTGTGTGTGTGCAGTACGTTAAAACTCACTGACACACGATCCGGTTTTCAGCAAACACTCACAACAGGACCTGCCCGACAGACACAGCTCTCGCTTTCTCTGCACCCCCCCGCATGTACTGAGACATACAGTTTCGGTACACTCCCAGCCAAAAAAGAACAACAACAACAACAACAACAAAAAACAAAGGAAACGCGTATGAAATACAGACAGGGTAGCTGAAGTGGATGCTGTTGGTTTGAAAATTGTCTGTCTAGCCTCTCTGTGCTATTTGTTTTTATCATTATACTACAAATGAAACATGTCAGGAGTCTAAAAATAGCTACAAATTGTAATTACATATGCTTTGTAGTTTCTATTTTACTTTGAAAAGAAGATTAAAAGCTAGATCATTTTAGAAACCAGCCTTATAGATTTAGGGAGCCACAAAATTCTTCTACTTTGCAATTTGAAGTACACTGCTGGAAAGCATTTCCTTTGGGACATAAATACGACAGCCCCAAAATGGAGAAGCAAGCTCCCAACACCATACAGTGAGATGGCAAGAAAGAAAAGGGAGAAGAGTAGACAAAGGAAAAAGTAATTTCTTAGAGATTCAAAGAGTGCCCTGATTACGGATGTAATACTATAAGCTTTAATTAGGTGCTAAGTGCTGTGTGCTAAATTCATCCCCACATGCAGTGCTGTAAATTCAGAGCCACCCTACTAAAGTTACCTTCGGTTTACCACAACAGTACAACAGTAATACCAGGCCTACAGCTTCTGCAACAGCCCATAATGAAATGTGGATTTTGTTGAACAAGCATTAAGCAACACAATATCCTGCTGATAAAAATGTAATTCTTTTCCATAAGCACTCGCTTAAATGAAAGGTTAGCAAAAATGAATTTTAAGTAATTCTCAGAAGGTAAGCAGTCTTGAATCCACAGAAAAGAGCCTCTGTTCTTCCACGACTTGAAACAGTTTATAGACCAGTCTTCAGCAGCCCCTGTCCCAGTGTCCCTGCCATGGACACCATGTGCTGTGTTAGCTCACAACATGGGAGTGGTAAATAACTAACTTACCTTACAGCAGACATGTGGTACTGCTATGAGACCTGCTAGAACTTATTAGGCAATAAATAGTTTGGTAGCAGCTTGAGAGATGCAAGTTCTGTTCATCCGCGCGCGAATTTAATCTCGGAGCACACGCTTAATGCCGCATGTTCCTTTGCACAAGCACTACTGCTATAATGCAGTTTCAGGAATGCAAGGAGAAACTGCTAACACCAAGTGTGTAATAACGCTGATGGGCCTCTGCAGGTAACCAAGATGTAAATAACATCAAAAAATGAACAACCAGCTTTGAGTAATCATCACACCAAAAAAAAGAGAGCTCGCTGGCTTCAAATGGCAAAGCAGGTTCAGCAGATCAAGAGACTAAACATTTGCTGACTAACAGTTAGGTAATGAAAGTAAACATTTGTAATGAAGTCATCATCCTAATGAAAGCCTAAGTGGCAGCGTTAACTACCTGGACCATAATCCACTCGCAAGTTTTAGTGCAGGCTCACTAACATAGTATTTACTAGAATCGTTCCTGCTGGAAAAGGCGAGGAAGTCCCATTTACTTTTAACATAGAAGTGACAACCAAGAAATATTGCTATCTGTTAAGTCATTCTAACTCCCGAGTACAGTACAGAGTTTCTGTGCAGTTACAGTGGGTAACTGAAAAACAGAATTCTGCCTTCAGTGTCTCAGTCAGAACAGCTTTATTCTAGCACTGAAGTGTATAAATATTTGCAGCATGTAAGATGTCTGCTTTGAAAAAGCAATGTTGCTCCAAGTTTCAAATATTTATATTGCAGATATCTAATCAAATAAATGTGACTTTTTTTTTCCTGGTTTTTTTTTNTTACCAAAATAAGTTTTAGCTGATTAACTGCCAATATAATTAGGGATTTCAGATACGCATATAGAAACTGTAATTCCACCCAGAACCACCCTCATGCAACTCCCAGTATTCAAGAGGAGTGGAAAGGGTGCTTATTATTAAGCAGTGGATTCACAAGCAACAAGTCAATTTTTACGATGGTTGTACATGCTCTTATCCAACTAAGGAACATCACACGGTTGTGAAAAACAGTAGTAAGTCCATTTCTCCTTTCTGTGCAGAAATCCAATGCCCATTCAGTCTTAAAAGGTATGTATCTACACATTCATACCTGTGTCTCAAAAACTTAAACAGGCACTTTTCTTGTGAAATTTGCAAGCTTGGACAAGTAGCTTCCTGCAAAATGCAATCACTTTGCATTTCAGCTCTCTATTTTGATGAATTTAAGAAACAGTATAGTCAAACCCAGATTTCCAGTTTAAGCACACATATACAGACTTCATCACTGGTCTCAACAAAAGCCTATGCACTGGATCATTCTGCATACTGCTTGAAATCCCAGAGAAGTCCAGGAAGTTCTTGGCACAAATTGAAGTCTTCGTAGAAGTTGGGCCTTTCAAAGCTGACAGGTTTTGGATCTTACTAAATAAAGGTACCCTTCATTAGATGGGACCTCAGCATACAACTCATCAGTTCTTAATCACAGAGAACTGTAGATATGTAACTATAGATAACTACAAATAGAGGTAACTACAGACACATAATACTTATCGGTAATTATAACTATATAAGACAATAGTTATAGGTAACTAAAGGTAACTGTTGAAGTCACCTGCACACAAAGACCTTAGCAAAAATATCCAAATAAACAGACTGCCCAAAGTTCTCAAAAGTTGGTGAGTACACCATTTCTATGGGATACTCTTCCAGGCTGCCCCCTCTGGTGTAAGCACCCACAGCAGGGTGCATTTTAAAGGTTATGCATTTTTCAGTCAACTGAAGCCAACAGCCCAGCTTCTGAAGGTGATCTGTGAGATCTTAAGACATAAACATCCTCCTTTGCTAAAATGACGATCAATTCAACAGGCAGATATTCAGAACAATGGCACAATCGTTTCCAACTCCTTCAATGAACGCTTCTGTACTGATAATTGCTATTATTACATCTTGGTGACAGCATGATACTATGACCAATTATAAAATCATACAATGAGCCTATTTTTTAAAGTAAATACATTAGTCATTGCCACAGGAAAACTTTAATTTACAAAATGTTGCTCCATTCTAGGCACATAGAGTTACTGAGGACACTTGCAAGTAACAGTAGGTAGATTTCATCCTAGTGATGTAAACTCTTTTCTATGATGCACAGAGAAATAGTCGTTCGCATTCATGGAGAGGCTAAAACATAGTTTGTCTGGTACAGGAGCTTAGAAGGTCGTGCTAAGCTTAGATAGGTGCTGGGCTAACAAAGACCACTCATCTCTTTAAACATGATTTAGATCATTCCTTAGGACAATGTCATTCTCACTGATGTTTTATTTTTTCTCTCCTTTCTGTAAGCATTATCTTCGCATATTAATCGAACAGTTTAGAGGGACGGCTATAATGCCCTATTGTTCACACAGACTCCACAGTACTTATCACTAACTAGGTGTCACTTCAACACCACTCAGCTTTACAGGAACTAAAGGCTTGAAAACAAACCCCAGGCAAGAATTTCTAGAGATAGCTAAAAACCACTTTATACCAGGAGCTAGTAAAGGTGTGTTTGTGCCAGTAGCACAGAGCCCCACACAACTGACTTTACCATACCGAGTTCACTCAAGATGGCTATGGCAGCTGCTCTTGTGAAACTGAAGATGTCTCCTGGAATATCCGCACCTCGATACTAATTACACCACAGGTGCTCCTATGCAACTTCAGCTTCCAGTTTCAACAGGGGAAAGCTCCAAAAACCACTGTGCCCACCCTGGTGGGACAAAGCTGGGGTGCACAGAGTAGCAGATGACCAGGCTGATGATGGTGGGTTTGCTGAGACAGAAGTGAAGGGCACTTTGGCAGAGAAACAAAGCAACAACATTCACTGACAGACATCTCCTCCGGCCAGCCGCCACAGACAAACTACTGGAGCAAAAGTCGCAACATACTCCCCAGAGAGATGAAACTTTTGCTCTCATCACCAACACCCCTCTCTGGCACTGCTCCACCCTAAAACAGCCGACACCTCTTACAATGCTGTTATTTTCAGCCCACTGGCAGCAGCCAGCCTGGGGGGTAAGCACACGGGGGTCTCACTAGAGAAGCCCAAGATACACTATTTACCACACCTGCCCACGGGACACAGCCACAAACACGGGGCCATGAGCACACACAGGCACCTGCGTCGATGAAGCATTCCCCCACCCTGCAGCCATGGGAGCCTCATTCTGCCGTGCATACACATCCCCAGCAGGACCTACAGGCACACGCATCTGGCTCCCATGCAGCAATGCAACATACCCCATCCCTGCCCTGCATCTGTGCACACACATTCCTATCCACCTGCTGCAACGCCCCTCCTGGCCCTGCATGCACCTGCCCGGCATGCAGCACCCAGCTCCCCAGCATGCACACGTACACACTCCCCCCAGCCCCATCCACACATCCCTCGCTGAGGGCTGAGGGGGGCGGCTGAAGGTCACTGCCCTGCCACAGGGTCAGCATCCTCCTGCTTGGTCCAGGACACACAGGGCCTTAAAATACCACTGGAAAGCAATGGTCAAAAATCAGGACACACAGCACATCTCATAAAATAAAACTCTTGGCTATCACACACACACACCCCATGCCTGGGGATGGGGGAATAAGGGAAATCTGACAGAAGATTTTGAAAAAGATTCCCCCTCCCAAATCAAAATCAACCCATGTTATGCCACTCAGCTTTTGCTTA
>VXBC01009367.1:57471-173110 GCA_013399945.1 Ploceus nigricollis
TTTTGTTTTTTGTCTCATAATGTGCGATGACGTACAATTGAGAGCTTCTTTTGACGGAAGGACGGTGTTATCTTGACGCCCCGGGCCGGCAGACCCCCATCGCCCCCGGGCACCCCGGCTCTGAGCTCCCCGCAGGAGTCGCCCGCCGCCCCCGGCCCGGCCCTTCCTGGGCGCACCGGCCCCGCGCCGCCCTCCCTCCGTCTTGCACTTGGGACGCGAACTGCTCCGGCAATGAGAAGAAAACAGAACTGGGGCGGGGGGAGGCTTTAAATTCTGCCCTTTCCAGTGCTTATTACACGAACCCTCGGAATAAAGGGACAGGGTGGGGGTAGCGAGCGAGAGGGGAAAGTTGGTAATGAAGGATACACGAATCATAAAATGTAAGCTATGTGTGATTAATGATCTGCACTAATTTGTATAGCAGGCGTGTTAAAGGTCATTGACAATTGTTGCTGCTTTCAGCATGAATGCCTGAGTGGGATGTATTTGGGACAATCAAATTTAATTCTAATTTACAGAAAAAAAAAAAACTAGACGTGCATAGCAGCTGGTAAAAATATAGAGAGGACTCACTTTAAAAAATGCACGTTGCCTATTCTTCAAAAGCAGCTTCGTTACATTAATGTGGTGTCTTTAAGTGCCTCAATAGTAAATAACGCATCTGGAATGTCTGGATTTTGTCCCTTATGCATCAGCATCTTTCCTGCACACTTTTTCAATTGCTGGCCAAATTGGGTTCCCAGTTACTCCAGAAGTGCAGCATTTTGTGGGAATTCCAAGTTCACTGGCCAGATTTACCTATGAATGGACCAGGGCAGAAGTCACCTCTCTGAGCCTGAAGAATCCACCCCAGGCACATGCCTATAACACAAGCATGTAGGTTCTCTAATCACAGTTTATATAGTACTTTAGCATTTCTTTACACAAAGAGTAAGAAATCCATTATAAATCAGCATTCCTGGGCAGTATTTAGAACTACAGTATTAAGCTAACAATTTCCATATGGTGAAAATTGACAAGTCAGAGCAATGAAAGGTGCATGAGACTTCTCAACTCCTCTACCTAAAAATGTGATTTTTATGACCTACTCCTTTTCTCTCAGATTCTTTTCCTTAGACAATAAAACATGAGAATACAGAACACAGTGCTTGCTCTATTACTTGACAGAATAATGCTTAAAATGCTTAATATTTTCCATATTTGCTTCCATAGGGCCCAGTCTTACACTCCTTGTTCCCGTAAGAAAATAGGAGGCNGGCGGAAAAGGTCAATTCTTGTTTTCCTGCCTGTTTGCGAAGCCCGGTTTAATCACGCCAAATCTGTGTGTGCCACAGGCGAGGGGAGTATGTTTAGTCTATGGCTGGGAAGCCTAATTTAACGCTCGGTACTAGACATCAAGGGTGTGGANCTTTCAGCATGAATGCCTGAGTGGGATGTATTTGGGACAATCAAATTTAATTCTAATTTACAGAAAAAAAAAAAACTAGACGTGCATAGCAGCTGGTAAAAATATAGAGAGGACTCACTTTAAAAAATGCACGTTGCCTATTCTTCAAAAGCAGCTTCGTTACATTAATGTGGTGTCTTTAAGTGCCTCAATAGTAAATAACGCATCTGGAATGTCTGGATTTTGTCCCTTATGCATCAGCATCTTTCCTGCACACTTTTTCAATTGCTGGCCAAATTGGGTTCCCAGTTACTCCAGAAGTGCAGCATTTTGTGGGAATTCCAAGTTCACTGGCCAGATTTACCTATGAATGGACCAGGGCAGAAGTCACCTCTCTGAGCCTGAAGAATCCACCCCAGGCACATGCCTATAACACAAGCATGTAGGTTCTCTAATCACAGTTTATATAGTACTTTAGCATTTCTTTACACAAAGAGTAAGAAATCCATTATAAATCAGCATTCCTGGGCAGTATTTAGAACTACAGTATTAAGCTAACAATTTCCATATGGTGAAAATTGACAAGTCAGAGCAATGAAAGGTGCATGAGACTTCTCAACTCCTCTACCTAAAAATGTGATTTTTATGACCTACTCCTTTTCTCTCAGATTCTTTTCCTTAGACAATAAAACATGAGAATACAGAACACAGTGCTTGCTCTATTACTTGACAGAATAATGCTTAAAATGCTTAATATTTTCCATATTTGCTTCCATAGGGCCCAGTCTTACACTCCTTGTTCCCGTAAGAAAATAGGAGGCTACAGGAATGAAAGGACTGGAGAACCCATCTCAAGCTTAGTACACGAGGGGTATTCCACTTTAATGGAAAGGCAATTAAAAATTCAGAAGATGCATAGACCTTAAAAACAATCAAGTGGTATATTAATTTCACGGAAAGTCACCAGCAGAGTTCCTCTGTCTATGTAATTTTAAATAGGAGATTTTCTCACATTTCTTCTGCTGAGCCCAGCACTTTTGGGTTTTAAAAGCAAAACTGAAACAGTGTAAGAATATATAGACTCAAAAGATATGCAGGATATATTTGCATAATATCATCAATGTCATTAGAAATTTCAGGTAGAGATGATGTTCTTAATTTTCAATTCGTTAGTAGTGTACTATTTCCATGGGTGACTAATTTGTTTGCAGACAGTTTACTCATTTTATCTTTGCCAGAAATCTTCCAGGAGATGTCCTCCAGTTTCAAATTCTTTAAATTACAGCATTTTGTATGAGAATGTCAGTGATATTAATGGCTCAATACGTGTTTTACTATTTATAGACTTGCATGTATAATAATTCTGGCTAATGAAATATTTGGAGCAGGAAAGCATTTATTTACTTTTGCTATGGTCTAATAAATTATTTGTTCAGCATTTGGGACCAGGCTTTCTCAAGTTAGAGAAAATGGCAGTTTGATGAAATTCTGTGCGATGACTTGTCTGCATAACTTAGCCTTAGGAGTGATTGGTGGAAGTTTAGATAAGAAAAGGTTCCTGAGAAACACTGTGGTAGAGTAGTGAGGAAAAAGACCATCTCTGTAAAAGCAAGGCTGAAAGCATAGATAAATACTTCAAGACAGGCAAACAAGCCAAGTTTGGATTACATTTCATATATATGTGTGTATGTACATGTCACATACACAAATACAGTCCGTGAAATGTAATCTACGGAAGTCAGTCTCTTTTTCTGTGTGCTTGCTCAGAGTTACTCAGGTTTTGTGCCAATTAATATTTTCAGTTATTACAAATCTGTCTGAAATTCTATTTAAATGTAAGACAGAGATTTTGCTCTC
Source organism: Ploceus nigricollis (assembly GCA_013399945.1). Lineage (NCBI taxonomy): Eukaryota > Metazoa > Chordata > Aves > Passeriformes > Ploceidae > Ploceus > Ploceus nigricollis. The sequence goes on from VXBC01009367.1 coordinate 60,716, forward strand.
AAACTGTGCTTGGTCAAAAAAAAGAGCACACAAACTGATGACAAATTATCTTGTATTACTCTTTACATTCTAAACCAGACTTTTCCTTGGTGTATCTGGAGATACAAAACACACGTGCAGAAGTTGCAAACTGGAAGGCACAGGCAGCTCTAATACCCATCTATGTCTGCAGATCACCACAGAGCAGCATTCCCAGTAATGCTTTTAAAAAAGAAATTCACATTTCTGACTTCAGTGAAAATGGACCATTCTAACACTGGTGTGCTTCCAGAGTTTCTGTGGGTGGCACAAATTCCACTCTGAAACAAAATTATTTCAATTAATAACAAGCTTATAAACTTGGATTAAATACATTGACTTCTGATGTGCACCACAACAATCTTTTTCTTCTCTCTAATCATGCCTCAGTAGCTACGCAGTGTCAGGCTGCTTCCAGAGTTTGTACTATGAAAACACACCCCCACCCACCAAAGTTTTGCACACCAGCGTAACCCAGTCTGCATGGATTGAGGTCAAGCTCTTGCACCCTGTTAATTTAGTCAGACATAAATCTAGTGAAAGGATTTGAAAATATTTTTCCATTTGAAGAGGTGCACATATTTCACGATCTGACGTGTCTATTAATGTGTAACAGCAATAAGCAACTTGGTCACATCTGTTGACAAATTGTATCAGGTGTCAGGATGTGGTCATAACCTCTTTACTTTCTACTCATACAAGTTGTCCCCTTGCTATCAATGTAATTGCATCAATGAAAAAAGATGACTGGTGTTTGTTTCCATCATCTCATGTATGGCATGTAATGAGCTTTTCCTTATGGCAGAAATAATCTGGAGACCTTTCTTGAAGAATCAACATTTTTAACTCTAATATCTTACATATTTGCCCCTACCACCAACACAGTTGCTAGGATATAGCCTGATTTTGATTTTTTGTGCTTTGATCCTCTCAAACCCACTTTTTTTTAAACCGAATTATCTAATATTGCTTTTACAATGACACTGAGGAAGAGAGCAGAAAAAGTTAATATCGCAAATAAGTACAGCTTCAGCGTACATGGCTATTTTTGGTTCATGCTAAATGTACCAACTTTTTCAGCCCTGGCAGTCAGATTTTCTCACCCATATGTAATTTTATAAACTACATCACGGCTTCACAGCAGGTAGGGAGCCCACAAACCTGTTCTTAATTTCAGTTTAACTGAAAGAATCTCAGCAGCAGCTGGTTTCAGAATAGTTGATCAGACTTCCACAGATGTGGCCCATAATAGGTTCAGAAATAAAAAAGAACTAGGCCACAAAGTAGAATTAATTTCAAGGAAGACAAGTTCAATAAGGATGCGACTTTTAAGATTTTTTTTTTTCCTTTGAGACAGAGATCATTGGGAGGGCATATTTCTGTGGCTTGGGTTTTTCCATTCTGTGTACTGATAGTAATACTGCAGTACACTAATTTTATGGCAGGCTGGACCTGGCTGTTAGTGGGCTGTGCTCTCCCAAAGCAGAAAAACGGGGTATTTCTGAGTATGTGTTGCCTCCTCTCCCCTCCCCCTCACCCTTCTTATGTTCCTCCAAGCATAACTGATAGTACTGGAGTGCTTGTGCGCTTTTCTGACTGGACCAGACAAAGACGTACAATAGCTAAAAATGACCTGTGATGTTACAGCGAATGCACCACTTGGTAAAACTGGGGAAATTGGTTGCCAGCTCTAAACAATGTGTTATCTGGGGCTGTTACACCAACTTTAAATAAAGGACTACAGAAAAAAAATAGTTTCACAAATGTTCATTTCTGGAGTTTAGCAAGGAGAGGAATTTAACTGATTTATGGAACGGCATGGCAAATACATCATTGTACTATCTTCTGCTGGGTGAAAAATACCTCAAAAGTAAAAGTGGAACAAAACAGTCACTTGTCCTCGCTAACAAAATTTCCCTTGACATTTTGTGCAGTGGTCTAAAGTGGTTGAATAATCTTAGTTTATATGGTCTTTCAGCTCAGGCATGTGAGGAAAAAGGAACTTCCAAAAGAGACTATTTTACCTGATGTGTACTATTTTAAGGCTTCAGTAATTAGAGAACTGCAAAGGTCAAAACAGCCATCAATATCACAAGCAACAGAGTAGAAGTAACATGTTTGAGAGGAAGTTAGTTGGTTGGCTGTAACATAATATGCCATAAGCACTCGGATGTGGATCTGCAATGACGAGCAGCAGAAGGAACAGTAAAAGTTAACCAGCATCAGATATTTACTTGGCTGAAAGCACACAGGAACTTGCAGAAAAGAAATAGAGATGCTTTAGAGTCTAAATCCCAGAGTTTATTGCCTCACTGCAGAGATGCTGCAACTTACACCAAGGTCCATCTACACAGATCCATTCACAGGCTGGAGTAAAAGTTTGCCAGAGCCTTCTAACCTTTCAGTGAGCCAGACAAAAACTGAGCATTCAGAAGCTCCCAAACCTTTTTTCTACCTTCTGGATCTCATTCAAATAAGAAATGTGTGTCATTAGCCTAGTTTTATCATACTACTGCCCACATCCTAAAGTAAAATCAGGAAATACTAGATTGAGGTGGGTAGCTAAGATGTTGCTGTGTGTCTGCTACTCCTGAAACTGTGTGCCAGCCTGTAGTTCTGAACTGGCATAAATTAAAAATTAGTAAAAGTACAACGATTACATCTGAATCTGCAGTAGTTTGCAACAGTCTAAGTCATAATAAATATGCAGAATTTTGGGGAAAATTATTTTGAGAACAGGAACTCTTCCAAAAACTTTCCACTATTTCTTTCATTGCTGATAGACCATTTTTCTTCCCTGTACAATTTTATGCCAAATTGGCTACTTTTCTAATTTCCCCACAAATCACACAAAATTCATGATTCCTTTTTTCACATTTCGATCCACAAATCAACCAACAGAATTTGTTCTAGTGAGACAAAGAGGCTGAAACAAACACTCAGGATCATTAGCATAAAATTATCAGCATAAAATTATCCTGACTTATAACAACAAGTTGCAGGCGGCGTCTCATTTGTTGCTTTCATAGGGTTTGAAAGACAGAAGCGAGTTAGGGAAGTTGGTCCACTACAGATTTTGTGAGGCATTTGCCTTTTTTCCCTCGTTAAACTCCAAAGCTAATAAACCTGGAGCATTCAGTAACAAGCAAGGCACTCAGGTCAACAAAGACCTTACTTAGAGATGGCAAAGTTTTGAGAAACTTCTGTAGCAAGGATTTGAAGATATTTTAGTCATATGCAGTGCACTTTTGCTTCTCTGTTTCGTACAGTATAATCCCCCTTGCTTTCCCCCCTCTGTGTTTTAAAACGAGCACAGAAAAGGCTGAGTGTTAAACTACACTATTCAATTGTCTGGTAAGTACACAAATTCTGTTCAAATCAGAACAAACTTTCAAGTAGACAGAAAGGGGTATTTGGATTTCTGTTTTATCCTGGAAACCCTGCTGAACACCAGTGTGATGAGGAATATAGCCATATCAGACCAACAAAAGGCTCCTAATGTAGTGAAGACCTCCTCCCCCCTCCTCTCCAAGGAAGCCGGCTGGCAGAGCTTTTGCTATCGGAATTGTTTGCAGAATAACCAAACTAAAGCAGCTCCCTATGTGGGTGCCTCATTCAGGAATAAGCAGCACTTTTATTCTAAAACACTTATCTAGCTTCCTGAAGAGAACAGGCTATTTGGAAGATACTTCTTTGTTTTGAATGTTCTTGTGGAGCAATACCTTATCTGGGTTTTTTTTTTTCCCTTCTATTTACATTTTCATTTGCTTCTCTGACAAAAGCAGAGATGTACTCACTCAATAAAGCAGTTATCACATATGCCAGCAACTCTTAGATTCCCAAGAACTGTTTTTATTGCAAAGGATCCCATTAATATCAGTGGTATAAACATCCTGTTTGCTCCTAGGGGCTTTATAAAAAGGTTATGCTTTATAAAGTCAAATGCAATAGATCTGCATTTCACATCACTAGTGTGACAATGCTCTTGCAATGCAAGATATACCACCAGTCATACTTCTATTGCTATGAAGAATGTTGCTATGTAATACTCCACATATTTTTCCCTAAGATATAAGAACATTTCATGCCAAATCCCTCTATCATCTAAGGAGTCCAGGACCCTATTTATTTTGATGGAAGTTAGGGTAATAAAAATAATAGATTGCAAAATAACTGTGGTAACAACGCTGCCAAAAATGCTCGCAGAATGATGCTGTTAGTATTGTCCAAGCCAATGTTTTCTCCAGAGAAGAAGGATGCATGTGAGTGTATGCTGTCAGCTCCATTTGGTTTTACTAAGGCTAAAACGTGTGTTGGTTTGTTTGTTTACTTGTGTTACAGAATTTAAGAGAGCTATGTTCACTATTTGGTGCTTAACTCCCTGAAGGCTCCACCAGGTAGAACTGACACAAGTATCTATATCTGTAGTCCACAGGAGAGACATCATGAGGCATAAGTGGGAAGAATGGGTCAATGGGCTGTGAGGGGAGGCCAGGAACCCTCTGGAAGTGCTCTCCTCCTGCCTTGTAACGCCAATGAATGTTGTGGTGGATCCAGTGCCAAGTCTGTGAGAGGCCAGCAACTGGAAGCTGGTGTGAACAGCTGAACATGAACTACTGCCCTAAGCTGCAGGAACCAAAGAGGGGTGGCTGTAGAGGTCACAGCCAGGAGCTCTGCTGTGGGACCTGGGCCAAAGCCAATAGTTTTGGCTACCCACTGCCTGGCTCTACACCTGCTCCTGGAGACTTCTGTGTTCCCACCTTTGCTTTTTTGGAGAAAGCTACTTGGCAGAGCATTAACACTACCTCTGCACACTCCTTACTTCATTTACAAGTGCTTCTGCGAGGAATATATAACTACGTTAAGTTTATGTTCAAGAGTTTTCTACTAAGTTCATACCATTCTGCTGTAGGGCAGGCATACTATCCATAATCTGGTTGTTTAAAAAGTGCTGGTGAATGGGATATTTGCATGAGTGACCTCATTTTTCACTTGCTCACTAGAACATTTTTAAAAGGAAGTATTTGCTTGGTTGGTAGCCAAGTGTTTTCTCCTTGACTACCAAATGTGTTTAGTCCATATTAAGGGTAAAATTCTCTCCAAAGTTCACTGGTAATTTCCAGACCCTGGACGCAAGAGACTGACAGGAACATTCTTATTGAATCATTTCCCACCATCTTTCAAAAAAATGTGGTTTTCCAGATGCTCCTGACTTCCAAATGCAAAGTGGAAAATGTCCAAAAAAGGCATTATGTCATCTAATGTCATTTATTTAGCACACAATCCTTCTGTCCTTCTTCTTCTTTATCAAAAGCAAGGAGATGTGTGACTAGTTTGTATAACTTAAATTTCTTATCTGGACTTGCATAAGTGCATTCAGCAGCTTCCTCAGATGTACAGTTAATGGGAAATTCCATGAGTTTTACACTTAAACTTAATCAGAGATATGAATGGAAGAATGTAACCATCAAAGCCATTGCGGAGTCCTTCACTCCCTGACCTTAGGGCCCATAAACCCATGAATAAGTTACATTCATCCATGTACTAACGCCTTTTTTTCATCACTAATGCAAAACGGGTTTAGAACTCCAGCTATTAATCCAAGTTGAATTTCACTCAAACTGCTCAAAACTGGATACTTAGTCCTTACCAAGGGGTTTGTAGGACTCGTTCTTTCTTCACCCCATGCAACACAGGTAAGTGAGGAGAGGGGAAGGACTGCACCACTGAGCAGAGCTGATGTGGCTGCTCTCAATCCCATGTAATTACTGGCTGCCTGTGGCTGCATCTGCACCTCCCTGTCAGCAGGATGATGTGTGCCATGGTCCCCTCTCCCTGGGTATCACTGAAGCTGCTGCAGCAGGGGATGCAGGAATAACACATCTCTGCCCTGCTCTCAAAGCACCTTACTGGGTCTGATCCCATTGCTGCTGTATACACTGGATTTGAGGAGGACATTCCACTCGCTGCATAAGCCAGGTTTTCTTCTCTCTGAGCCTCATTTTCTTGTAGCTGCAAAATGGGTCAGTACTTTCAGAGAGCCGTGCTTACTACTGCTGTAATGAAATACCCTGAGACCTTTGCTGACCCTGGCAGAGCAAACCGTGGCACAGTCATGCTTGGTACCTGTGCTTGGAATTGTGTTTTGGCATTTATACCTCACATAGCAAGGGTTATATCCATTCAGCAATCTCTGCCGAAAGCAGTTTTGCACCTTCTTTGAGTTGGCTGTGTAACCAGAGTCAGTCACCCAGCTAAAAGAGAATAAATATACTGTGAATAGAACAGAAGCTCTGTCCCAAACGTGCACCAGAGAAAAAAAACCAACGTGTCTGCTGCACATCCAGTGCAGGTTTTCTTGCAGTGCTCCAAGACGGTAGATCAGGAAAGCATAAGAAGGAAGAACCCACTCAGATAAAGACCTCTAAGATAAAAATATCTCCGTCAACACAAACTGAATATTAAGAAAATGATTCAAGGGAGTGAAAAGTTAAATGTTTGTTTGTGTTCAGATTTGGGAAGTGAACAGGGAAAAATATTAGTATCAATAAAATAATATCATTTTTTAAAAAATAGTCCTCATCCCAGCTCTGGTTGATAAAATTTAATTTTTTTGTTTTAAAAAAAAAGAATACCATCCAGACACACCTGTGAGCCACGTTTTGACCTGACACAATTTGATACAGGTGAGATATTAAACCCTGAAGAGCAAGTTAACAATGGAAACAGTGACAGACAGTCAACAGTAGTAAAGGGTGGTAGCTGCCATTATACTTGTAAGTTACACGCTTCTCACAGCGTAGAGGGACAGCTGATAAACGCTGAACCTGCCCTGCTGCCTTTAGTTTGCCTGTAGTTTTTTTCCAGGAACGACCTTGTATTTACTGATCAATTCTGCAACTCATTTAATGGGGAATTAGAACAACTAGAAAATTTTTAATATCGAGAGCATTTTGCCTCATTTCTTCAGTCTTTGTAATTTAGATATCCTGTTGTGTAAGCCTAAAGGCAGGAAGTGAGCTATACAAACCCTTACAATAACAGTATTAGGTTGCAGATAAGCCCATGTGCTCAGTGGTGTTGGGTAATTTTTTTTTCCCCAAGGTAATACAAGTTCTGCCAATACTGGAAGAAATGTTAGAATGCTTTCACACATTTAAATGTTTCAAAATGAGCTTCATCTGTTGTACACACACACACACACACAGACACAAAATACTCCCTTGATAACAAGAAATTACTTTGGCCCTTTATGCCAGGCTTTAATTATTTATCTTCACTCTGTATTTGTGTTTCTGCCGTGAAACCCAAACCTTTTCAGCAGGCAAAGAGATGGTGGTGGGGTAGGTGCCTACCTGTCCTCTCTTCCATTCTTTTCCCTCCAACAACTCAGCACTGTTTTAATGCAAATCAAACCCTTGGTGCGTACATAGCCAGCACAGATATCCTTACACTTCATGCACCTGGCAGTCAGCTTTCCTGCCGAGGCTGCTGCTGAACTGGATTGTTTCCTCTTGTGGTGATTACACTTGGCTCTCTGCAATAAAAGATAACAAGAACTTCTTACAGATGATAAACACAAACCTTCTTTTTTAATATATACCTGGATTTATAGGCCTAAGGGAGAAAATTCTGTTACTGGTAAAAGTTAGAATTTCGCAAATGAATCAAATCATTTTTGCAAGCCAGACACACAAGCATTTCAAACCGTGTGCAAGCCATGTAACCTAGCAGTGCTGCATTTAACAAAAGTAGGACATGATTTCTGCATCTATTCTCCTTTAATAAGATTATGATCCTGACTGTCCTGTTCTGACTGCAGTCGGAGGTAGCGTTGTTGCTGAGTGGCTCATGAGCAGTAGGCTTGTGTGCTTGCATAACTGATCCCGAATTACACATGGTGACTATCTATAGGTGCTAATCTTGAACATGACAAAACATTTGATCTCTCTGTGTATATTTGCACAAGCACATTTCCAACTGTGTGCAAATGCACACACACATTTATATCAAACGCACAGCATTATGTGTAATGAGATTATTACACATTTGTGTAGATGCAGTGTGAAAAGCAAAAATTGCCTGACACTCTACCTTTATAAGCCTGTCTTCATAGACAGCTAAATTTTATCAGTTTAGCCATTTCTGCTGTCATTTTGTGCAGCATCTAATTTAAGCCCAAATGCTAATGACAATTTCAGCCAAAACTGTTCAGCTGTTTCTGAAACAGAAAGCAGGTTGTTTTGCTTATCAATAAGCAGTCTGTATTTTCTCTGGGAATTGTTCTAGCACCTTCACAATTTGAAGCCAGAGTCTGAAAAATCTGAAGTTTCCCTATGGTAGGGCTTTGCCTTTTGCTATTCTCGTTACACATTTGGCTGTATTATAAGTCTGTGAAAAATCACAGTTTGCACATGCTCCATCACTACCTCTTCAATTGGAGTCGCTGAATTCTAAGATTCTGCTGTAACTGAGGATGCTCAGGTTTCTCACAGCTGGTAGCGCTGACTGAACCACATATGCCACATCCTCAGTTACAGACTACAGTGTCCCACTATTGCATGCTCGAATATATTATTCTAGGGTAGATTACATGGGCAAAGCCAAAATTTCACTATACTACAAACTCAGAGCAGTAATGTTGGGATGAGTTCCAACAGCAACTGCCAAGAGGGAGATAAATTAATTTATGTTCATGAAGCGTTCAAATACTGCAGAACTGGTCACCACAGAAAAGCTCTAGAGGAATTAATTATTTCTTTTTGAGAGAAGCATTTGAATAAAGTTATTATGTGGCTGTGCAATTAAAGATGATACCATAAAGCACACATGTAAGGGACTGAGTGAATAGAGTGAGTATTGGAATCCTTACTATTGGAACTTTCTACATTAGTTTGTCTACATGACATAAGAACACAGTAAAGAGCCTAGTTCCTTTAACTGATACATTCACACATCCACATGTCTATAAGCAGCTTGCCTCCAGTTCAAAATAATAAAATAATGGTGGACAAGGGGTTAATAGTTAATTGTATTTAACAATATAAAAAAGGCAGGAATAGCTTACCTGAAGTTATCGGAGACAATGATTTACTAGACATTATGGACAACCCATAGCATAGAGCTTTCAGCTATCCTCCCTGATATCCTATCACAGATATTAAAATCTGTGATATCAGTGAAGTATAGAGTAAAGGGCTTTTTGGAGTTTCCATTCATGTCTCCGCAGGCTTTTAACAGAACAACCAGGGGGAACTGTCTACAATAAACTTCTCTTTGTCTTCACCTCTTCCAGCTTCAGTATGTAAAGAGCTCCATTTTCAGCTATGGAAATGAACCATTTCATTTTTATGAGATCTAATTTCAGTAGCCTACTTTGAATAATAAACAACAATTAACTTTCAGAGCACAGAAGATGTATAATTTTTAAGGCACATCCTGTTTCAAGGACTTTAGGATATAAACTACCTAAGAGCAAGAAACTATAGAAATAAATGACAGAGAACAAAGTTGTTCCCAGTACAGTGAGGCTGTCGGTCTTTCTGTACTCCTGCCCTTGTAATTGTATGTGTTGGGCCTGATTCCCTGACTTCATTTGAGACCCCTTGGGAGAAAACTGAAGTAACATACTGTGGGATCGTGTTCTTCTTCCAACATTTGTTTTTTGGAGGGCCAGTCTAGTGCGGTGCTTAAAAGCTTCACATGAGCTGCACAGAGCTTACATGATTTCTTTTGGTTTTCTGAAAGGGTGAGTATGGTAGAGCTTGTGCAGCGTTATTTCCTGAGAGCCTATTTAAGCAGGTTTTAGTGTTAACTTCAACTTCTTAACAAGCTTAAGTACAGCATCACATTTGATTTGGTTTTGCAAATGTCTGGAACTTTTCATGTGGAATTAGCAGATCTCAGTCTTCAAGCCTAATGAACTCAGATAAAACTCAGCAGGATGTCCTGTTGGAAACTAATTTTTTTGTACGAAGACAGCTCTTTGGTCCTCTTTTCTTGCCTTGCATTTGTTGGCTTGTCTCAGAAGCTCGTAAGCTATCAGCTCTCTTATTGATCTACTCTAGAGTCACTTGAAAACATAATTTTGAAAGCAGCATTTCGGCACCTCTCCTTGTTTGATCTCGTTGCTGTGGCACAGTTTTTCAAGCTCTAGGCTGAAATCAATGTTGGGGGTTATTTTATGCTTAATAATACATTTTTTAAAAAATCTTTACATCTGTCTAATTTTATTTAAAATGCCTCTCTATATGTTAAATTTTCTGCTTTATTAAAATCTGTCTGAGGATTCACATCCCTTCATTTTAATTTAGATACAAATTGATTCTTAAAGTATCACATCTAATAGCCTTTGGGGTTTGATGCGCAAACTATTCTGACGTCTATTCATAGACCTTTATAATGGGACCCACTCCAGTTTATCCCTTGAACTGTCAGGCTCTTTGGGAAATAATAGCTCCTGACAGTTGTAGAGTTAAAATATAGGATTAATGATCAGCTTTTAATGTGCAAATGGGGTATTCAGCTTTCCTCTTACCCATCCTATTTAATGCAAATTCACTGTTGAAACAGGTAGCATGAATTTTTTCTCTCACTAAACATAGATTAATCTATCAGGGTAAGTCCCTGAATCAAAATAGAAATGTAGATACACACTGAAAAGTAAATACAGGACACTGCATTTGTGCTGATTTATAAGCAAGTATTTTTCTTCTGCCAAGTCCATCATTTATTTTTAAGGTTTCAAAACCTCACTTTCACACAAAAATAAAAATAGTTGTGCATTGCAGCAACCAATTTAAACAGCAGGAAGAATTCTGCCTTTCTCTATTAAGTACAGCTGTAGAAAGCCCCATGGACTTTGATTTAATTGATTCCAATAGTCCAAAACAATCAGCTACCTGCACTTAGTAAAAAGTAAAAAAGAAAAAAAGACAGGGATTTCTACAGTGAAGCATGGAGGAGATCAGATATTTTCATTAGGAGATTAATGACATGTTTGTGATTCTCGGCCTTAGGAATTGTATGGTAATTGTCTATTGGGGCATCCTATTAAAAAGCTGCCTATCTATACAAAATTAGACTATTTGTTTAGAAAATATTATATACTCATGAAATTGGAAAATGCATTTTAAACATAATAAGAATAAGAAGTATTTGTCTGTTATGTTCTGCAGTGATAGGCAGCACTGCCTCCAAGGAGCAGAACACAGGGAGGAGATGTTGGGTTAAGGTGATGCCTAAAGAACCTTGCACCTAAGAGTATCTGGGGGGGAAAAAGGTTTTCAGGGTAACTTAAGTGAAAGGCAGAACATGAAAATATATGTTTTCGTAACTTTTTTGTCATTTGGAATGACTCAGTGAGTCATTCCAAAAAATCTTTCATATTTAAGTCAGTCACACACCTGCCCATACATCTGATAACCACTAGCTTTCCCAAGCACATGAAACAGAAAGGTGTCTCTCAAGATATAAGACTTAATCCTTACAGTGTTTGAATGTCTTAAGCTGCCAATAAAGCAGAGTGAAGTCTGTTGTCTGCAATTATTCCTTTGAAAGGAGATACATCAGAGCAGCACACATATATAAGTACCTTGAAAAGCAAAGGAAGAGGGAGAAGAGCAAGAAGAATGCGCAGCACATCACTTGCATGCAACTTTTGTGTCTTCTGTTATTATTGCTGTTACCTTTGCATACATGCTTTAACACACTAACAGGGAAGAATACCATTAACGTTATTTTGGGAATCTGGTTTCAACAGCATCTAAATGGCCTCCAGGGATTTCTTTTGTTGTTTTGATAACAGTGTCAATTTACACGGATATTATCCCCTCGCACCCCTACCCCCCATTTCTAAGAATGCAAAGCAATCTATCATTAATGACTCTTGAGAAACATAAGCTAAATTTAAATGAAGCTCACAGGCATTGTTTATAATGTCCTTAATTACACTGCTCGTAATTTTTCGCTGCCTTCTACCTTGTATTTACAGCTGTGCAAAGCAAGTCAAAACAGCAGTCAGGCAGCAGTGTTCTGCAGACAGGCTGTGTTCACATTGCTTTGATGTGAGTTAGGGACAATTCAGCAGAAAATAAGTAGTTGCAGACATTCAGGTAAATATATAGGTATAATAACCATAGCAGGCTGTGGTCACCAGATGGACTAAAGGTGTTGTCACCTGGAACTCAATGAGCTGAATGATGCTTTATCTACCTTATGCAATTTCTGACCCTTGCCAGCAACTTCTGCCTCCCGTGTCCGTCCTGCACTATTTTCCCGATTGTGTAGGAGGCTGGATGGTGGACCTGATTCCCTGGAAACAAAAAACACCTAGGAAAGATAAAATAGACAAACAAAAAGAAAATACAAGAATAAATGATTGCTCTCCCAGGGATTCAGCTCTCTCATCCATTTCACTGTAAGGCAGGACAAATCAGTAAGGGCCGAGGCCAAGATGAAGCAATGGCAGGGGACAGGGAAGAGGAGGTTGCTGGAAGCCTTCCTGAAAAGTTGTTCATCAATTACACCAGGACAAACCAGAGTATTTTAATTCCTAACCAGGAATCTTCTTTCTGTAAAAGGCTACAGCCAAACTCCAGCTTTTGCATGCCTTGCTGCAGCTATGTGTTCCAGTCTTCCCTGGACAAAAAGGGAGTGATGTTTCCCCAACACAAGATGGTGTGTACTGCAATAGGGGAGGCAGTTTGTACTTGGGCTTGGAGCCTTAATTTTCAATATCTTTGTGTTTTTGGTTTACAATGGTTCCAAAACGCCTTCAAGCTTGCAAAATGGTTGTCATGCCTTGTCGAAGTTAAACCCACAGGTTCTAAATTATATGGCTGTTTTCTGTATTTTGAGAGAATTTTCTCTGGAGACACGTTTTTATATAGAGAGATGGGAGATTTTTTTAAGACTTTCTGCAAAACCCTTACAGAATTCTTAAATGAATGAACTTAAATGAAAAAAAAATTAAATTAAAAATTAGTCATTGCATTTAACAAGTTTCACCGATAAAACCGATTTGTCACTCATGGTTGATTTGATTTCACAGTCATAGCCAGGAAACCTTTATATTTCTTTTCGGACTTGCTCATTGAGCACTTAAAATCAGAGATCAGAAAAAGCACAGCTCACAGGAAGACAAAAAAGTTTTTACTAATCCAGCAAGCAGAGATTAACTGAGCTTAGAATTCAGCTAATGAAGGGGAAAAACACTAAAAACCAGGAGCTGCAATGTATGTCAGAGGGCCAGTTTGGGGGGCAGTGGGGAAAAGAGGGCTCCAAGGAATGAAGAGCTGCTGATGGCTCTGGATATTTATTCATTCGAAGTATCCCAGAAAACAGATCCAGCAAAGCTAGGAAGCACAACTGTCTCCCAGGGACCCCCAGAATTCATCAGTGCACAAAACTCAAAAGAAACCACCAATTAATCAGAGGACACTTTATATTTCTCTTTGTTCTCAACACAGTTGTTGTGGCTCATGTTTGGAGAATGAAAGGGATGGGCCATTGATATTGGGACACCTGTCTGCTAGCACAGGCAGCAGCATGGACTAATATGAGCACTGAATCCCAGCCTGTCCTCCTGTTTTTCCCCAGAGCAGCAGATAAAGAAAGAACCATTTCACATACCCACCTAGTTCAATGAAGCATTTTATTTTAACCCCAGCTATTAGCCTAAAATGACGTCAGGATTCAAAACACTTAGAAAACTAGAATCCAAATTTCTGTGGTTAAGGGGATGACCCCCACCTCATCCTCATGCAACTCACCACTGCCCTGATTTCACGTGCCTAAGTGGGCATAATTGAAGGGGATGGACTCTCCTAGCTCACAATTTTGTCGTGCAGCCATTCAATTGCCCCTCTTTTGTTTTGGCTTGTTTTGTTTGTGTTTTCTAACCTTGCATAACTTTAAAATGGCCATGCATAATTTTTTGGACAGTTTCCATTTGGGGCAGAAACGCTTCTTGACAGGTTCAGCAAAAGCTGCAATTTAATGGATGCATTTCAAATTCTCTAAAAGCAGGGTTCGAAGTGCTCAGACATGAGTTTCAGCATTTCTGGAATCACAACACAGCAGAGGAGGTTCAAGCATGTGTTATTTATGTTTGTCTGCAGCTTTACTGCTGCTTGGACATAAATAGGGGGCCAGATTCAATCGCAGTCAGTCCTATCTTACGATGATACAAACCCCCAGAGGGGGCCTCTGAGGTGGGGAATCTGTGGGTAGAATAATTTGCCACAACCGAAACCAACCATAACCCCCCTGTGGGTGAGCGGCACCTCCCGGGGCTGGCAGCATCCCCCAAGGTGGGTTCTGCTGCACAGGGGAGGTGCAGGACGTGCTGAGCCGGCATGGCCCCCACAGCCTCTGCTCACAGTCATAAACCAAAGCAAATGCCTGCACACACACCAGAGCAAAGTCTGACGGGGGAGGAGGACCCAGTGGGAATTTTATGTCTTTAGGGAGTGAATCAATCCCACTGTGGCGCGGGGGACTCGGTGACACAGGAGGCGACATTGCGCGCCGGGTGCTGCCCGCTCCCGCTCCCCTGCGTGGGGCTCACAGGCTAATAACAACCTGCTTGTTGCTCTAGCTGACAGCAAAAATATACCACGAGGACAAATATGTATAAAAATGATGGTGAACAGGGAAAAAAAGGGGAAAACAAACCTAATAAAATCAGATGGGGGAGTTCACAGGGCAATTGGATGTTTACACTGTCCCAGGAAAGTGCAGTCCTGTGGAGCTAAAGGAAATCGATTGGCTTGTATTCCAATTTTTTCCAAAAAACTCACAGTATAACACTAGCAGCCTACAGGGATGCTGGGAAAAAAACAAACAAACAAACCCCTCTGAGGCTTCTCCCTACACCCATCCCCTCTCCTGTTATTTTTTAAATCAGGGAATGGGGCAAAGGGGCAAAAGAGCAATCCTTGTATTTGCCAGCCAGTAAATTTAACTTCAATCCCTAGTGAAACAATGGGACAACCAGTTAAGGAGGGAGGAAAGGGGGACAGAAAATAATGGGGTCATGAGCAATTAAAAGGTTTGGCCAAATCTGACCTTTGTTTTAATGTAAGTTTGAATCAGCAGAGTTATAGCTGGGTTAAATTTAACTGCCTGGTTTTCTGAATTTTCTTAAAGAGAAATAATGCCAGAGAAACTCAGTTCATCTGGTGGAATCAAAAGATGTAGTGGGAAAAATAGGTTTTCTTTTTGCTTGCAACAGCTGTTAAACTTCAGCATGCAAAATCATATAGAAGGAAAAAACCTTTCCTTAAAATTCCAGTATCACCCTCAGTTTATCTAAACTGTGAAAAACCTCAGAATATAATTCCAGTCCCTCCTTCAAAAGCTTCCAACCTCCTCATCCACAAGCAGGGGAAAACTAGCCTTGGCATTCTTGATATTGCCAAGACTAAATGAGGTTGTTTAGATTTCCTCTTCCCTCTGTTCTCTCCTCTTATAAATCAACACAATTTCCAGATTAATTTATACTCTGTGTATCTGTGCGTGCGTGTGTATTTATAAAGGAAAGGGTCACGAGTCCCATGCTTTTAAAGGAAGGAAGCCTTTTTACATTATGTTTTAAAATTAACCAGGACTAAACATTGCAGTGCAGAAATGCTCCTCTTTCTACTACACAGCCCCTGGCAAGATATCCAGGGAGCTGTTTCAAGACAGTTTAAATTGGTCAAGCTAGTGAGGGTCCTCCCTTTTCCCTGGACTATGCCACATGTTGCTGATGCACAAAAGTGCAGTAGCACTGCTGCTTATCTGACCCCTTATTGAGCCAATTTAAACAAATTGCCTTTTTTTCTCTTTTTTCCTTTTACTTTTTTTTTCTGTGTTACTTTTCAGTTGATTTCAGACTTTAAATTGAGTCACAGAGAGGTCAGGGGAGCACCACGGCCAGCAAAAGGGCAAGGTCTGGAAATACGTCACCAAGTCCAAGGTGAGGATGGTGCTTACAGAGACAGGGTCGTGGCTCCCCATCAGTGAGCAGCATTTCTTATACCAGCCAGCTTCACTTTTCCCACTCCCAAGGTTTATTTTTAAAAATTTCACCTGGATCAAGAAATTAATCCAGCTAAAGATTATCCAAAACAGGCTATTTTTCAGCCAGTTTTCTTCCCAGTCCAGCTCACTGGATTCCTGTGCTACCGTGGGAGAGACTTTTGAAGAGAAGGCAACCAAGGAGACAGATGTGCTGCCCTGAAAAATACATTGCTTGGAAACTGGGGCTGTTTTGTGAGGAAACAGTATCACTGCTCCAGAATCTTCTGTTGAAAATTGTCTGCATTGTAAAAACAAGTCAATTTTACAATCTGGTCTGTTTGTTTCAGGCGTGTCCACTAATGAACTCGTAACCGAAGCGCTGGGTTTCAGCTTGCTCCCCTCTGCCACCATTCACTGCTGTGTGTTCTCAGCAGACAGCAATTATCGGCCCTAAAGCCAACAAGAATGATGTCATTTTTAATTCATCAAATACCAGGTATCCCAGGGGGGATCCTTCACCAGAAATGTAGCAGTTCTGAAACCAGTTTGGGATTTTGGCTTTGGTGGAAGGGTGGTAACTTTGGGACCAAAAGCTTTTGAAAATCTGAGAAGTCATCACAGAATAATGACTTTTTTGACTGTCTCTGCAATAATAGGCCACCACCATGAATAACAGCTAACACTTCAGTCTCTGAGTGACCCCTGGGTGTTTTCTAGGTCTTTTTTTTTCCCCCTAACTGGTAAATTTGAATAACTATGAGATAAAACAAGGTAAAGTATGCTGAGGGCATCAGGTTACCTATATGCCCAAAGCTGTCATTTTAACCAGATCATTTTGCATGTAGACTGCTTTTGTGTGAGGATGCCTGTTGCACAATGTTGTTTTTCAGTGAGAGAGCAAAATAGATGAGCTCTCAATATGATGCAGAGAGCATATGTAATTTCTTGCATAGTCTTACTGGATTTATTCTGAGAAGTTACTGAGGCTTCCCTCAAAGATTGTTTAATATCTTTGGTGGAAATAGTCAAGCATACAAGCTTGCATAATAGTGATGAAAAAATCATGACTTTTCATATCCAAAGCCTGATTACACTCATTGAAATACAAATGTCAATATTTATTAGCTAATACTAAAATTACTGCCATCTCATTTTTGCAGTTAGTCAGAAAATCATTATGTATCCCTTTTCAAAAATCATTGACTTTTCCTTAGCACAGAAAACTCTATTATCAGTCTTTATAAAATATTTATGGCTTTCCTTGACATTCTTATAATATCCCTAGGAGAACAATCAGCATTCTTTTTGCTGAAAATAAGACAAACCTCTTCTCCATAAAAAATAATTAACAAAATGTAAATGAAATAAAACAAAAAAAAGTAAGAAACTAGAGCTTGTTCATCTATTTTCTCCTCTTACATTAAGAAAAATCAAAGGCATCTCTCTTTTAACTACTTTATTACAATTATTTGGGCTAAAAAGTGGTCTTGATTTGTCAGTGAAAAATTATTATTAATTTCACATGTAAGCATATGGAGAGAATTATTAGGCTAAATGGAGGGGCATTTCACTCATTCATTGATTTTTCTATGCCCTTGATTGTTTGTGCCACTGTTTCTAAGTTAACAATATGCCCCCTCTCCAAGGTCCAGGGCAGGGTTATTTTCGGTGAAGAAGTGCTAAATCACCCATATTGTCATTACAGGCTGCTGGAGCTCCGTGTGATCTGAAGGAAACATCAGACTTCCATGTGTGGAAGTGGTCCTACTCCCATGGTCCTACTTGATGCTGCTATCCCTTCCTGTAACTGTTCTGGAAATCCTGATATTTCTTGTCTCCCCATTGGTGTCTTCACTTTGCTTGGTAATGAGAGGTGATAAAAAGGGATTCTCCCCCACCACTAATATCCCTGCAGGAGCCATGTATCAGCAATGCCCCTTGTTTAGTTAGCAATTCTGTCTTTGTGCAAACTTTTTTACATGCACTTGGCTTGTTGCATTTTTGTGTATACTTAGCTGTATTGCCATGGCAATAGGAAAAACATGATGATACAGATTTGGAGAGAAAGGAAAGGAAAAAAGAGATAAACCATCACTGTAATCTCATGGCTAGATGAAGTCAGAATTGGCTAATTCATGAAGTTAAGAGACATGCAATTTGAAAGATCAGAGAGGTTAAAAGGAGTCCTGAAGTGGAAATTTTATGATTAATAAATGTGTGAAGATGGGGATCTGAATTTCCTTAAATTGAGTCAAATAAGTCAGCCTGCACTCAGATAGGACACATGATCAAAATCTTTCAGTAAGGAGTGGGAGATTTGACAAATGACTTTTAACACAGACATACCATAGAAATCAAGTTTAAGCTTTTGTCTTTGTATTTACACAATGCAAAATTATATATTTATATACACAGATATAAATTTTACATTTTTCAAACATTATCTTCATATAAATTAGCTAAATACCATATTGCTATTTGTATAAAAATTTTCATAAAATTAGAAAATTTTTTTCCACTTTTCCAAGCATTTCTGTCTTGTTTAAAATTCTTTTGGCTTAAGTGTAATTTCCCCCATTGTATTTACAATTTCAGCATCCCAATGTGTTTCTATTTCAATTCAAGCATCCAGAGAGAACGTGAGCTGCCTCAAATGGACAGAACAGTACAAGAGTTTCACCAGAGAGCCCAGAGTCTAATCTTGCAGGCTAGTCTGAATATTTTGAAGCTCAATAGCATTACTCTGGTGACAATATTACTCTTACAGAAATTGGCTCTTTCAAATGCTTGCACATGTGAATAATTTTATGCATCTGAGCAGTTGTCTTCTGTGAAACTACTGCCTTGTGTCAAGTTAACCACTTGTGGATGTGCTTCCAGGGATGAGAAGGTTCCCAGATGATGATCCTGGGGTTTAGAGGAATAAGCCTTATTGACCACTCTATGGATGAAGCATTGTTCATGAGATTGTACCATTAGCAACGTGCAAAAATTCTGCAAGCAGTATTATGAAATTTAAACCCCAATTTTGAAGAAAATGCAGATTTGATTTTTAACAGGGGGTTTTAACATTAAAACGTCTCTTTAAAAATTCACTGCAGCAAGATCAGTAAATATAAATAAAACATGTGAAGAATATTAATCTTAGTAAAATTGAAGAAGCAAGCTGTCAATGGCTGTCAGACACAATATGAACTGACAGTTGCATGGCTTACAGTCTGACATCGGGATCGTTACCTGTCTGTTTCTCTATCAAAATACCTACAGGGAATAAGAGTTTGCAGATTGCAGGCATGGGTGGGAGTGGGTAAAGGGGAAGAGCAGTTAAAATGGAAGCTTAATGACAGCCGTGAAACATACGTATGCAACATATTCATTAGGATTAATCATCAGTCCAAAGGAATGGCTTACATCATTCATTATCATCAGTACTGGAGAAAAGCTTTAAAACAGCATCTACAGCTTTCAGATCCCACTCCTCTCCCAAATCAAACTCAAACCTGACTCGCAACCTTTTTCTGGCTGCTGCATATACAAAACCTATAGATGAAGCATCAATTGTTTTCACATATTAAGGCAATTTACAGGAACGGGTCAGATATTAGCAGCAGATCCTCATGTGGAAAGATGCTGCAGGCTTTTCCACCCTCCTCTCTCAGTCAGGCTCCCCTGGCCAGCCACCCACCCTCTCAGGATAACACAGAAACCCCCCTGGGTCCACCTGGAATGACAGGCAGGAGAAATGACTCACAGGCAGCTACCTCTGTGACGGTGGTCTCACTCCCAGGAGTCCATCCAGGGAGCAGCCATCTTGGTAAAAACTGATTTTTCATGGAAACTGTAGTGTGAAAGGGTGATTGGGGTCACAGACAGCACTGATCACATTCCTTCTGGGCTCCCAGGATGGTTAAGGTTTGCATGGCTATGTATGTGGTATGGGAAGAACCACCGGGGAGATTTCTTTTCATGGTAGTCTCTTTCTACAAGTTTTATTATCAAATCTTCATCCACACCTGCAAGGCTCTGCTGAGGTTTGAGCTCAGTAGTCTAAGATTGACAGTACAGAATCACCAGAAAAGCTGGAAAAAGTGTAAAGTTCAGAGGAACCAGCGGAGAGGGTGGGTCAGGCTCGTGTTCATAGAATCACTGACCAGCTTTCTGCACTCTTTTGAGGCAAATGGGTGCACAAAGCCACTGATGTGCCAGCATCTCCCATTACAGCAGTTGGCTGGAGGGCCTGGGGTCAGGTTGGCACGTCTGGAGGCTGCCCCAATGCCACCATGCTGACTTCCTGCTGTTTTAAAGAAAGCAGCACTGCATGCAAGAAATGCTCTGCAGTTTGTTTAACCCCTAAAGAACAGCGATAAACCAGGATTGGAAGCAAGCTGGGAACCTGTTAGCTTAAGACGTTAGAAAGTGTTCCAGAGAAAAGTTAGAAAAATTCAGTTTTTTCCCCTTCAGATCTAAAACTGTACCTTCATAGGCTCTGAGGAGAGCATCCCAGAGCCCACAGAATTCTCATCTTCCCAGCCTGGGTGGCTGTGCCAGAGGCCACTGGATTCACAGGAACCTTGCCTGTGGGCTTTTCTTCAGCTCCTGAGTAGCTTTGTCTGCACAAATGCTGACTGAAACAAAATATAGTTGGGTGAACAACACAAACTTTTTCTATTAAATTTTGCTCAGTATTAAAATATGTATCCATTTCACCCATGCTGAAAGCCGTGGCATTCTCTTGTCATAAACATTAATGCAAGAAAATAGTACTAGTATATATTTATGGAAAATTTTATGCACATACATACTGATGACTTCCATTTTGAAATGTATTTCTTGTGAGGCTTGAGACAAGGATCCTGATGAAGGTTGCATTCATTCACTCTAGGAGCAGAAATAATACCATGTGACAAATCACCATCAAAAATGCAGCTCTGGTGGCAAGTATTTAATATCAGCTAGAGAGTGAAAAACAGCTCACAGGTAGAAGAATCTTTGCAACATTTATCAAGAATTTTAATAACAAATGCATAAAAAATAATGCAATCTCCTACCAGTAGCTTGTTAAAACTTGACTGAATCTCAGAATTTCAGCAGAACATTACATTAAAATTTCAACTGCCAAAGAAAAATAAACCACATTGTTAATGATAATTTATGCAGCAGAATTTCATGCTTTTCTGCTTGTTCCACGACCTTAACTATTAGAAAAAAGTCCCACTTACAAAGCATATTCCTACAAACTCCTTCTGTTATATCACTGACAATGAAGAGAATGGATGGAGCAACAGGAAGAATCGTCACTGACCTCATGCAGCTTGTTTGTTTGTTGTGTTGGGATTTTTTACGTAAGACAAACAAAATTGAAGTCTATCACACTTGATAATTTCCCTAAAAATTCACAGAAAATTGTAAATGGAGATATGTAGGAATGCACGTTCTGCTAAAGAGTAAATAAATTACCCTTTGTCTCCTTAAAAAAGAAAGAAGCCCAGAAGTTTCTCTCCTTAATTTGCTTAAAAGACACCTTATAAGACCTTAAGGACATCACATCAAATTTAAGGATAGCCAATTAGACAGAAGCCAAAAAGTCCCGCCTAAGTAATTCCCTAGAAAAAGAAGAGAACAAAAGAAGTAATTGCTTTTGTGAAGTGTTTCTAGCGAGGCAAAGAACTTTCTTACCCTAGCTCAGCTTTTTCTCTGCTAAGAGATTTGTTATTTTGCTCTTTATTAAAACTTTTATGTTTCTAACACTATCACAGAAGTCATCCTGCTGTTTTTTAAGCCGTATAAAGTATCTGAGCTATTTCAAGTGTGTTACATATCTCTGAAAGCTCATTCCACCTAGCTCGAAGAGATACATGTAACAGAGATACATCTATTTACTTTCTCTGTTAGGAAAAATATTATTAAGATATTTATAGTCATTAAACAATAAAATAACTATTTAATATTAATACAGTCCAGACAATAAAGTGTTCATTTTCAGACCTTCCTGTGATTGGTATATTGTGTAACAAAGCTGATTTCCAAAGGCATACTAGCTCCCACAAACCCAAGAAATTCCAGAAATTACACAATACATTATGTAGACACCTCTTCAAACTGTGGATGAAGTGGATTTCAGTGTGAGTTAGCAGACAGGGACTGATCATAACATCATCACCCTGTCCTGAGTAGACGTTAGAGGATATGGACTTCTATTGTTCTGTGTGCAGGTGGAATTTTAGCATAAAAGAAAAATTGCCAATATTCCTACTATCATGTCATTGCAACATATGTACTGAATTCTTAGGATATTAAAAAGTTCTTAATTCCTATTTAGTTAACAAAATACCTAACCCTTTGGGACAACAAAAGCAAAACTTCCCCAAGGTTGTAGCACTAATTTATTATGGAGATTTCTTCTGCAATGACAGGCAGTGGCCATAGATTTTCCTGTCTCTCTCCACCTCCTTTTCTGGTGTCCGTCATGATGTACACCATGAAAGTCTATCTGTCAGTGCCAGGCATTTGACTGGGGACTGCCAATAGGTCTTAGTAAAGGTCACTTAGAAAGGCATAGCTAGGAAATGGAAGACCTTTTTCTGGCTGTTTTTCTAATACATCCTTCAAACAGCTTTAGGTACAAGCCTGTTTTCACTCTCTGATCACACTCTTTGGCTTGGTTTTTTAAAATTAAAAAGAGAGTTTAAATCTCAAATCCTAGTAAGCCTTAATGACACCTCTCTCTTAACTCTTTTCCTTCCCCTTGCTTTGATTACTGCACTTGTCCTTTATCACTAAGAGGAGACTAGACATTAAAAGCTCATGTGGAGGAAAAGCCTTCATTTCATGCTGAAATGATGTGAAGTGCGATTCTTTTCAGTGAAGGGAAGTCCATGGGTAAAGGTTACTCAAAAGATTCCACGTGCCTTCCCTGGCATTGCAGCATGTGTGGCAGGGGAAGGCATTTGTGGTGCCCACGGAGTGCCTGTGCGAGTCAGAGAACAGAAGGATAGGCTCTGGCAGGTGTCTCAGTGCTTAACTCCTACTCTCCTAAGGAGCATGAGCACCCTGCCCTTAAATCCAGTGTGCAGAGTAAGAGACTAGCAAGGAGTGGGCAGGGAACAAGCACCCCTAAGAACACACGATGTTGAATGAAGTATTTAGGCAGATAAAGTGAATTCTCCCTCCTAAGAACCTGATTCACAAGGGAAAGAGACCAGGATTTGTTAGCTTGCGATCAAGGCTTTATAAACTCCCTTGATAACCATGAAGGTGTGCTCTCATTAAGGCAGAAATCATCCCTTTTACCCAGCAAAAATCTGCTTTTGCACAAGTCTCATTATCCTCATCCTCAACACACTAAAGCTCAGCCTCTGCTACCGTCACAGCCCCCCAGCATCTACTTGGTGCCATGGGCTGCTGCAGGGTGTGATGTACCAGCTTTTCGCCAAAGCTGTAAGAGACACCACATGCTCCTCCGGTTGTCTTACAGGCCTTGCTAACACAGCTGTGCCCAGCATGCTGAATGCTCCCCTCCTAAACCAGCTTTTGGACATCCAAATAGAATTAACCTAACCCTGTCCTGAGTTAAAGTAACAGAAGCTTTTTCTTTCAGGGCCAAAAATACAGGTTTTGGCATTTAAGGTTTAAAAGTTCTCTGTGAGCTCTAAAAAAGCCTTTCTTAGTGTGGCACATTCTAGACATGTAAGCTAAGTTAAAAATACACCTAGTTCATATTACTTACTTTCAAATTAACATATGTCATTCTAATGATTTGTCAATTAAATTAATGCAGAGACAAGCATTGTCTTCAAGATTGTATGAAACAATGGAAATGAATCTTAGATGGATAAGATTGAATAAAAAGTGTTTCTTAGTTGTATGGACATACAGTTTTAAATTCAGGATAGAAGAAGAAGGGTCTAGAATATATCCTTTCCAACTGGAGATATTCTATGATATTCCTATGAAAAGGAATGAGAGACTTAGAGACAAAAAATGACTGAGACCTTGGTTCAGCCACTGTTATTTACATGAAAGCAGATCTTGTCTTGTGTGCAATAAGGACTTCGGAGTAATGACATTCTTCCTCATCTGAGATTGCTGGAAATACCAAATATTAATTTCCTCTTACTGTGGTCCTCAAACGGATAAAGAGGCAGCTCTGGACCCTTCGTAGGCAAAGGTAGGAAATGAGTAAGTTGTTGAGTTCCTAGGAAATGAACCCTAGACATTTTACTCACTAGGGCTGCATGCCATATTCAAGACCATAATCTTTGTGTATGAGCAAGGAAAGTTTGATAAAAACACATGCCCACACATTCTTCTCTGCTTCCTTATTTACACATTTTGTATGTGAACCAATAAGCCACACATTTTTCATCTACACTATTCATATTGAGCAGAGTCATGACAGATTACTGCAGACTGGTAAAAGCTTTCTGTGGAAAATTTTAACCCATCTGGAGTGTTGAAGATCACCTGATTATTTTGAGATATTTTTAGTAGGAATGATAGTTGGTCTTTAAATTAAAAATTAAAAATCTCCATCCTTTGCCAGATGCTTTTACTAACTTGTCAAGAACTTTGCATTTTTCCCTGTTGGTGATAATCGGATGGTTTGAGGCTTAAGTGTTTACTGGAAGATAAAATATGGTTTATTCTGTGCCTGATAGCCAGTTTACATATACTTCTCCATCTTGATGATAGCTCTATAAACCATATAATTTGGTTGAATAGGAAAAAATAATCTGATTTAGGCTGTAGCAAAGCATGATATTATTGTTTCACTCTGGAGAGTGAAACAATGGGATCGGTATATGAAATTTTTTATTTTTATATTCTCATCAATTATTGTTGCTTTTACCTGCAAGGAAAGTATCCTGTAGGCAAGGATCTAAACCTAATTAACATTAACCAGTACACAAGTTAAAAACTATACAAAAATGTACAGTGAAACCCAAATTTGGTGTTCCATTTTTAAAAAAGTCACTATTCAAGCCTTTAGTGGTCCACAGAAATGGGCCATGTCAATGTGATTTTTTTCGTATTGGTTTCCCATTGTTGTTGTAAGTGAGATTTCAGCACCATCAGTGTCTGACCTGAAGTGTCTCACCTGCATCTCACCCGCTGAAGGTAATGGCAAATCATCAGCAAGATGATGAGGCATTTGTGGTTTTTTTTGGGTAGGTGCCTACCACAAGGATGTACCTTATTTCCAACAGTGAATCCATGATAATAGTGCATGGGTAATTCCATCCTGAAAGGATTACATTTTCCAAGATGTGAGGTGTGGTTTTCATTTCCTGTTCCCATCTCTACTGACCCCTTTTTTCTCAGTTCCTTTCCATTCCTCTTTTATGGTTTTCCTTCTGTAGCTCTGTTTTAATCTAAATTTCCCATTAATTCATCTTATCTATTTAGTATTCCAGGTGTCCTATTTCTGCCTTGCTCACTAGCCCTGTTCCTACCAGGAGTTCACTGAACACTGTTAAGTGTTCAAGAGAAGACTTGGCAATAAAGACTTGGCAGCAAAAAACTTAGTACTTCTGTACAGTGACCTTTAGGCACCTCTAATATGTAGTCAAATATCAGAAATGCTCATTAAACAGTTAAGAAAAACATCTGAGGATGCAAAGCTACTAATCTGGGGCCAGAAGGTGAATCAGAGGCAGAGCTGGGAGCACCCCAGGCTTGGGTGCCTTGCTTTCCGTTCAATTACTTTTGCTCCTTATGTCTGCAGTGACTTTCATCTGGAAAGCTCAATATACTTCCAAGTAAAGTCCATGCCTCTAAGAAGTTGAAAGCATTGCATTTATCTCTATCTCTGTCTCTGCTGCATGTGTACTGGAAGGTTTATAACTTGGATATATTATATGGGCATATTCAGAGTCAATAATAAGCAGATCCCTTGGTCAGAGACATCATGATGCTTCAGGGTACCATGGTTTGTTTCTTCATTATAACCTTGAAATTCAGACTAGATACATAAAAAGGTTCCCTCAAATTCGTCTAAGCCAATACATATTTACACTGACATAATGCGTAATGTATGATAATTTGCTTCTCAGAGCAAAACTGAGACCATAACCCAACTTCACCGAATATCAACTTTGTTTTGCTTTGATTTTTATAGAAACATCTAAAGCTTCCAACACACCCACAACAGGTATTCAAAGTAAAAGCCAACAGCAACTGTTTGCACACATCTTTGCTAAGTAAAACTGCAGTCATTATGCAGTTCTTTTTCTGTTTCTTGCATTACCCTTTACAGTGTATTGTCTTTATGATTCCCTGTTACCAGCTGTACACATTCTTTGAGATTCAAGGCTTCATACTTAATCCAGAGGGTATGAGTACTAAATCTGCAGCAATAATAATTATAAATTAATCAACTATTTTTATCCTAACTTTAGCATCAATATTAAAACACAAGAAAATTTTAAAAAATTAAGCTCTTGGGAAACAGGTCTTCTGCAGAAAATTACTGTAAAAAAGCTAAAGGAAGCAATGAAAAATGAAACCCTTTCCCTTGTGTTTTCATTTATGTCTGAAAAAAACATAATATTTTGTAAAATTGCATTTAAGTTCATTACTACATTTCCCAGTTAGTTTTAAAATGCTGTAAAAAGTCTTGTATTTTCTATTATATCCTGCATAATGATACAATGCATCTTACAAAGACAATTAGCAATCTTTGCATATCAAAATGCATATCTGAAGGAATTTTTATCTCATATGCAGGTGTCACACAGATTGTGGAAACAGTAAAAAAGTAGGTACATTTTTTTTTTTCTATAGGAGTAGATATTCTGCTGTCCCATATCTGCAAAGCTAAAAGGATATTCTTTATCTTTTCAAGCATTAAAGAAATGTTGAATAATTCATTTCCAGAAGTATTAACTCTACAAAAAAATATGAAAAAAATTCTCTTATTAGTTTTCCAGTTTGAAGACATTTCAAATCTTTCTCAGATACTAATTTTACAAATGTAATGTCCTTGGGAAATGAAACTCAGTGCCTGCTTCTGTAATCAGACTTGACTCTGTGTTTACTTTATGTGTTTCTGCCTATGCTGTCATTGAGATAAATAGATGGAATTCCTGAATAGTAGCAGAATGGTAATTATTAGTGGCTATTATAAGAATTTAAATCACTACTGAATTCTTGGATTAACTTTATAGTATGTTTAAAAACATTGGTTAGGAGTGAGAGATGGGAAAGAGAGACAATGGGGCATTAAACTATTTTTTCTTCAATTCTAAAATGTAAAGTTATTTTAAAAATTAAAAGGTGGAAGGGGGAATCTAGTTTTTGCTGCTTTTCCAGCTAGTCTGCATCTTGGCAGGTAGAGATTCATCACTAAGAAGAGACTGAAAAGTTTTACCTTTGCTCTCCTTTTATGAGGTATCTCTTCAAAAGACCAAGTCATTTAGTAAATGAAAAATCATCTTTGCTGAACTGGATAACAATTGCAATTTATTTCTCAGGTATTCTGAGTACCTTCTTTGACTTACTCAGCATGCTGGGCTTCGAGATGAGATTAGGGTATTTGCCACCAACCAGGCTTGAGAGCCCAACCAAAAACACAAAGAAACAAACAAAAAAAAAAACAAAACCAAACAAACAAACAAACAAACAAAAATAACAAAAAAAACCCTCCTCAAAATGTGCTGGAAGAAGACTCACATAAAGAATTTTAACAGCTACAAGGCCTCTGCCCACAGCCCTCCTGATGAAACCTAAAAGCTTTAAGCTCAATAGGGGAAAAGATGGCAGGATGAAGTGAGACAAAGAAAAAGAACTGTGCTCAAGACAAAACCTAGATAATTTTAATGGTAGAAGCAAAGATGTTAATTCATACTCTCTATTGATTGCTTTAAATAAACAGTGTGTCAACAGACCAGAACAATATAGAGAAAAAGTGAAAGACTGGGAAGAAAATAGAGGGAAGGGTAGAGAAGGGACAGCACGGTGCCCAGGAAGCAGTTCTCGCATTAGGAAGGGAATAAATGATGCATCCATCATCATCTCATCATCACCATCATCATCATCATCAGAGAATGCTACATTAGGAGATCTGTCAGTAAAAGGTACTGAAAGTCTGTAGCTGAAAACAACTCCTGTCTGGTCAGAAAACAGGTGTAGCAAAGTCAGCAGTGTGGTGGCAGCTCTACTCCATCTCCTCATCTTGCTGCGAGATTGAGATTTAGTTTGGGTGAGAATTTTATTCTCTGTACCCAAAGCTTAGTGTCTCTGCTTGAATAACCCTGGGGTGCCACTTCAACTGGTCCTGGAACCACAAAAAACTGGACAGCAACAAACAAACAGCCCTTTTGATATATACCGCTGAACATACATTGAATGGTAATACCACAATTTTCAGTAGCTAACAACCTGAATTTGATAACAGTCAGTAACTTAGAAGAAAAAGGTACCATATCCTGTTACCAATCCTCTGAGCCAGGTCCCCATCTGTTTGTATCTTACTGGCTTCTCTGCAGATTAGTAACTGGTGCCTCTCCATCCCTCCTTTTTCATTTTCTACTGCAGAAACAAGAGGAAATTCCCCATCAGTACTCATGTCCCACAGGAAGCTGCAAATAAGAAGCTCATTTTACTGTTTACACTAAATTATATCATGCAGTTATTGCCCTATTTATTTTCCTTCTGTATCTTCATCAATTTTATAAAGTGAGAATATATTGGCAGGGAATAATTCTAGCCTTGACATCTGACTTGTGCAATGTGTCAACAAAGAAAGTATGAATTGTTTTTTTTTTTTTTTGAAATAGATATTCAAAATGCAACCCACAGGACTCAGGACTACTTTCTGTATTGGAAATGTACAGAAAAGACATATGTGGTTTTTATATTTTACTGTGAGATCAAATATGTATATACAGATGGAAGAACATTTAGCAGACAGTAATATGCAATTAGTTATCTGGAAATATTATGGAAATTTTGTTAACTTTTTTTTTATTATGAGAATTATTATTAGAGAATTTATGAGAATTTTGAGAATTATTATGATTTTTTTTCCTGGTTTATCATGATATCAAACAGCACAGTATTATGATTTTACTTTCTAATATTGCTAAAAGTATAACTAGTAATTGCAATAAGTTCTTATTGGAGAGAGTCCCTGTACCTGTCCATTTTAAAGGCATACATCATTAAAAAGCTAAATTATATATATACCTGCAGATCCTTCCTGTAAAGCTCTTTTGAAAATGGCCAGTCTTTACTACTGGAGTATACTTTACTGCTAAAGTATCTCCATCTGAAGCCAAGAACACTGGGGAACAGTTTTTTTAAACCATGCTTGAGGTTAGAAGACTTGTCTTTAAACTGACTAATGAACTCTGTGTGATGCTGGTTGGCAGCAGCAACATGGTGGGGGCTGCATTGTGCTATTCTGAGAGCACTATCCACAAGAGGTGGGCTAAAGCTGGAATTCCTGCTCAACCCTTCACCCCAAGGAATGGAAAATACTTACAGCTGGTAGACTCCAGGTAAGTGGATGAGGCAATTATCTGCAGATTTAAACAGAAGACATCTACCCCGTGTGCTTTGTTGCTGTGTGTTTGTGTAATGTTTGGCTGTCAGGCTCAGAGAGCTCCTCCCGTGTTGCCCACTTGGAATTATTGAAATGTAGTTACCTCTAGAACGGCCACATGAAAAAGCCAAACTCATGGAATCACTTTGGTTGGAAAGGACCTTTAAGGTGCGTACATGCTGTTGCAGATGAGGGAAATTTTTTACATAGACACCAAAGCAATACTCAGTACTAAAATGCTTCTATGGATTATTTCCACATCTGTGGAAAACAGGTTTTTGAGATTCCAACTGAGTTTCCACAGCTTTTTGTACAGAAAAACAACTTTATTTACTCGTACCAGTTTCTGCCTAATCTTGTGCCTGAAGAATGGTCACTGAGCCCATCACTGCAAGTCACTAGTGTTCCACAGATTTATGAATTCCTTATTGTGAGAGAGGGAGGAGTTATAATCCTTCCTCTCAGAGAGGATGAACTGCTGCTAAAATCTCAATGTTGAAATCCTCTGAGATGTCTGACCTGTGTTTTGGAAATGAATGGAGGTTAGGAGTTGCAAAAGAGGAGTGAAATCCCTCAAAGGCTTTTCTACCACGTGATTTTCTCTGGACCATGGCAAAGCAGAGAACTAAATGGAGATACTCCCATTCCGTGCCTTAGCCAGTAGGCCATCATTTGTCTTTAACAGTAAAGGGGCATGAATTGGATCAAGCAGGTTATAAACCAGTATTACAACCTCAGGCTAAGTTATAGGTCAATGTTGCAATCAACTCAAGGCCAGGATTTTACTTGGCGCCTTCCTCATGTGTCTGGAAAAAAAAGATAAAAATATAAAATTATGCAGGATTTTTAAAATTTTTCTTAAAATTATTCAACTTGGTTTACCATTTCTAATGATTACGACTATACTCCTGAATTAAAGAAAGAAAAAAAACTCAATGTTCTTACTGAAAAGGAAACTTCCTAGTTAGAGATTGATTCAATCAACTGTGTTCTGAGTTCAATTTTTATCCTTGTTCTAATAAGCCCCAGTGACTGGAGGCATATGGCATTTTGTCAAAACAAGAACAGTAGAAATAATATAAACCTATTTTTACTTCTGAAAGTACAAGACTTTGGGTCACTTTGTCCATAGACTTGGCTAGAAGCAAAGTAATTATGTCATTTTTGTATTATAAGATACATCCAAACCACGCATCTTTGTAAATGCAGCCTGGAGGATGATGCTTTCTCTTTAAGGGAGGGTATTGCAAGAAGCAGGCAATGCCACTTGCAAAAGAGGCATCTACAGAACTCGAATACATCTGCATCATGGAAGAAAAATCCCTTCCACTTGCTCACTTACTTCTGTTAACTGTGCTAATTGCTGGTCTAGCCACTAATCTTTCAGACAAACTTAAAAAAAAAAAAAGCTTTTGTTATGCCTGATTGTTTCAGCTCAAATCATAGAATTATTTAGGTTGGGAAGGACCTCTAAGATAATCAAGTCCAACCATTAACCCAGCACTGCCAAGTCCACCACTAAACCATGTTTCCAAGTGCCAAATCTACACATCTTTTAAACACATCCATAGTTATGTGGAAGTGTTTTGTAAATATCTCATGACTATTGTAAACAGCCATCAGCATGCACCAGCTTGTCCTGAGTCAATCAAAATGCTACAAAATCCCACCCATGTCAAAGGAGACAGTGTAGTGAAACACATTGCTCAGGTTTCCCTTTGTAGGTTGTAGTGTGGCATAGTGGATTCTAAGGTGTCTTAAGGCTGTTCAGCCAGAGGGCAGAAGACATTTTGGGCCTGAAGAATTTCAAGCCATTTCCTCTTTCCTCTTGAGTCAAAGGAAGAGAAGGCTTTAAATTATGCAGGGACAAAAAAAGAATGCTAAGGAAAAGAGAAGGTGGCTTAAGCTATTTCTGATTCAGTCCCTCTCAGCTCCATTAAGGGTACCTTGGCCACAGGTAAGTTTGTGACTATTAGTAATTATCTTGGCCGCTTTCATGTCTGATAATAACAGAAGTGCCATGAGAAAAAATTATCTTGTGACAGACGCTGATTTTAAGGCGGTATATTCTCTGCAGTATTAGATAGGAACTATCTAATAGATAGTTCCACTAGACAGGCTGCCCAGTCATACCTGATGTGCTATTGGATTAGACTTTTTTACTGTACCAGATGCAAAATCAACAGAGATTTTGCTTACCAAAGCAAGCTGACAGAACAATGTTTCATAAAACACTTAGAATTGTATACCTTGGCAAAAGTTTCTGTAGTGGAAGACGACCAAGTCTGACTTCCTTCTTTCATAGATTGCCAGGTGGCACCTCCCACACATTCAGTCTGGT
Organism: Ploceus nigricollis; assembly: GCA_013399945.1. NCBI lineage: Eukaryota > Metazoa > Chordata > Aves > Passeriformes > Ploceidae > Ploceus > Ploceus nigricollis. The sequence continues at coordinate 92,623 of VXBC01009367.1, forward strand.
CACATTATTTGAAAATATTTTTAAACAGAAGATATTTTTTCTTTCTTTTAATATCTTTATTAAATATTGTCAAACAGCCCTAGTTTTGCTAACACAATACAATAAGGGTTACTTTTAAAAATTAATTATACAAAAGGATTAATTTCAGAATTTCATGAAATCCTGGCTAAGAAAGCTAATTTATACTGCCCAGGAAAGACTCCATTAGTATAAGACTACATTTATTCCCTGTAATGAATGAGCTGCTGGGGGTAATTAGATAAATCAAACAAAACCAAACCAATCCACAGGTATCTGCCTACCCCTGGAAGGACCTACTGCATGTAGCAACCTGGAATGGGGAAGGAGATGAGGCTGACAGAGTCTGTACAGAACCACTGTCTTTGCCTGTGGCTGGAGTACCATCCACCACAGCAACCCCAAGCCTTTCCCTTCTCCCAGAGCCAGCTCAGGCATGGAGCTGTCCTCACTCACTGTGCTTGCTAGGCATGCACCACATCAGACATCAGCCCAACCTTGGCACTTCTCTGGGTTCCTCTGGCGTAACTGAGGTCAGGACCTTGTGGCAGGAGGGCTGAGTGGGAGGTGAATGTATGAGGGGCACAGGGAAGTTGCAGCTGGCCAAAGTGGACATTTCTGACTGCTGGGGTGATGCTATTACATGGCTACCCCTTAAGTTTCTGCTGTGATGATATTGTGTACAATCATCAGTACACCAGTAACAGTAACCCGTGTTTTTATTTCTGCAGGATAAATCATCCTCAGGGCTCCTGCCTTCCAGAGTGTAGGGGAGAGCAGGGAGGGTTGATAGAACTCTGCATTTACCAAGTCACTTGGAAATGGTAGATTCATAAACCTAATGTTTTTCTTTTGGATGGGAAGACCCATGGGTGCAGTTACTGACTATGCAGGTGGTGAAACTGAATTAAGTAGTGGACAATGGAATGAGCCAAAAGTGCTTTCCATTGATGAAAGGGATGACTGGACAAGAAGTCTAACTCCACTTGTGGGCCAACTGTTTCATATATCCCATATGACTCATCAGGGTCAAACTGCTGCCCTTGTGCCAGATACAAAGCAAATATACATGGTCTGGGAAAACGAGGTTTCAATCCTAAATACTGAGTGAAGATAGAAAACAAATCAAAATAGTTTGTGCTTTCCAGTACCTGAGTCAAATGGAAAAGCAGATGCAAATCCAGGCGAGAACAGAGTACCTATCACTGCCTATGGCTGTGCTGCAGGGAAGTCCCCTCATGGTCAGGGACAGCATGCTTGCCACTTCCCTCTCTGTCACCTGTTCTCTGCTTTGTTGTGGCTCCTTGCTGCAGTAGTTTCTGAACAGTTTCCCACTTCAGATAAATTCCTGGAAAATTGTGAGGATGTAATACTGCATGAGCTTTTCAGCTTGGTGTCCACCACAGAGCATGTTAATTCTGATCAATCAGGGACAGAGGAGGAAGAAGCAACAGTGAAGGACCTGCACACCCTCTCCCAGTGGCATAGCTGGGATTATTGTAAGGTCTTGAAAACACAGTTCTGAAAGGGACACTTTTTGTCAGTCTAGTTAAAGGATCTGGATCTGGGAACATCCATACAGAGGTTTTTGTCTATACCTTATAAGCAATTTCCAATAGCTTCTTCCTAGAGTTGTTTTTCCATGACTTTTCCCTTTTGTGCCTGCCCTCAGCCATAGATTTGGACACTGTGCTAAGGCCATCTTGTCCATGTCTCCTTGACATCCCATTTGGCATCTCCTGTCAGCAATGCTACCTGTTCCTCTTCTCCCACCTGCTTGTGCCTGAGGTTCTCCATCCACTTGCTGTGCTTTAGCCACAGACGTGAGCACAAAGAAGGAAGCTGGCATTTTCTTTCTTTAAGTTGTGTTAAGGCAGCTGCTTACTGGATCTCACTATCTTTTACCATCATTTCATGCCAATACAAACATGGTACATGAGGTAGGGTTTTACCCACTTAAAAATAAGCACCTGACATGTGGAACAAGGAGGAATATGGCCAAAGAATTTAATCCCTGCTTGCTTGCTTGCTGCATAGGAGGGGCAAGTGAGGTGACTTTTTACAGGTGACAATTACGAGCCAGAAACTAGGTAGGTAGGCTTTCTTAGAGAACACAGTGATCTTGTTTTGCATGTCCAGCCTTAGGACAATTCCTTAGTCTGCTGATACTCTATAGACAAACTGAATAGTCATAAATTTTCAAGTTTTTGGTACGTGACTATTGTTTAAATAAAGCACTTATAATAAAAGGAAGTAAAGATTGATGTGTATAGAATGTTCATCACGGTTTTTCATTCTTCCCTTCATTCTTCCTCTTTCCTACCATTGTTTATTGTGATCCCTTTCTATGCTAAGCCTAGGTTATGCTGTAAGATCTTTTAGTTACTTAAGATGCATGCTTCATGTGGTATATAAATATATGGAGAAGACTTACACGGGTCAATAGTGGGTGCTGTCCCAGTGTGATGGAAAAGAGTAATTCGATGTGGAAGAACATAGGTTCAGAGGACTGGAGCCAGTAAGCCTATCTTCCCAGGGATTAGAGCATGTCTGATAGAGATACCCACAGCTCTGCAACGTTCAACAAGAGTATTATCCCTGCAGCAAATGAGAGCACAGCAGAATTAGGGAGAGTTGGGAGAGTCCCCTGTACTCAGCACTGGTGAGGCTACACCTTGAATCCAGTGTTCAGTTTTGGCCCCTGGAGTGTGTCCAGAGAAGGGCAATTAAGCTGGTCAAGGCCTGGAGCACAAGTCTTATGAGAAGCAGATGGTGGATCTGGGGCTCTTTAGCCCAGAGGAAAGAAGGCTTAGGACACCCTATTGCTCCTTAAAACTACATGAAAGGAGGGTGCAGCCAGGTGAGGGTTGGCTTCTTCTGCCAGGTAACAAGAGACAGGACAAGAGAAAATGGCCTCAAGTTGTACCAGGGGAGGTTTAGGTTTGATATTAGGAAATATTTTTTCATGGAAAGAGTAGTCAGGCATTGGAACAGGCTGCCCAGTCAAGAAGTTGAGTTACCACCCATGGAGGTATTTAAAAGGTGTGCAGGAGGGGCACTTATGGACATGGTTTAGTGGTGAACTCAGCGGTGCTGGGTTAGTAGCTGGACTCAATGATCTTAGAGACTTTTCCAACCTTGATCATTCTCTGAGTTTCTTTCTCTAGTTAATATTTATCTTGCAGAGATGGTGGAACATCTGGTTATCCAATGATTATAGCACTACAGCTCCAGGATGCTATTCTTCATTGTCCTGGAATAAATTTGGCTGGGTTCAGTGGAGTTATTTTTATTTTCACTGCCAAAGCAGTACCACGCTGTCTCTCTCCTCTTCATCAGTTCAGTACCCTCTGGATTATTATGGACTCATGCTTCCCATCAACGTCTAGCAAGAGCCCAGGTCATTTTTTTTTAAAGCATGTCCCGTCAACTTAGCGGAGATTCCCAATCCTTTCATACAGCAAATTTGGAAGAGCCAGACTCAAAAGGCTTCTGTGCTGTTATAAACCAATATTTTTAGAGACAGTTGTAACTTAATGTACCCATTTGGCTGCTTGTCACTGTTTCTCATGTTGAAACCATCTTGGGATCCACAAACCTACTTTAGTGCTAGAGCTGCTGGTGGATGGGAATAAAAGAAGTTTTGTTTTCGTTCTCTTTTCTCAGGTGTGTTAGCTAACAGGTTTTAGATTCCTATTATCGGCAGGATAAATTGTACTTTAATATGGTTTAGTTGGCTCACTCCTAGGACTCATGTACACTTCATAAGGCATATTAAAACATTACTTGCTAAGCCTGCACCAGAATATATAATATAGTAGTTAAAATGAGTTAGCTAACACATTTTTGAGAAAAATGCCACTTCTACTCAAGCCAAGACATTCTGTTAATGAGTTGAATATTCCTTCTAGCTCTTTCCGCAGCAAAGGGGAAATAGTTTTTACATTGTCCAGACCTCTGGCATGGGCTCACACAATAGGAGAGGCAAGAAGACTGGCCCATGGGACTGTGTGAGGAGATGGAGGGCACCCCTGCCCTGCAGGGCTGTGTGCTGGGCCATGGCTGAGTGCTCAACAGCAGCTGAGCCTCACAGGAGGATGGAAACAGTGCCAGGTGCCTTTGGCTTGAGCCCTGCCACACCTGGGACTGTGCTGGCTGCAAGGCAACCACCTCTCCCACTGATCAGTCCAACTCTTTTTCTGGAACACCAGGAGAAGCTGAGGCACAGCACAGCACCGTAGAAGCACCTCAAGAGGAGAGGGATGGTCTGGACATATTAGGATGGTGGGTCCTCCATAAAATGAATGAAACACAAGAAAGATGCCATGACCTGCTTTGGTGAAAGTGGCAGTGATTGTAAGGAACCCAGTTTGGATGCTTTCTGTCAGACCTGCTCCCCCAACAGCCCCCACCCATGAATGCCTGATTTCTGGAAACCTTGAACTGTGAAACCAGACCTCATCATCTTCTGCCATTTCTGCTGCTCACCAACATCTTGAAACCACCCCCTCCCCCCAAACCCATACGTCCAACTGACCTCTGGATTGCTTGAACTCCCTTCAAGAAAAGGTGTTTGTGTGCAGGTTTTTATATCTGGTGAAAGGGCCCTTGGTATTTTCATCACTTTGTACTATTTTACTTCAGGGTTGGTCTGTTGTTTTTTGGCTATATTTACAAATTCCAGCAAGCTATCCTTAAGAGAAAGGTGCTTTTTACAAGTCTCCCATTCAGCATTCATGGCACAAATCATGGAAATTCCTTTAGGCTATGCTGGTGCCAGACTCTGTGCCTCCCACTTTTATGTACGCTTAATGAAATGGATCTATTTTCTTATGACCAAACTATCTTGGTTTCAGTCATATCAGGGATTAAATACAATTGCATTAGTAATCCCATATGTGCGGTGCTTGATTTGTTTCTCTCTGTTTCTTTAGGATCTTTTCCTGCCTTGATGAGGAACTTTTTTCTTTTCTCTTCAGCTGCTCTTTTCTCCCTTTTTAGACTTTTTCCTGCTGCTTCTCCCTCCTTCTTTTCCCCTCCCCCGTTTACACTTAACCTTCTGTTTCTCCCAGTGTCCTGGCAGGAAGGATATAATGCAATCGCTGCTATACAGTGACAAAAGTAAATATGTAGCTCTGAGTAAGTGCAACAGGGTCGAACAGCCTTTTTGCAATATGATACCGCATAATCTGCTTCCCTTCTAGAGATAGTTGCTTGAATGTTAAAGAGTTGTAGCTCCACTGCTTTTACAACTCAGTAGTTTTAAACTGTACTTTTCTTTTGCTTTGCATAAAGCAGTTCTTTTACTGGGACTGTTTCTGAAACTATCTTCCAGATTAAATCTGAAGTGGGAATAAAAGGCATGGGTTTGTGTTTCGGATGATTTGCTCGTCTTTTGAATATCTGTATGTTTTTCCACACATAGGAGGAAAAAGGAAAGCTGGATAATTTATGTGTGGTAAAGCCACACGCACACACAGACACACAGGAAGGCTTCTAATGCTAAATCCTTATGACTAAGCATCCAACACAGTAAGCATTCTTTTTAAACAACTGCTGGTGGCATGTGGGCTTTTTAACTTTCCCAAAGAAAATAATAAAGAGTAAAAATTTTGGAAAAAGCCTACATGACTTGAGGGTCTACATTCCATTGAAAATAAATGGGAATTCTGCATTTCAAATTCCCTGTCACTTGCAAAAAATTAGCAATACTGAGTGGTGCCACTGTATTTTATGTGTCTCCTACAAAGGAGTGCCTTTAATGTGCAACCAGAATTTTAAATTACGGGTGAGCTATTTTACATAACCAGTTAAATAGGACTAGTTTAATTACCAGCTTTACAGAAACAGATGCTTTTTAATACCAGTGAATATCATGCATTAAAGGTACATGGTGACTGGTTCAAATTCACCTGGGCCAGGGGACATGATGTGGGTGTGGGCACATTTTCTTTGGCTGTAAACTGCCTTCCAGGATCATCTCCTGTACACTCGCACATCCCCCACGCCACAGTTCACTGTCACCCTGAATTGTGCTGATACAACTCTCTGGGAGGCTGCACTGTAAACTCATCATTAAAAATTAGCCTCTAAAACCCTCATGTTCTCTCATTTCCTTGACCATTATATAGCACAGTCTCACAGCTTTATTGGCACATATCAGAAAGAGATAAACAGCAATTCAAGAGCAGGAGCTTATGGGAAAACTGGGACTGGCAACGTCTTTAGTTTCCTTCCCAGTCAAATAAAATGTAAACCATGGAACCACATGCTGAAGTCACAACTGTATCGTTATTCTTCCAGCAGCAGTACTAAAGAGACCCTCCTCCCAGCTTCTAATTGCTGTCTCTTTGCTGCTCTTTCAGTTTGCCAGGCTGCGTGGTCACAGAGATCAACCAGCTAATCCAGGTTTCAAATGTATAAATAAAGAAATTATATATTATATGTATAAATAAACAAAACAAAATAAACAAAGAAAAACGGATAAATGAAAAACAAGTAAAATATAGCAAGTAAAATATAAATAAGTACACAGATTTTACCTACTTCCACTGGATTTTTTCCTCTCAGATGCAGCAAATTATGGGGAAGGGGAAACAGGAGTGGCTAAGCCAGCATTACTAGTAAAACATACGTCTTCATAAAAGTCACTGATGACAATTCATATTGATTTTAATGGTACAGGTTGAATTCCTGAATTTTGCAACCTTTGCAATATATTCCTGGGAACAGTGGCAGAAGGAAGAGTTGTGGGGTAGGGGAGCTAGAATAGCTGAAGGGGAGGGAAGCAGAACCCTGAGATTTCCTAAGAGATTGCTTTGGGTTTTATCTTTAAAGGAAATATCCTTTCTGAAATACAAGCATCTAAATGACTTCTACTATTCAGGAAGCATCTGAATTTACATGACAAGGACTGAGGTAATGTCTTAAAGCAAAATAAATGTAAAGCAGCTTAGAGTTTCAGCAATTTCTTTCTCTGAAGATGACACTACACACTGAAGTGTATCAAGTGCTGAGGAAGACAAACTTTAGTCCATGTTGATTTGCACAGATTTAACAGCTGCAGCTGTGTGCCACATCTACAGAGGGTCACACATACCAGAGAATAAAGCAAAAAATTATAATCCCACCAGGAAACAGAATAGATCCAAATTCTGCACTAATGAAAGTGACACCAAATAACTCTCACCTAGTAAGCTAAAGATGAAACCCTATAGCCAAGAACCTAATTTATGGGCTAAGAGTGTCTCCTCAAAGCTCAGATTTCTGTGACACTGCTTTTGTGAAACACAAGACCTGAGTTGTGTAAGCAGGATTAGACCTAGAGCCTTGTTTCAGCAGAACCATAGTTCTAAGTAATATGGAGCTATTTCAAAGTTCAGGCCCATAAGAAATCCTACAAAAGATGTAATCAGATGCAGATGCTAAAATTTTCAAAGTTAAATCCTTTGTTACCAACTCTGGGAGGAGCCTTAAGTATTACAAACAAGCACGATAAAATAATAAAAGCCACAGTTCTTGAATTCACATGGCACTGTGAAGCTCTCATTTGGCAGTAAAGGCATTTGCTATCCATCCTGGTTGTGAAGAAAAAAAATCTTGAAAATGGAACTTTAAAGAGTGCAGCATCAGCAAACAAAACATATTATGGAAAACAAAACTAGCTCTTGTTCAAGTTGGTTTTAATCTCAAAATTCTTAAGCCAATCTCTGTATTTTGTTGATTCATGGATTTTGGACAGATGGAGTTGTAAATGCCTAGTCTGGCACCAAATCTTGTTAAAAAACAAAACAAAACAAATTAAAAAAAGGACCACTACTTAGGTTTGATCTGAGGATTTTCTAGATATCCACAAAACTGTAGACATTGAGCTTTCTCTTTTTATTTAGATGCTTAAATATACATTTCAAGAACAAGACAACCAAACTGCAAATACTGGCTATAGGTAGCAAAACACAATAGGATGGGAAAGAATGGAAATTTTATACAGTTTTTTATTATAGATATGTTTTATTAATCTGATGGCTATTTGATTTATTTTAGATCTATCCTCTTTCAAATACAGCCACAGAAGCCACAAGGTGTGTTCTGCAGTGAAGCAGAGGTTGGAAAAAAAGAAGTGAATACAAAAATTATCTGGTGTGATAAAATAACAATTGGAATAGGAATAATGTGATGTGGCAGGTTCTCTGAGGCTGGAACTTTTTCTGTGTCACAAACCCAGCATGTTGTGGCTGCTACCCAGGAACAAATGAGGGAAAAGCAGAACCAACCAGGTAGGGAGGAAAGACACTTCAGGCTTGCAAATACTGTGACTCTACAAAATAAAGCAATGATGGTTAGTGCAGTACTGCAGGAGTGGATTAGAGCCAGGGCTGGGGCCAGCCCCAGGGAGCAAGAGCAGTGCTTGTAGCAATGGCACAGGAGATCTGGGGATGGGGATGTGTCCCAGCAGCAGCAGCTGAAGAGCCTCCTAAGTGCAGCGGAAACTTAGATGAAGTGAAAAATGGATGAGTGAAGATGGTGTTGGCACTTACAACAACAGAGACTTTCAAAGGTATAAAAGTAGTGTAAAGTGTACAGAGAAAAAAATATATAAGAGGGCTCTTATCTCTGGAACAACCAGAGCTGTCTGGGTGTCATGTTCCTGAAGTCTTCAAGTTTAGAAAAAAATACATTGGGAAACAGAGAAAAAAGAACTTTATCATGGATGAGAAGTGACTTTTATTTATTATTTATTTTTATTTTTAAGTGTTTTATTCCACTGCAGTGATTGGAGCTGTGGGCTTACGACCTGAATTATTTAAGCAAAGAATTGACCAGCGAGTAGCTTCATACTATAGTCATATCCTATTCTGAAACATTGGAATCCTCAGCAATAATTCCATGTTTTTTTAAGATACAAGTAATTTTATAGGTAGGGTACCTTTTCAGAGGCAGAACAATGTGTGTGCATGTGGGTGTGTAAAGGTGCTCATCATCTAGTCTCAGGGCAGTGTTTTGCAAATGCACAACACTTCAGTTACTGGATATGCAAACTTGAAAAGGGCCACCTTCTTTTTTCACCATATGCTCAAGCAATGAGTAAGAGAAACACATACAAACAAGGTGGAAGAAATGTCACTTAGAAATATCACCTGCCAGCACACTACAGAAGGAAAGGGAAGGGGAAAGAAAGATAAGAAGTGAGAGACAGTATAAGGAAATAAAAAGGCTTACTTGCAAAATAAAGAGATGAAGAAAGGTACTAAGCAAATCTATGTGCTACAAGGCAAGTTAATGTGACTCCTGAGGAGCTTTATTTACATGATTGGCCTTTACATGCCAGCTAATCCTTCTAGACACTGACCTTGTCTGCAGCGTTTGTGTACTTTGAATAAGAATACAGACTGTTCTTTTAAATGATATCTCTAGCATGGCTAGATGAGAGTTTTGCATGAGTGTTACACACATAAATGGCCCAGGGCATGTTCCCCTTCCCACAGGGGGGTGCACCAGCCCCCTGTGTTCATGCTGCAATACAAACAAGCCCCCTCTGACTCCGGAGGGCTGTGGCACTGCAGCACAGCTTTTGGCTCTCGAGTCATTGTGCCAGAGAATAGAGATACCAAAACAGGCTGTACGGCAAAGAATTCTGTCTCAGGCAGCTGGAATAAAATTACACCTGGGAGTGTGCTGCAGACATGTTTTCACAAAGCATACTACAACTTAAATATTTCTGCATGTTGGAGACAGCCAGGACAACTGCAGCACATGCTCAAATCTGAACTCCCATGTGATACAAGCCAAAGAAGGCCCCATAATACCATTTTCCCCCAACCTGATCAGGAGTAAAGCTTTGAGTTTGGCAAATCAATGTCAAAGCCCAAGTTATGTAAAAACAAAACAGCAAACCAAACCAAATCAAAACCCCAACAAACCAGAAGAGCTATTTATTACCAATTAAATGCTTTTCAACTAATTCTGGAGCAGAAATCCAGGCAGAAGAAAGAAGAAACTTGATGTCTGGAAAATTAAAGATGCTCTAAGGAAGCACTGCACAAAATGCCTTATACAGACACTAATAAATATTAGTCAAAAATGCCAATAAATTGACTTTCCAGGCTCTTAAAAATGTGCTCTGACAGAACAATGTCAACCAACAAGGCATTGTTCTAATAAAAGGTAATAAGCCACAGCACATGGAATGTTTCAGATATGAAGCTACTTAACTGCTCATGGAATAATATAAAAAAATCCATGTTGTATGAGTGCTTATCAACACACAGTCAGTGCTGCTACTTGACCACAGTTTAATTTTATGTTTAAACGAGCTGAGATCAGTATAAGTTTACCACATCCCAGGCAAAAGCGCAAAAACACAGTTATGATCTGCAACACGTTTTCTCCAAATATCAAAATGTGCAAGGGGTAGCTTCAGATCAATTATTGCTTTCCCAGCAAATTATTTCCTCTGTGATAACTACTAGAAGTAGAAAGACTAATTTTAGCTGGAAAGTTCACAGAATCTTACAGAGTCGCAGCTAATTTGAGGCAGAGAAAGTTAAAACACTGTCAAAACATAAATGCTTCCTTCAGCTGATTCATTAGTTTGCATATCATAACAAGGACTTTGTGTTCTTGGGTAAGGTTAGTGCCTCGAGGACATCCTGCAGATGTGTGCATTCCCAGTCTGAGTTTCTTTAATTTGTTATGCAAACATCAATTCTTTCTAAATACTGCAAAAGGGAGGACTTTTTATTGCAGCTAAAAACCATCAGCATTAAAAATAGCTATTCCTGTGATGCTGCTTTTCAGGAGGAAAGAGGACACCATATTCTAAACAGATGTTTACTCATTAATGAATGGTTTATTTCTCATTAGGAGAGGTTTAATTGGCAGACAAACCCTGACACAGCTAGCCAGTGAACTCAGTAAGTCCTGCTCCAAGCCAGGAGGCCTGGCATTTTTGACACATTAACTATTTTTCTCCTCAAGGAAACTGTGAACTTTGAAAACCCTAAAGAGCCTAAGAGCAGAAAAGCCTGAGGCTGGCTTATTTTTTCACTTTTTCCCTTTTCCTTGTGCACATGTATTTTAAAGGTACGGAACAAGGACAGAACCAGCAGTGGAGGGCTGTGTTTGGCAGAGCTCAGAAAGGATGAAATTTGTGACTTTTTGCCTTAGAATGGCAGCTGTGGCAGCTCCCCTGCAAGCAAGGCAGTGCCCAGCTGTGCTTTGGATTAAACAAAACGATTTTGGTGGTCAGCTTGTCCGTGTCACTTTACCGAGGCTGTCCTGCCGTGGGTTTTTGGTTTCCCTGAGCCAGGCAGGAGGACGGGGGTGAGCAGACAGGCACCCGGGGTCTGCAAGAGGTGCCTCGGGAGGCTCCCACCCCAGCCACCCCATTCCCTGGCCTCTCTCACTTAAAACCCAGCCACTGGCTTGCTGGGGGTCACTCACAGCTCCCCACCACCCCTTCAAGGCCCCCAAAGGTGAGAGAGGGAGGAGAAAGAGGGGCAAGGATTTCTTTGGTGCTTCAAGCCAAATGCTCTTACTCTGCTTTGGATGATGATGGCAGCCGCTTTTTTTTTTTTTTAAAAGGTGCATGAAATATGGTCCCCACCTGGTATTTAGTTTCAGATCAGCAGGATGGAGCAGAAGACAGAGCCCAGTAAGGTTCTGAGGAATCCCAGATGGTTTTGGGAGCACTAAGAGGGTCCTGATCTCTTTTCCCAGCCACATGAAGAAGAGAACAAAGACAGCTAGGTTCTCTCAGGGATTAATATTGTGTCATTTGATGCTGAGCTCCTCAACCTGAGGGACCCTGACCCTAAGTGCCCTGAGGGCAGGGCCTTGTCCTTTAAGCTCTGACTTCAGTGCACCTCTGCCACCTGCTCATGCACCAGTGAAAACCAGACTCTTCCTCCTACCTGGATGCTGTGAGCCCTACTGGTCTTCTAAACCTCATCCAGAGGGTTTCCAGGCCTCCAGATAATTTGCCAGGAAAATGAAAAGAACCCAGAGGGGCTGCCAGGCTTTCTGCTTCCAAGAGAGCCAAGCCTGAAACACCAAGTGCTGGCTGTCCTGCTCCATCAGCCCTGCCAGATAGGAGCACAGTCAGCTGACGAGGGAGCAGTGAAGAAGGCAAACAGCCCACACACCCAGCCCTGACCCGCCATTCGCTTTCTTCTTCTCCTTTTGTCCTGTGGTCTTACGGACAATGGTGCAACATTTCCCTGCAGAGGCAAGTGAAACAGTGGTGCTGCAATAAGCAGATGATGGAAGGGTCCTGACAGGAGTTTGACAGGAGGAGTCTGTGGCACTAATGGCAGATCTGAAGAAGGAGGGAGGATGCAACAGGAACAGTACAGCGATGCTTTAAGAGGCCTGTTGCTGGACTGGGCATATTCCTGCCTCAAGACCCACAAGTGGAACAATCCCATTATAATACAACTCAATTTCCCACATGAAAATGAAAGATTTAATTTCACAGATTCGTGTAATATATTTAATAATATTTTAAGGATAAATCTGTTAAATTTTATGTAATACTCCTATTTTATAACAGGGGTCTTCTATGTTTCAGAAGTATCAAGCAGATTCCAGGGACAGATAGCAGTCTGCCACATTTATGGCACCTTATAATGACTCTCTGATCAGTGAACACTGTCCCAGTGAGGAGATCTAATTAGTTTTGGAGTCAGTGAACAGTGACAGGCAAAAGCATGCACTGAGCCAGCCATACACCAATGAGCCCAGCTAAATCCTATATAAGTAACCTGTAGAGGACATTTTTATTTAAAGAATGATGAATTATTCACTGTTATTTTTTTGTCTTCCCTCATGTTTTCTGGAAATGCAATTGCAGAAATACAGTGTTTTGCCCAAATTCCATGATTCTGTGAGTGATGGACCTAGATGATCTTCAAGGACCCCTTCCAACCCAAACCATTCTATGATTCAGTGGTCTGTGCTGTACTCTGGGCTCTGGGTGGTACTCTGATGTGGCACCAGGCTGGTCATCAATACCTGCAGCTCACACTGGCTGCAGTTGTTCTTCCAAAGCAACTTCTGCAATTGTGAATAGCTGGAACACAAAAGCCATCTGGAAAGAGTCTTATTATCTCAGCTTAGTCCATTAAGTGGATATAGTGACAGGTGTATATATATATATATATATATACACACATATATATCTATAGTGGTGCTACTGCCACTGAACCTTGCCGTGTTTAGGAATTGATTTTTACTTCCCTTCTCATGAAAACATGCATAATTGCACTTCTTATTAATTTCTTTGACAATTTTGGTTAACACAGGAGACTAATTTTTCATTAAGTCTCATTCACACGAAGGATTTGAAAGTTAGAATAAAAAATAAGGGTAGAAGGCAAGCTTAATGTCACTAAATCTGGTGAGCAAAGAAACTTCTACATGAGGCTGGTTAGCTGGCTATTTCAAAAAAGTCTGAATTAGTAAGGACGGGCAGACAAAATTATACCCTTACCATAACAATTGACCAAAATGCTGGTCTTCTAAAATTGTGTACCTAAATGCAAGAGAAGTAGAAGATCCTAAAATTTAAAAAGGAAGACTTCCCATATTTATTTTTCTAACTCTAGCATGTGCTCAAACAGCTATCTTTTCACATTGTGAGTATTTAGTAATATTCTTCCAGTGCTGTAAGAATAAAAAATTTAAGGATTCCCTGGACATAGCAGAGCAGCAAGAGTGCAGACTTGAAGTTTGTAAGACTCATCCTAATCTGATAAGGCATAAACAGGAATTTGGCCCTTACCAATGTCACCCAGCCGTACCCTTCCTCTGCCACCACAAGGCTGGCATGGCACAGAGACCCCAGCACCGGGATGCTTGCTCCCTTCTTCAGTGGTGGATCAATGGTGTTCCACAACACTGACCAGCTGCTTTCTCTGTCTGAAAAGTTTTTCTTTAGGGCCACAGGCTCCCAAGGCGCTGGCATAATGAGAATGACTCCAACTGCATCTTGCGAGACACCTTATCCTTCTTATTCTTCTTCTGACAGTTGATAATTGGTCTTCTAAAATGCAGAGTCATTCTGTCAGAGTCTGTGCCTTAGAGTGCCAAACTGTCTCCTGGGCTGGGAGCTCCCACTGCTCCACTGCTGCTCCGTTGATGTGTCTCTGGGAATCAGCATGCCGGGCTCTGTCAGACTTGAGCTCCCAAACACATTTTCAGGAGAGAAGGGAAATACAATGGCTGTCTTCCCATGAAGATTAAATGCTTTGAGGAGGAGCATGTTATAAAAGCTGTAGACATATTAGGTATTTCACAGCAGACAGAGCCGGTTGGTTTTTTGTGAGAAGCGTGCAGAGAGGGATCCGGCAACCTGGGATTTTGGGATGTCTCGGTTTGTAAACCGTATCTGAAAAAGAGGTAAGAGTTGCTTCTCTCTGGTTGTTTTTTCTCTTCACCCATTCTCTCTCATTTCCTTCCCACAAGATACAAAGATGCAAGGAATAGATCATATGCTACTGGAAATAACTTTAAAACTCCAGGACAAGACAGCTGAGAGTAAAAGTATTCAGTAGATGTTCTACAGTGCTGCACAGCTGCTTTAGAAATAAAACTCTGTGTACAAGTTTGCTAGCCATATACTGAGATAGAAACAGTGCTTTAAGATAATCACAGCTCAATACTTTTAGGCTCAGGATGGAAAAAACCCTTCTTTCTTTCCATAAAAACTATGTTTCCAATTTTTTTTCTTCCCATGGGAAGTCAGTTACAATACTATATTGTAACAGGTTAGTGTTAAAGCCAGGTAATGACAGTGCAAAGGCAATTTTCCTCTAAGAAATACCATCCCCTGCATCTCTGTGAAACTACATTATCCAAGGGACACAAACTCTGGTATTAATATACTGTCATTTAATTTAAGAAGGGTCTGATGGGCCTGACACAACCCCCACCATAGTCTTTCCTATTAATGCAAGATATTGAGAAAAACACTTACTGCAGCATTTTGAACCCTGTCTGTATTATTTTAAGGCAAGACAGAGTATGATTGTCTTTCAGTTAATGATGTGGCAGGGGGTGGCTTTTTGCCAATGTTAGGTTAGACACCTTTTAAGTTGGAGCCTTTAAGATCCACCTGGACAAGCAATAATTAAAGGGAATAGCAAACTAAGTGTATTAGGAAGGGGAAATGATTTACTAACCAAGGGGAGAAATAATTTATTAGAAAAGAAAACTTTTCTTTTAAGCCAAAAGAGTCAAATTACCCCTTTCACAAATCATTTGCCCTGTTGCTGGTGACTAAATTTTTTAGCTTTTCCTCCTCCACAAAAATCCTCCTGACCCACAAGTCTGTGGCTACTTCTTTCCCTGGGGCACTGTTCCCTGGCATACAGAGCCCATCCTGACTCGTGCTTTCTGTGTCAGCTCAATAAGACTTTCATTTTCCCTGCAAAACTATTTTGAGACAGGGTGGAGAGATGGAGAAGAAAGCTGGGGAAAGCATTTTTGGACAGACCCTACATACTCTCCAATGACAGAAGTAGTGAAAGAAACCTAGGTAGAGCAGCCTGATGGAGAGTACTCCCCTGAGGCTCCTGTTCATGCACCAAACCAAAAACATAGAGTTTAAGTCAAGCAACTGAAACTGGAAAGCAAGAAGTCAGAAATCAAATGGGGGCAGACTGTCATACTTTTCTAGCACATGAGCAAGCAAGAGCAACATCTGAGTCATCCCAATCGCTGTTTATTACTTTTAAAACATTTTCTCTGTAGTGTATTATTGGCTGTTGCACCACAGTTACAAGTGAGACCCCAGGATCCATAACAATTAATAACCCCCACATTTATTAAAATTCAGCCACAGTGGCACAACATAGCATGCAATTATAAACACAAAACAGATGCAACACCATCTTCTCTGTAGTCAGCGAAGATTACAATCTGCAAAACCATGGAAATTTGTGTCCTTGATTTAATGGTTTAAAATGCAGGAAAGCTGTTTACATTCACTGTCAAAATGTTTGCATTACATATGCTCACTGCCCCTGTAGTGGAAATATTTTTCCACTAACATTGCAGAATAAGCACAAAATGAAGATGCACCGCTCTTACTAACAAAATGCTGGCATAATGCAGTTTCACCTCTGCTAAAACATTTGTTAGTGACTCATTACACTGCGTTATTTGTTCCCTTTACCTTGGATAGACTTCCTGAGAAATTTAGTGTTATGCACATATTTTCAACACTCCACTGATCAGATAGCCTGCTGTACAATACTACAGACACTGTTCTCATGTCCTAAAAGCATTAGCAATATGGATAATTCTTTAAGCCCTTGATTGCAAACTTTAGATTACTCAACTAAATATGGAAAAGGTGCAGACACCTTTCCTGACACACATTTAGGAGCAATAAGGTAAGCTGGAAATTTTAATTCCTATCTTCAGTTAAAAGATGATGATGATTTTCAAGTCTGTACTCTAAAATCAGTCTGTACTCTAAAATCAGTCTGTACTCTAGAATTTAGGAATGCAAATCCCAAGGAGGGTCAGTGGCATTTTTTTAAATCCCCAGCTAAGATATCAGTGGACACACACATTGAAGACACATAATATTTTGCTACCAGAAAGTCTTCTAAATGCACATCTGGACACACAGACATAGGGTTGATAATGTTTATGTTAATATCTATGAGACCCAGAGTTTCTCATAAATCTGCAAAAATTCATTTAATTTACATTGGCACTGTACAGACTTACCTATCTTTTCTCATGGTTTCTTCAGTTTCTGTGGGACTATTCCCAAAATAAAGCCCAAAATCAAGGTCACAGTGTTTTATACTAGCTGTAGAGCATGATTCAGATGCTGTTACTATGTGCCTGATGGCAAATAATTTCTCTCACTAGGTAAGCAATTGGTGTAACAATACAACAAAAAAGGCAGGTATATTCCATGCAAATCATACCAGATTCATTTATTTTTGTTAACTATCCTATAGCAGGATTTGCTGATATGTTTGATTCATCTTGTGCAACTAAATAAAATGTATGAAATACATATAAATTATGAACTATTATGCAACAGTTTTCCACTGTTTAACCTTATGGAGAAAACTACATTATTTAGTCAAATGCACACTGTGAAGGATTTTTTTGCAGTTTTTTTTGCTTAGCTTTTTTTACTGTGTGGTTTCTTTGCTTGTAAAGAAACAGAAGATGACTTACATCTGAGCATGTTGAGTGAATTCTGCAGATATTTTGGCTGCACTAAAGGTTTCTCTTGACTATGTTAAAAAAGTTTGTTGTCAAGAATATTTACTAACACGCTCTCAAGCCGCCATCCTGCAGCCAACCAGCATCTGTTAACAACAATTTGCCTTTGGTTAAATGCAAAAAAAATTAAGCAAACAGTAATTTTTTCTAGTTAAGACAAATACTGCTTGACTGGGAGACTCTTTCTCTACCTGGTTCAACCTCGTAAAAACAGGGTCTTTTGCCTTCAGCTTCAAAAATTTGCATATAATTTTAGGGACTTGATTATGGCACAACAATCTGGCATTACAACATGCCTAAAATATATTATCTCCATCAAAGTACAAGATGGCTAGGATAAGGGAATAGTTGTTATCCACACATGGACGGCAACATGGATTTCTTCCACAGCTCTGTTTAGCAGGAATGAATCAGGCTTTCTGTCTTTACAACTGGGCATCCACAGTGTGTGTTTTCACTGTGAACAGATTCAGTTAACAACTCTAATCTGTTCCTTGTGGGGTAGAACAGAATATTTTGGAGACTTTTATACTCCATTTCTGAGGATGTCTAAACAATGTTCAAACACATACATATGCAAAAATGCATTTTTTTCCTGTTTGCTGCTGCTCACATTACATGAAGATGGCACACATGTATTGAAACAAACATGACTCATATTGGAATTGCACGTACACTCAGAGTAACGTATTCTAACATGCTAAAAATGCAATCCCCAGAGACAAACATACTGAAATCGATCTTCAGCTGCTCAAAATACAAGTCAGTTCTTCTACATCCAAGTGAGCTATTCTCTGACCTGACTGCCTTCTGACATTGCTGGTGGAACAGACTGGGGTGTTTCCAGAGTGTTTCTATTTCTCCTGTATTCAATCATTCAAGACACTCTCTGAAAGAGAAAATACAATTTTTTAAAAAAATTATTCACTCATTTCTCATACTGAGGTGTCCTAAATTATAGTACAAGCCTGGGATTACTAATTTAATTTTAGGTTAATTACCTTCTGACAGATCACAAACAGCCCTTTTCAGACAGTGTATGCCTATTTTCTATTTGTGGCACTTGTTTACTCAAAGCTTTTTCTCTTAAATATTGGAACATGCAGGGATACAGTTAAAGAACATGGGTAATGTCTAAAGAGACCTGCACAAAAAGTCTAAGATGAAAGCTAATTGGTTTGCAATTTTGCTGTGAATTCAAAACTTAGAGTAGGGTCACTAATTCAGTGGCCTTTCAACTCCTCTCAAGGTGATTTATGGGTTTGTGCTGAAACACTATAGCAGACTTAATGGTTTTGCATGGTTGAAGCATGAAATAAGGTGTAATCTGAGTGTTTTCACTGGATGTAAGTTTGTGTTTGGGAAAGTTTTTGAGTCCAAAATTTCAGCCAAATTGCTACACTGTAAAACCTATAGTCACATGAGAACTCGGGGGAAAAAATCTAATTAATGGCTTTTCTGCAAATGCTACAAACTCATCAACATCAAAACACTTAGATTCACACTACTTTTATTTGATTGACCGTTCTAAAAGGAACCCAAAAACATCCAAGTCAGAGTCCTTGCATTATAGTGACATGGAAACAAGTTCAGTTGTTATCTACAGCTTGATGGTTCAGAACATTCTTTACAGGGACTGTTGTGAATTCAGGAACTTCCTGATCTAAAACCACATTTCCTTTTCCCTAAGTCCTCTAGCGCACTGAAGGCTGCCATGGTCACCTTCTGGAGTTCAGGTACGTAAACCTGGGAGACCTTTAAGTTTTGAGTGCTACTCATTCAGCAGCGTGATGCTGCAGGCTGCAGACTGCATCCTAAATCCAAGAAGGAGATAGCATTTGAGATTTCAGTTAGCTTTAGAATATATAAAACATTTCCAGTCCCTAGCTGGAGTTCATTCTCAGCTGTGAACCCTAGGAATATCCTAGGAAAATACTCACTGTGAGGTGCTCCAACACTTACCACAGCAAGACCAAGACTTTTTGTTAGTTTTGTTGGTCTGTCAGGTTGTTCTCAGCTTTTACCTAAGCAAAAAATCCTTTAAACCCCTCACTTGGAGATTAGTAAGTCTCATGCAGCCCTATTCTCAGCCATTTCACATCCTTCCTTCCTTTCCACGATTCTCAAGAAGTACAAGACTTTGCAAGAAAAACAAAGAAAATAGCAAACTCAAATTCAATTGAGCTCTGGGGCTACAGAACTCAACTGAATTTCCTTGATAATTTCATATAAATCCATTTTTGTAGCCGCAAAATTCTATGGTATTTAACTACTTGCATATCCCTGAGGGCTTTATGTACAGACACACCAAGGTCCTGCAGGCAGCATTTGAGAACAATATTTTTCCCTCTTTCATTGCAAGTACAGATGAAAAGGGTTGCTTTCAGATCTCTATCCCAGCAGTCTCCTCAAAACTCCAACTGAAAAACTTTTCTGACTGATTTTTCCTTCTCTGTCAGCCTAGTTTATATGTGGCCAATATTGCATTTCTTAGCAAACCATAACATGCAATCCCTCTGTAAGCTAATGAGGAAGAGAAATTTATGAATTTCATATGCTTAAGTACATTCATAAATAAAAATCCATTTGTAATGCTCAGACAGATTTGTTGCTGAGAAGGTTTTATGCTGTAATGCAATTTTTACTTACCCTTGGAAGTCATAGCTTGTTAAAATCCTTAAAGTTTACTGACTCCAGACTATAATCAAACTCTAGCCATAATGGTGCTTCATTGGTTCAATATATGAAGAAGTGAGTCCTCAAAATAAAAATTCCCTTCCTTTTCTCTCATCAAAAAACGTTTAAAATGATGTAAGCAACCCAGCTCTTTATAGAACAGAATCTGGGGATCATACAAATAACACATAGAGAGACAGTAAAGGCAGAGGCTATATGTGTTTTAAAAAATTAGAGACGGAAAAGAAACAAACACATATTTAAAGATGTAACTGTATTTATTTACTTGATGGTTCTGCTGTAAATGTTTTCCTTTGCACTCTACATAGCAGCAACCTGAGCATTCTCCCTTCTGTCAAGATGGTATCCAAATGACAAGCAGAACTATAGATTTAATGAAAATTAGATAGGGACCTGATTTAATTGTCTCACTTTTGCCAGCTAAAATAATTTCCTTCCAGAGCACAGAGTGGTTGTGATGGATTAACTTTTCTCTAATGAAAGTGGAAACTGTATCAAAAAGGAAATAAAGAAAAATTTACTACTCTGATGTTTGTGCATAAAATTAAAAACACTGATGTGAATTATTGATCTGACCTGTTAATAGCAAATGTAAATTTCTTTCAGAAGAGCATTTCTGGAAAAAAAAAAAAAAACCTTCCCTTCTTTACTGCTATCTTTTGAAATGTTCCTTGAAAGGATAAATTTATCCCAACCCAAAGCAGCTTCATGGGTGCAGGGGATTTGGGAAACACAAAGTAGCTGGCAGGATAGGGACCTCTGTCTGAACTGCAGAACAACTTTGTCTGGTGAGGTTTGTCTACCGGTTTGATTTTCAGGCTTGATGTCAATAAACTGTCACTTAATGCTGTTTCATTTCTTTCCCCACTTATTAAAAGGATTCAGGATGACCTTCAAGCACTTGGTGGGACACACAGACACACAGACACACACACACACACAAACATTAGTATATTGGTGTGTTTCTTTGAGAAGTGTAGGTAGAGATATGCCAGTTTCTATGGTAACAACAAGACTTTTACATTAGTAACAGAAAAATAGGTGTTGAGATAACCTCTTAGAAATTGTCAGTGCTTTAGTTATTTCCAGTGTCAGACACTGCTTTCAGTTAATACACATTTAATTTGTAAATAATGGTACAACCTTCTTTAGGAGTTAAACACTTTGCTGGTGTGTAACAGGTATGTGTTTGGAAAAAATGCTGCAATGCATCAGAGGAAAAATATTCTGCAAGGAAAGATTTCTGCTTGCTGTGGGATTCTCATGGTATTATTTTTGTTGCATGGTGATTAATTTGTCATTCATCAAAAGAACTCACTGACGAATTGAAACATTAAGGAAAGTTCAAGCAAACATAATGAAACTGCATCTTGATTCCTGGTTATTTTTTTTAAATTTTAATTTAACATTAAGAAATCCTACTTTTGGCAGGTTAATAGCTATCATGGCATGCTATTGTCATTATTTATAGTTAAGCCTGACATTTCCTAGGCAAAATAATATGACCAGGCAGGGCTTCTGTGTGCTGCCTGAAATGGGTACAGGAATTCTCCACAGAGGAAGATCCCAGCTGGAACGATTCTCCCAGATAGAGGAAAAACCAAGAAATGGTTCATGGGCACATCTTTTTTTACAGAAGCTCACATTTTCAACCAGCTTTACAACTGGTGTAGAAGCTCCTTTTTCCACAGCCCACAGCTCAGAATCAGTAGGAAAATGGGCATGTTGAGACAGAGGAGGGAGTGGTTGCAGCACTATGTATTCTCTATATTGTGGGTTGCATGTCCCTCATAAATCGGGTCATTCCTTTCTATCAACCCTAATTCACGTAAGCAGGGCACGCTTGGGTTCAAAGCAGCCCAGGAATGACAGATAGGATGATGACTTAGTGGTTTTCCTGAGCTTTGAGGCTGTAATGTACCATTTAATCAAATGTACATTACAGCTCTCTTAATCAACAGAGCCCAAAATGTAACCAGACTTGCAGTGATTTTGCTCCTTTTTCAAGCCCATTGATTTGAGCAAGGCTTTGTGCAGGCAACCTTATAAATGGTAAGAGTGAGGTCTGTACCATGTCAAGGTTGGTCACTTGCCCTTTCTCACAATCTTGAAAATAACAATAATTATATCTTACCCATCTTCTTTTTCCTTATAGAAAAATATGACAGCTCTTTTGCTTCATAACAGAAAGGAAGTCCTGCTCACTATAATTGAAGCAATACCAGCTGTTTGGAGCTGCTGGAAACAGTAAGCTGAGCAGCCATTACTTCTCAGTAAAAAAAAAAAAAAAAATTTTAAAAGTAAGTCTCTGTTAATGATGGTACCTATCCAGGCTCATTATAGTGCTCTCTGAACAAATCATACCTTTCAGTGTGATAATCTCAATTACAGGTAAACGTGGTTATTTTATAGGAACATGATCTTGCAGACACAGAATTGATTTTTTTTTTTGTTCGTTTATACTACAGAATTTTATAGATCATCCTACTTATGCATCCACGCTTAATTTTGAAGCCAGATAAAATCCTGAACTTCCATTAGTCAGGTTAGACCAGTTCTTCCAACAATACAAGGCCACTGCTAGCACGCTTGTGTAGACACTTCTGTGTAGACAGTACCTGCCCCTCTACAAGCAGTTTTTTGTTAAAAACACTACAATTACACTCTTGCTTTTGCAGCATTTCACCGGTTGTACTTTCCAGCTTGAAGGTTTGGGACAGGCACGATCAATTTGGCTCTAAAAGCCCCAGTGTGGTTTCCATCTTGGTGAGTTCAGAGGAATCATCCATGCACAGCAATTTGAACTTGAGTATTTGCCCAAATCAGTAAAATAAAAAAACACACAAACCACTATCTAGACCCTTAAGAATACATCGAAAAATGTCAAAGCAAACATGGAAGGAAGAAGAGGAACTACCACTGTAAATATATTTGATGATGCTTTTCAAGCCCACATGGTACTCAGGGCTTGAAATTCAAGAGATTTTGAGGGAGGAAATGAAAATAAAGTGAATTATACCATCAGTAAATGAACTAAGATGTTATCCAGATTCTCTGAAGCAAGATGAACTCCTTCAAAATACTATGAATAGAAGTTTGCAAAGGATGATGTACATCAGTCATTATACTTTGTGGACAGTTTCTTCTTCCTAGTATCTTCCAGGCTTCAGCATCTTATACTTTCTGCTAAGAATGATGGCATAAACTGTAAAACTGTCCTTTTCATGCCTCACCAGTGAATGATAGGAGTACTAGGAGTAATTGCAATAATCTATGATGCATATCAGAACAATCAGAATTTTACCATTTTCTAAAAATTAGTTTGTTGAAAAATGGAATTTCACTTTGGTATGTAGACAAGGTGGGTTTTTTTCCCTTAAAACTGAGAAATAAGAAGTAAGAGGTAAAATGAACAAGAAGAAGAAAATAAAGAACAGTTCTATGAAAACGCAGCTTCTCAGTAAGATTAATAAAAGTTCTTAACAGTTATTATTTGTCACATTCTACACATTAGGAAAGCATCTCCTGCTGTCAAGTTCTTCTCACTGCCACCATTCACACAGAATGGGAGGTTTGGGCAAGAGCCTTTGTGCTTATATTTCCTAAATCCTTCTTGTTCCACCTGGTGGGATTTGTGTCCTTTATAAACACTCATAACCATTTTCTTAAACAACAATCAGCAGTCATAAGCTTAAATCTTTAGAGCCCTCTTAACACCTAACCTAATCATGTAATTTCCATGATCTTTTTTGTCTGGCCACCATATTTGCTTCTACTGCCTCTCATCAGCACAGAGAATCATTCTTCGTTACAGTCTAGGTCCTTATGAGTCAGAAGTGAGCATCTTTTATACAGAGGCTGAGACCTTAAGAGCAATGGTTAGCATTGCAACAGCATCTAAACATCTGTACACACTGGCAAAGATAAAATGTCTTTTTTCGACTTTTCAATAAGTCATGCAGCTTCCCAGATTAATGAGAGAAATACCCTAATGATTCATCAGTGCCATTTCTGTCTAGCTGCTCAAAAGGTGAAATGAAAAAGAAAAAAAAAATCAAAGTATCTCCTAAATTCTAACCTCAGGACAGTTCACTGAATCAGTCAGTGACTTTCAGTCCTTTCAGTTCCCTGAAGTAAAGCTGCCTTGAAGGTCTTGTGTATCTCAGTGATGTCAACTTTTTCTGTACTTTTTCCTTAGACCAAACAGATTGACAAGGACTGAGAAGACTTGCAACCTTCCTCCTCACCTCACTGCCTCTGCACTGGCACCTGAGCCTTGTTGGGCTGCTTTTAGACAAGGAAGCTGGGCCGGCTCCAGTACCCAGTGCTGGGAATGCTGTTTTCCACAGCTCAAAATCCCACCCTTAGATGATGGCCCACCATAGACTGCATGGGGCTCTTCTCAGCACCTCAGAAGAGACCCTCACTCCCATGCAGCTGGGCACTGGATACCTGGAGCAGCTGCTGGATGCCAGCTCCTGCCTGGAGCTCCTCTTCCTGTCAGTGCCACATGAGCAAGGGGACCTGTGTCCCCGTCTCCAAAACCGAAAAGGTTCCACCACTCCTTTCCTGAGTAATGGTACAGTTTATGGTGTGTAGGGTTTCATATCTGGTTGAATTAGGAATCTGAATGAAAGGATTTGTGGGAACTGATCCAAAGGCCCTGCAGTTCTTGAGAAGAACAAGGTTTCCTCATGGTGCCAAGGAATACTTGCCAGAGCTCCCCATGGGAGCTCCATGCAGAGACAGTGGGAGGGGAAGGATGCAGCACCTACCTGACACGTCAGAAGGATCACATGCACCCCAAAAAGGCAAAAGCCAAGGAAACCAACTACAAAGCTAAAAACTGAATAAACTTTTGAGAAGAGACACAATCAGGAAGGCTATATACAAATTCCAGTAGAGATCCAAGCCAACATTTTTAGGCTCTAGACACATCCGTGAACTACTGCAGCAATAGTGCTGAGTCTCATAGGACTGTTGAGTGTAAGGGCATATAAAGGATGAAAAACTTAGCAAAAAAATAGGCATGAGGTTCACATTGCTGCATTCACTGTGAAAAACAAGTGATGGTGAATAAAGGCAATACATTTTTACATTGAAAAAGAATCTCCAAAATTTCTCTTGCAAGAATTTTGTGGTGATTTGAAGACATAACTGCCTTTCTTTCATGCCTACTTTTTTTTTTAACCCAAAACCACTTATATCCCTTGTAAGTTACTTGGGATAGAATTCATATTATTTCCAGCTTAGGAACTGGGACAAACTTTAGGTTCTGATCCTAAAGATCCTTCTACACATGGCTAGCTTTATAAGCATGAGGGAAGTTCTGTTGGCTTGCAGGAGGTTTGAATAGAGGTTGATAAGCATATAGGTAATTTTATCCTCTGTGAACTGAAAATATCTGCTGCATCTTTTGAGGTTAGCCCACCCATAATAAAACTGAATCATACTCATTTCCTGGTCAGCTGTGCTGTTTAACATGGTGCATAGGGATCTTATGATAGAATATGAAAAACCTTTCTTTCTGTTACAGTCATTTGAACACTATATTCATTAAAAGGAGGTTAGTATGTAGTTTTGTTCTCTAGTTTTCCATGGGTCTTTTACCAGACTGAAATCTACACCTTATTTTCCTCCATTGTCTGGATGCCAATCTGAGCGAGGTTAATGCTGGTATTGCTTTGATATACACGCCTACTAATCATTTACCATCAAAACTGGTAGCATTGTGGAAGCACACGATGTGGTGCACTGCAGGTAAAGGTATCACCAAGCTGTCAATCATTTCTTAAATGCATCTGCTGTGGTGGCATTTCTGTAAGATGGCCACAATTCCTGTTTGTGAGCACAAGCAATTTCATGTGGAGAAGGAAATCCCTTGTTTTCTTTGCTCTTGCAATTACATTTCATTTGCTCAAAACCCACTCATGACATCATGTAGAAACAGCAGTTAGGGAGGGGGGGTTTTGTTTTTGTGTGGTGTTCCAGGCAGGATTTTTGGTTGTATTGATAAAAAAATAAAACCTAGATATTTTTAAGGTTTTCTCATAATTTCTGAACCTGTGATGGTCTTTCTCTATTGTTGCTTTTCAAAAATGTGCTTTCATAACTATTAAGTATCAGGAAATTTTGTTGTTCTGAACTTTGCTAAAATCTGCTTTTAGAATTTAAGTGTGAACACCAAGTGCATTACAATGGTTGCACTCCCAAGGAACACAATTTCGACATGCTTCATTTTCAAATCCCACTTGGTGCTTCTCTTGACTCCTCACCCCTGCCTGCAAGAACCATCTCCTCAAAAAGCTTTGGGTTTGAATTAATTTTCCTCCTTCTCTGAAAAGCTGCCCTGGGCCATGGCTGCCTTCAGGAGATCTCCCCAGGGTGGCTGCCCCTCCCTGGTTAGCAGATGCAGGGGCAGGGGGGCTGGGCTTGCTCTCTTGCAGGCATTAAGCAGTAACCAACAGGAGAGATTTATTTGCATTATGCTGACCCAATAAATAAAACTGATCTTGACTCTGTAATGTGGAGTGAAGAAAAAGCAAGTAAAAAAATGCACTGGTAAGGAAAGAAACCAAGCACCAAGCAGAGAGAGGTCTGAGCACGTTTTTCTTGTGTGATTTGTTAAAACAAGGGGTACACCAAATAAGTGGCAAATGCAGCGATGATGAAAACTTCCTCAAGCACCACAGGGCATTTCTGCAGCTCCTACTCAAGCAGTTAAAATTTGTCTCAATATGGAATCTAAGGAGAAGGAGAACTCCGCTTTTATTTCTGAATCAGTTTTTCAAATTATTCTGACAGTTTCAAAGAAATTTTTTTTCTGTCAGAATACAAGAATGGTTTAAGGCAGATTGAGAATAAACTGCCAGAAATGCACTGGTTTCTCCCTAAAATAAAACCAAACAAAGAAATAAAAGAGTAAGGCTTTCTGGGTGCATGGAATTTGACACAAAAAGCAATTGAAAGTGTGTCCCAGACCTCGGCATTAGCTCTTGGCTTCTCTGCACTGAAGAAGAAAATTAACTGGTTTAAGAAACGCATATGAAATTTCCCATCTGGCTGACAACATGGATGTTTCTGCTCACTGTGACAATCTGAAAACGCTGCTGAGATGTTTTAAAGTCAGTGTTTATATCTAAAAAGCCAAATCTTCCACAGCTAAGGTGGCTCTCCTTGCTTCCCTAAGATATAAATTAAGACAATAAAGTCCATCTGAAACTCATTTTTAAAGGTGCACAGCCATGATAAGTGTGCTTTGATTAGTGCTCTTGAAAATTCATCTTCTTACTCTGAAACCAGTTTTTACTTTCAAAGTTGTTTTTGTCCTCCATCAAGGAACATTTAATAATTGGGTTTAAAGCACGTACAACTGTAGTTTGTATTTACTTGCTAATCAGATTAGCATTGCTAAATACATGTGTCATGTGAACGTATACTGCTACACTCCTTAACTTTCAAAGGCTTCAGGTACTTTGGAAAAACTGATGATGTTATGACAGACAGGTAAAGAGCACCATAAAGCTGTCTGCTAGATACAGTGTATGCAGAAGCAATTTGCCTTCTAAAACTCTGAACATGATATTCTCTAATATTTCCTGGCAGATCTTCAGTAGCTAGAAAATAAGCATTTCCATATGTAAGAAAATATTCCTTTGAAATGTAGATTTTTCTTTACAAGAAAAGAACACAGAGAGAATTGCATTTTTAAGCTAAGGGTTCATTATTATTTATTTTTCTGCTTTGAAAAATGTTGTGTGTTTCCCATACAGCACTTAGGTGGTAATTGCAATTCTAGGATCAGCTAAATTACTGTTAACAAACCTCCTAGCTGTTTTTGTCCACTAAGAAAAATCTGTAAATAAACAAATTTTGGCTAATACATAGCTCCTCACCAAATACTTGGGTAATGTTAAATTTAATACACTGCAGCAAACATAACTGCATTTATCTAAAATTTAAAATATGCTCACAACACTGCCTCTCTGTTCCGCTGCTTTAGTAGAGTGTTTTCCCCTTTAAGGAAAGCATTTTAAGATGGTTGCTAGTCATCTCAGTTGCTGCAACCACATGATGCAATCTATTGTCAAATTAGTGGGTGGCAGCAAGTGGAAACAGATTTCACCAGCAATAAAGCCTGTCACATGATTTCATCTGTTCACAGTCATACAATCTCTTAGCCCATTCCTCCTGTTTGATCCAAAGGCTCTGTCCACATGGAAGCTGATCTTTGCTATCTTGAACACTGCTGCTAAATAACAGACTTTGTCTTTGTGGATGGATTTCACTAAGTGGTGTTTTGGGAGCGTACAGGGAATTGAACCATTTAGCACAGAAAAATTTGCACATTTTTTAAAAAGTGGGATAAATGCACAGATGTTTTGCCAAGTCAGAACTAAACTTAAAGAAAATAGTAACAAAGTATTTGCAAAAGAAACCAAATCTAATTAAAGTTGTAGAAAAAGTTATACTTTTAAAAGGCTGAGCATACTATACATATTTATAAATGAGATGAAAATTATATCTGAAGTACAAATAAATTAATCTATCTAGTATTAAGTTAGTGTTAATCACACAGGAATCAGCAAAAATCTGGAGGGTGAGGCAAAGGAGAAAATTTGGTATAAAAACAGGTACAAACTTGTCATGCACATGGAAAATCAGAATATTTCTAACCAGAAGTATTGTGGTTTTTTACGGAATAGTGTCATGATACTTCTAATTTTAAGTGCCATTAAAATCACCATCACAAATTATAAAACCAGTCAGGTGTTCTTGGTTCTTTCTAACTTTATGAAATATCTTCAGCCCTGCCTGGTCCAGTACAGCCAACAAACTGCAGGTTCCAGAGCCAAGATCTTGAATTTCCACATTCATCTTGTAATGATAATATGAAGAAGAGTGGGGGAAGGGAAGCACAGGCACAAAAACAAAAAGCTTGGAAGAGAACCACAGTGTGGATAACAGAAGACAGAGGTTTGCCCTGCCCTTTTTTTACCATACCTGAATGCCAACTGAAGCAGTCACAGGGACGCAGGGACTCTCCTTCCCTCACACTGCACACTTCCCCTATTTCCCAAAGACTTATAGAGGAGAGCAATTGTCTTGTGCACTACTAACCTATGGGAAAGATCATTTTTCAAGGAGTGCAAGTTCCCTTCTGACACCCTAACACCAGGGAAACATGATTTCTCAGCCCGCTGCTCAGGGCTAGGCTTTGACCAAAAGAACGCTCTGTAACTAATCGTCTGCAATATTGCTCTACAGTAACAGTTTGAAATGAGGACAAATGCAATGTTCTTCAGACCCTGGACCACCAGCTGAACATTGATTATTCGTGAATAATGTGATTCCCACTTAATGGGCTGGTCAGTTAAATTAAACATTAGTATTTGTGCTGTCAAATAACAAGCAAAGGCCAATGAACAAATTTTTCTGGAGAAGTAAATGTCACAGATTTCATTTTTGGAGAACTGCAAGCTAATGTGCAGATCAATAGGATCGCCATTTCCTCAATAACTATGGAAATGCTAGATACAGTGCATGGCATGTGTATAAATTTCTCAGCCCTAACTCAGATGAACTTTGAGTACATAAGGAATCTGGCTATAAAATATATCAACAAAGATGTTTTATCAGTGTATTTGCTGGGCTCACTGCTAAAACTACTCTATTAGTGAGTTAGTTTCACAGACAAAAAGAAAGGCAGTGGTACGAGACAGAAGTCCCCAGCCTCAGAGTTAAAGGCCCTCTTTTTTCGTGTATGTAGTCATTCATGTAAATAGACCTGCACTTAATTGTATTTCATTTAATTTCAAACATATCTGTATTTTATGTAGTCATTCTTGTAAACAGATCTGCTTACAAAAAATATTTATGCAAGAAGATCAAGTATTTGCACATCTAAGGACCCATTTTGCATGGGCAAATACTTGTTTACACATAGGGATGGAAAATAGGGATACACAGATATGCAAGTGACTCTGAAATCTTGACACACATCGCCTTACAGGATGAAGCTGGAAGAAAGTCAACAGGCAAGAATTATCCAATTAAAAGTCCGCAGTCATATATGCATTTGGAATTAGTTCTAAAGGCTTTGCAGAAAGAATGTACTGCAGTAAACATTTCATCGTCACTAATTCTGTCCAGATTCATTCAAAGCACATCCCCTTCTGAAGATCCATTAATACATTTTTGATTTAGAGAAAAGTCAGCAAACCATTTGTTTCAGAGAGCTGCCAAAATAAGATTGAGACACGTGTAGTGGAAAAGTATCAGCACTTTAGTCACTCTCAAGAAAAAAGAAAATCAGAAAAAAAACTCAAAACTACTGAGGATCTGAGAACAAAATCTGGGTCTTGGTATTTTAAAATAAAAAACTGAACATGGACTGGTTGCTATAGAGAGAATCTCTTACTTTCAACCACAATTGCAGATGTGGTGGTGTTGAAGTGAGTATGTATGTCCTATAATATTTAACAGCTATGTAAAAGATGCATAAAAGTCATCTGAGATTTTTTTCCCAAAAAGATATTAGATAATTGTGAGTCATGCACTGACTGCCCAAAGGAATATAGGAACATTCCACAAATAACTGGGACTTAAGTAACCCTAGACAAAACATAACAGTTGGCCAAAGAGTAGTGCTTGTTTACTGATAACACATTAAAAACAGTAAAATAAAACATGCATTAAACAATAGTCAAATGTAAAGAATTTACATAGTTGCTCGATCTTTCTGTGTGGAAAATGATGAAAGAAAGTCTGGAGTCACTAATGAGAGGTAAAGAGGAGTACATCTTACCACTAAGTACAGTTCACTGCCAGAATATCCTCATCTCATTCGCCACCCAGATCAGTGCCTTTTCGATCATGTAAAGCCCCTCCTGACATAAATGAAGCTTACTGCACTGGCCTTTCTTAGTACAACAGATAGTACAGTGTAGTTGAAAACTCCCTGCTGTTTGAAGCTATTAATACTTCACTCTTAGATCAAAGTAGCACCAAAAGGCCACTGATCAAGGCCACATGATTCTACATTTAAGGCAAAAACAGAGGAAGTAACAGTCTGCCTCAGAGAGCTTAAACTCATTGATATGGCCCCATCAGGCAATTTATGTACCATTTTCTAGATTTATCTTCTAGAAAATACAGGCTCGAGTTCATTGTCAAAGTGCTATTTTTGCAAGCTGTTTTTTATGAGGGCTTGGGTTTAGAATCTTAGAATCATTCCTGTGCAGCTTGTGCCAGTGTTTGACAACCCTTTCAGTGAAGAAATTTTTCCTAATATCCAATCTAAGCCTTCCCTTGTGCAACTTGAGGCCATTTCCTCACATCCTATTGCTCATTACCTGGGAGGAGAGACTGATCCCCACCTGGGCACAACCTCCTTTCAGGTATTTGTAAGGAGGGATAAGGTCTCCCCCGAGCCTGCTTTTCTCCAGGCTAAGTAACCCCATCTCCCTCAGCCATTCCTCATAGGACTTATTCTCCAGACCCTTCACCAGCTTCGTTGCCCTTCTCTGGACTCGCTCCAACACCTCAACGTCTTTGTTGTCCTGAGGGACCCAAAAGTGAACACAGGGTTTGAGGTGTGGCCTCAGCAGTGCCAAGTACAGGGGGATGATCCCTCCTCTGCTCCTGAGCTGGCCACACTCTTGCTGATACAAACCAGGAAGCCATTGGCCTCCTTGGCCACCTGGGCACACACTGGCTCCTGTTCAGCCACTGTCGATCAGCACTCCCAGGTCCTTCTCCACCAGCAGCTTTCCAGCCACTCTGCCCCCAGGCTGTGGCACTGCCTGGGGTTTTTCATGACCCAAGAGCAAGACCCAGAACTTGACCTTGTTGAACCTCACAAAATTGGCCCCAACCCATTGATCCAGCCTGTCTAGATCCCTGTATCCCTGTGCCCTCCAGCACACCAACACTCCATCCAACTTGGTGTCCTCTGTAAACTTACTGAGAATACATTCAATCCCCTTGTCCAAATCATTGATAGAGATTAAACAGGACTGGTCCCAGTACTGAGCCCAGGGGAACACCACTTTTGACTGATTGCCAGTTGGATGTAATTCTATTCACCACCGCTCTCTGGCCCAGCCATCCAGAAAGTTTTCTATCCAGCAAAGAATGTACCTGTCTGGGACAAAAGCAGTTTCTCCAGGAGAATGCTGTAGGAGACAGGGTCAAAGGCTTTACTAAAGTCCAAGTAGACAACACCCACAGCTTCTCCTTCTTTCACAGAGTGAAGGATCAATTGAGGATCAATTTGTCCTAGAGGGAGATCAGATTAGTCCAGCAGGACCTGCCTTTCATAAAGCCATGCTGGGCCTGATCCCCTGGTAGTCCTGCATGTGTCACATAATGACACCTAAGATGAGCTGATTCATGACCTTCCCTGGCACCAAGGTCAGGCTGACAGGCCTGTAGTTCCCCAAATTCTCCTTTCAGCCCTTCTTGTAGATGGGCATTGCATTTGCTAACCCTTAGTCAACTAGTACCTCCCCAGTTAGCCAGGAGTGCTGGTAAATCATGGAAAGTGTCTCAGTGACCACCTCTGCCAAATACTTCAGTACCCTTGGGTGGATCCCAGCTGGCCTCATAGGGACGTATGTGTCTCAGTGGTGTATCAGATCCCTTGGATTGATACATCCCTATTTCCCCTTGGATTGTGAGGGCTTCATTTCCCTCCATGTCTCTGTTTTCCAGAGAGCTCAGGAAGCTGGGTACTTTGATGACAACTGGTCTTACTGTGGAAGACTGATGCAAAGAAGGCATTGAGTTCATCAGCCTTTACCTCATCCTTTGTCACTATGTTTACCCCTGCATCCAATAAAGGATGGAGATTCTCCTTAGCCCTCCCTTTCTTGACAATGTAATTATGGAAACATTCCTTCTCTTTTATAGTAGCCAGATTAGGTTCTCGTTGGGCTTTGGCCTTTCTAAATTTCTCCTTGCTGCCTGCCCCTTCTTCCAAAGGTCATAAACTCTGTTTTTTTTCCCCTGAATTTCAGCCAAGGGTCTGTGTTCAGCCAGACCAGTCTTCTTTAGCTTCCTTCTTCAGCACATCTTCAAGGCCCTGATGCTGCCTGCTGGTGAGTAGGAGCTGTGAGACCAGAGCTGGGCTGAGTTCCAGAGAGAAGATGCACTGGCCATGACGTGTGGGCCAAGGAGGGCTGGCTCACAGGAGCAAAGTCAGCACACACACCTCCAGACAAAGATATGCCCCCCAAATTTGCACTTCTCTGGCTAGCAGGTGGAGACTTAAGAGAACGTAATTATATCTTTGTAAATATATCACGAGGATAGAAATCAGAGATGAAGACAGGCTACAAAAGCTAAAAACAACTTAGGCACAAAAAGAAACAGCCAGGGGATTTTTAATTCATTCGCCAGCCATCAGCATAGTGAGGTTTCAGAGCACCAGTCTACAGGAAGAAAAAAGGAGCAAAATCCTTAGGTATTTATAAGACAAAGCACAAGCTGTTCATGAAAAGCACACTGTGCTGTGATCACCTGGAACAACAGAGGACTGGAATTGATGAGTTTCTAAAGGGTTTCAGGTTTCTAAGGAGTATTTCCTACAGCATTCACGTGTTTATCATTTTCACACAATCCAGGATTCACATGATGCTGACAACTGTAATATATTCTTTGTAAATTGCAATTGAATCTTTGAATCTCCAGACAGTTGAGAAACTACTTTCTCTCACCTGTTTAATTAACCATGCCATGTTTTCCAAAGAAAATTAATTGTCTCAGTGCAGCAGTAAGGAAACTCAAAGGTTTGAAAGAAAAATAAATATGAGCATGCAGCAGAGTAAACATTTATCCAATAAACATTTTCACAGCTGAGTTTCAAACTTCTCATGTTCCAGCTTCTTATATTTTATAATCTCATCCCACTTGGTCCTGGCACCACATCTCTTTGAGATATGCCTCATGAGAAAACACTGCCTTGGTAATCAAAACATTTAGACTGCGGAAGAAATATAAAACAATTCTCAAGGAAGTTTTATGGTGCAGCAACTGCTCCAAGATCAGATTGTAACTTTTTCCTGCCTGGTCCTTAACAATTGATGAATAGAATTGGTTTTGTATCAAGCTAACTCTACCCTGATCAGTTCAAGTTTTGGCAGATGTTTCCTCTGAGTAGAAGCCAGTAACGCTCCTGGTGACAAGTGTAGTGTGCCTTCTTCCTCACTCTTCTGCTTCTGAGACTACCTGTTGCTGCTTTCCATAACTAGAGTTAACCTTTAAAGTCTCAACTTAAACCAAATTGAAATAGTTTTTTTTTTAAATTGCTTTCATTTCTGCTTTTACCAACATTTAAAAAAAACCATTACTCTGAGAATGGAGTAAACAGTTGTACGTGAAAAGGAGAAATGAAAATGATCTTCAGATAGTTGTTCCTACAGTGGAAAGCATTTTTGGTTTTCAGCTGTGGTTGTATGATGGAAGAAAATCTTTAGGGTATCTGTCAGTTGGGTAAAGTAGCAATCATTGAAATAATGATGTTAATCGTTGTCATTTCAATGCTAAGAGGGCTGAAGCCTTTTCCAAAGATTCTGAAAGTTTCTAATTCTCTGTAACATGATTCCACACAGAATGTTAAAGGGAAAGACTAGCATTTAGTCTTACAAGGTGAGCAACTTCTTCTTTGAAAAAAGGAATCAGTATAAGTCATGAAAAATATACCTGCATTTCAATGAGCAGAATTTCAGTCTTAGGGGGGTGGGGGAAGAAGCATAAAGTTCTTTATGTCTTTGGAAATATTCTCAGCATTTTGCAAACTTCATACTTTGACCCTTTAATATTTCTTAGTCCTTAGAAAAACTGTTGCAGTATCTGCATTTAGAAACAGGTTTTAGTGCCTGTGTCCTCAAAGGTTTTTTAGCTCTTTAGGTCAGATATTAAAAAATCAGACCAATATAGCATAGCCTCAGTGAAGTCAGTGGAGAGAAGCCATTTATCATAACCAGCTAAAGGTCCCCCTTGGCATATTTCAGCTCTGAAGAGCAGTAAATCTCACAGAAGAAGTAGACACTGTGCCGTCAGATAAGTTTTTGAAACCCAGTGATATATTAAGTATGGTTTAGATTTTGCATTAGTCAAACAAAACTGAGAAACACTTTGTTTTGTTCCATTTCTGAGTGGTTCAGAGTAAATTTTAAATGATTAGTCGTTGCTTTAATAATTCCATGTCTGCATGACCTTGATCTCAGTTTAACTTTTCCTTTCACTTCTGCTCTTGCATGTGCATGTCTGTATTTGTCTGTATTTTTGCTCGTGTCCTCACTAGCAAAATTTCTATAGCTGCACATTCTTGGTTTTCTGAAGCACCTTGGAAGCACCTGCACAGCCCTGGGTGTCCAGCCCTTCTGAACCCAAGACCCAGGTGTCAGAGGGCCTCAGCAGGGGAGCAGGCTATATAGATACTCTTGAAAGACTCAGCCCTTTCAGATTAACAGAAATACAGAATTTCTCTTCCTATGACTAAAGAGGGAGGGTCAGAAAGTGCTAGGAGCCAGCTGATTTTCTTTACTGAACACCACCCCAGTGCTTGGAGCAGTTCAGCAACACATTTCAAGATGCAGCACAACTGTCTCCAAACCAGCCCTAGTGGGCAGTGTCAGAGGGAAGTGCATTTACCCCACTTGAATCACAGCTAGTGTGGCTTGCCTGAAATGGTCTTCCTGAAATGTTGTCTGCAAGAGGCAAAACGAGGATTGCTGCTTGTTGAATACCTGCCCAAGCAGATGAAGACTTTGAGCTTCCTCACCTCCTCCTCACTCACACACTTGCTCCTGGGCAGCCACAGTCTGGCCGTCAGTAAAAGCAATAATCTCTGCAGCATGAGAAACAAGCAGGCTGCTGAGCCTCATGTGTGTACCAGAGAGCCATCACGAGAGACTGAATAAGTGATTTTTTTAAAAGATGTGCTTATAAATCATTAAAGTGACATAGTATGGGTTTGGGGTTTGTTTTGCAAGCTAGAATGGGAATTGTAACATCCGTATTTCAAAACATATACTCACCCTTACACTTCCATTTCCTGTGGAAGGCATCCAAATTTAACCTTTAATTTCTTGAAGAGCAGTTTCTTATATTTATTTGTTAGAATAAGCAAACAGCTGACTACAGCAAATCCAGGGAGCTCTTTTAAAACTATCCACAAGCATCAAGATAAGTGCATTTCAAACATCCCCCAGGAACTTTAAAAATACACCACTCACCTGCTGCCAGCTGTTTCACTTACTTCAGTGCAGCTGGTATAGGCTTATCCCAATCCGCTGTGACCCCCAAAAGTCTGAAACTGGCTCCACCTCTGTCGTGTCAAATACAGTGGAAAAAGGCCGGCTGAGAGGAGCCTGCTGTCAAATTAAGATCTCCCAGTGTGCCTTTGAGGGCCACATTATCTCTGACAACTGGTGGCCAGGCACCTGAGCACACCAGCCATGATCAGAGTGCCCAGCCAGTGGGAGATGGATATGCTCAGGAAAGGCCAGTATCCCAGCCACACAATGGGTGATCCAACAGTGCACTGTCACAGGCATGGGGACTCCGGGCTTGGGACTCGCTGCCTAGAGGAATTAAGGTAGGTTGGGTGCCTCTTGGAGTCTTACTGCATTTAGGTTCAGGCTCCACAGACACTGCTCACAGCCGCAGGAAGTCCTGTGGGGGGTGGGCAAGTGTGCCTTGCTCTGAACAGCAAACCCTTAGCTAAAACTTGGTCACCATAAATGACAGCAGCAACAAACACCATCTTTAGGGGCCCTTGTAGAGTGACAGTGGGAGTGGCCCCAGCCCCTGTGCTCCTGGGAGGGATGGGGAGGTGCAACCATGCAACCCATGGCATAAGGAAGAGCATATGCAACCCCTGGTAGAGACTGATCAGAATTAGAGCCCTCTTTAATTTGCACCCCCTCCCTACACTCTCAGAAATCACTGTGCAGGTTGTCTACAATATAATGGTGTGGACCTGATGAATCAGGAGTCCAGTGCTCAGGAATTTCCTCTGAAACCTCACACATTCCCCCGTGATCAATTTGGACCTGACCCAGGTTGCAGTCAAGCTAATCCCTCACCTGTGATGTGTGGTGAAGATGCTGGTTGCTGCAGTACCTGGGCAACCAGCTCTTAACTATTTCTGCTTTTCCTTCTGGCTGCAGCTTCCTTCAGTGACTGAGCCCATGCACTGCTTTCCCCACTGCAGCTACCCGAGTCTGGGCTGTCAGCAGGTGGTGACTGCTGATAGATTAGATTTTGGTTCTTGTAGCCCTTGATGCTGGTCACGTTGCTTTCCTTTCAGCGAGGGCATTTTTAGTTTTATGTATGTAAATTTGAACATGCGGGCAGTGTGTCACAAGTCATGATGTACTGGTTTCCATTTACCACAGAGACCTACACATGGGTGTGCCAGCAGAAGGAGCAATGTCTGATGGCTTCTTCTTCACTGCCTCAGATTGCACTTCCAAGATTTGGGATTACCACAAGAAATTGATTTGTGAAAAGAATTTGAAATTCTTTTCCATTCCAGGAGTTGCAGGACTTTTAAAAATCTCACTAAAGTGCCAGAGAATGTTTTTGTAGAAGCTTCAGGACAGGCTCCAATGCTTGCAAAGACTGTCTTGAATAACCAGGGGTTAATAAATGCTCTATTGATAAATCTGGCTCTGATGTTTACCCCAAGGGTTTTGGAGGGTGGCAAAGCTGGGGAAGGGAGGGACTTTTTACATTGGTAGGCCCATCCGAGAACTTTTTAATCCTTATTAGAGTTACACTTTTCTGTGCTTGCCAGCCCGCAAGAAAGTTTGAAAGTCAGCCTGACCTCTTGTGTGTCTGATCTAGGTCCAACGGGGAATGAGATCAGGGAGCTGTGAGAAGCAAGCTTAATGGGGAGACTGCTGCAAATGTAGCAAAACAAATAACAGAGGCTCAAGTTTTTTGTTGTAGAAAATACAGTGCTATGGCTTTTGGGTGCCAAGAGGCAGTTCTTTTAATAGCTACATTCTTTGTAATGCTGATGAGTGGCAATATAGAAAGATGAAAGTAGGAGGGCATTGTATTATGGTCTTACATATATTATGCCACAAAGAAAATGCGGTTGCTGGGTGGGGATTCTTCGCCCTCCTCCTGCTGAGCTATTCATACAAACCCTCCTCTGTGGATGGCAATCCCCATTCCATCTCTCCTAAATCCCAAAGGGTTTGCCAACTGACTTTCAATTTTTCAAGTGGAAATCGCAGGACTGAATGGTGCATTGAAGTATTTCCTCCTACACCTCACTGCTCCTTTAGGAAGCGAGCAGACATTATTTTCCAAAAGATGTATGCCATCTCCTGGGAACAGCAGAAACTGCAGGCCCCTTGTATGGAAACTCCCTGTAAATTGTATTTGCCTCTTCTCGGAGGACATGATAAAGCCACCAGATAAGTTCTGTGTAGCTAGGACTACCCTCCACGTATAAATTTGTTGAACTTTCCGTAATTTACACCAGAAAAACTGAAATTACATCGAAAATTTCATTGTTTACTTTGTGCACCGGAAGATTTGGATGTGTGCCAAGTAGTGTGACAAGATAAGATTCGTCAATACACGATACTAATCAGTTCCAAAGCAGTGGTGGAGCTTAGCATACACTGATGTGATGTTTTAAGTCAGTGGTATGAATCTGAAATGCAGCCCATGACACTGCTCTTATGTGTCTTTCTCGTCCCATAGGACATGTGCAAGAGACAGAAGAAAACCAGAGATTCCCTTCTTAAAACACCATACGATTCTTTAGCAGACAAGAGAAGATATGTTTCTCTTAAGTCCTAAACTGCAACTTGCATATGTCAAACAACAGACTCATCTCCTCATCACCCTTATGCTTTTCATTTGCTACTGACATATCATTCAGCTTTCCGCTGTCAAGGAGATGTAACAAGGGAATAAAATCCATGGATACAAATAAATACAATTTTGCATATTGAATTAATAAATATACAGGCAAATGAACTCTTTGTCTTTGAACTGGTCTTTAAAACAAGTTAGTTATATCATATGGACCAGTCCTTGAAATAATGTATGTAAGCATGGTTTCATATATAAAATGTTTTTCTGGATTATGTCTATGAAATATACCCGCAAAATATCATAAAAATATATTTAGTTTCATAAAGGTAGGTCAATATTTACTTTAAATAATTAGGAATGACATCATCTATGCACATGCAATTTGCTTTTATGTGGTAAGCAGTAGATTTAATCATCTTAATTTATCACTTTTTTATCAATTAATAATCCTGGTTTTTAATCCCTTTCCATTTCTTCCACAGACCAGAAGGTCTTTGAACAAGAACTGGAAGGGCACCTTTTTTATTTTTCTCAAAAAATATCATAACAGCAGAAACTTTATAGAATGGCATCAAAAAGTAAGTAAACAATGACTCAGGAACAAGAGCTGACAATGTCAGGCATCCACACTGACTAGTGGCTGAGC
This sequence comes from Ploceus nigricollis, assembly GCA_013399945.1. Classification (NCBI taxonomy): domain Eukaryota; kingdom Metazoa; phylum Chordata; class Aves; order Passeriformes; family Ploceidae; genus Ploceus; species Ploceus nigricollis. The sequence continues at coordinate 132,080 of VXBC01009367.1, forward strand.
TTCAGCAGAGGGCATCTCTTAACTCCCTGAAGTCAGGATTCTCCCATCCTCGCCACCAAATTCTCAGTTGAATAAAAATTTTGCCTCATGGTTTGTCTTCATCTTCCCTTTCCCAAGATTGGCAGATTGTCTCTAGCTACCATTTGGGCTGTGCCCCCTGTGCATGGGGGGTGAGTGTAAAGGTGGGAGGAGGCAGGGGGAAGATGACTGCAGACAAGGTGCTGGAGAGCCCTTATTAGAAGGAAACAGGCCTTTCCTTAGGGTGGATCACAGTCCACCTACACACAGGTTTTATCTGACCATGTTCTTTCATTTACGTCCAGCTGATTGATTAATAAAATGAATTCCAGATCTCCAAACACACAAATAAAATATAATTATGCCACAGGATTTGTGAAAGTCTCCACCCAGGGAAGTGGAGGTGAAACATCACTAAATGATCTAGTGACAGTGATCTGTCAGTGATTTGTGTCCCTGGTTGCAACTACTCAATCCCCTCTGTCACCCCCAAATCAGCAACACAAGCTTCTGCCACTTAACCCTTGGCTCAGTTAAATCCCTTTGGCTCACATGTGGGTCCTCACTCCAGCATGGCTTGCATTTTTAGGGAGAAAGAGGGTAAGAAGTCTTTGCATGAAATGCATCATCTTGATAATTTTAATATAAAAATCCCTAATCAAGTCAAAAAACCTTCAAGCACTACAAAATCCTTTAGCTCCACAGTGACACAAAGATTTTTGAGTTTGAGCAGCCAGAGCTATGCCGTAGTTAGATGCCCAAGGAGGAGGTACCTGGCTTGCCTAGAAGCTGCAAATCTCCTCAACTCCCAGGGTAACTGCACATTTCTCACAGTTTTGAAAATCTGACCGTTTCCTTTAAGCAGCTTAAGTATGGCATGGAATCTGCCTGTAGGAATCAATGCTTCCAAGATCTGGGCTTATACAAGGGAGTAACCTGCTCACTGCTTGCTTCCTCAGAAAAAGTGCAGAGAAAATGAGTAGAAAGTTAGTACCATCTAAGTGGATTTCTGCAATGTGTTTGCTGTGTGCAGTAAGAATTTGCTTGTCTTTTGAGACCATTAATTTTATGTACTTGGAATGATTAGAGCTGAGACAAAACACTCTTTCATAAATCATCAGCACGATGCAGGACACTGTTCCACAGGTTCTTCTTATAAGGTCTCCATTGTTTGGGATGTCTCAGAAGTAGACTTTTGGAGTGTGGCCAAAACCAGAAGGAGAGTATATTTCTAAAGAGATATTATTGCTATGCATACTCTCTCTCTAACCTGGACTTTTCTTTCACTGTCTCTGAAATTCCTTCTCTCAACAATGCCCATATTTAGGATTTTTAAATCTTTAAGATTCTGTGTTTATGTGGTTGGTTAATGTATCAAAATTAGTATAATGATTAGAGAAAGGCTACTTTATCCTGTTTTAATTTAGTTTTCTTTAACATCCATTTGCATACTCCATCTGACAAAGAAATAAAAACTCTTTCTGAAACTTACTAACTCCTACAGTTAAAATGTCACTCTGCTCTGAGGCAAGCTGTAGAATACTCTGGGTCCCCCATGCAGTTTCCTGGAAAACAATGAACTTTTTAGGGTGCTTTTACTTTGGAAAACTCAATATGCAACCAGCACCACTGATTCCATTAATCTGGGAGTATTAGAGGACGATGGAAACCTGATGTAGTATGAATTAATTTTTGTTATTGAAATAAATGAAGTACAGAATAAACAATAAACAAAAAAACCTCTAAATATGTAAAGAACTGGTGGTATGAAGTAAAAGGGCACTGTTTTTGTATTCTCTATGGATTTTCAGTCTATGTAGGGACCCTGGGCAGCCAACACACTAGAGCTAAGCTCTGCTTGGCACTGAAGATACATCATCCCTTATGTCCCCACAACATACTGTATCCCTGACCAAGTGAAAGATAAAAATATCAGATAACCTTTAAAAAATATTTTCAATTTGAAAAATAAAATCAATTAGTGTTCTGAGCTGCTGCCAATATTAAAAGGAAAATGAGGAGAAAGTCCCCTGACTTTATATTTATATTTGAGATAACAAAATCATCTGAATGTATTAAGATTCAAGCAGTTCTTGTTGAGGTTTTTTTCTTCTTGTTTTTCCTCTTCCTGTTTAATTCCCCAGGCTGTTGATTGCTGACCTCAGGCTCCTCAGGCTGCTGTTGTAAAAAGTGTCCGACGTCACTACAGAAATCTCCCTTCAGTGGACAGCAGCATTAGACTTGTTAAAAGTTACCCAATAAGGAGCTTCTGTGTCCCTCTCGTCAGTGGGAAATGGCAGGACCCAAGAGAGGAGGGGGGAAGGAAAGTTTGAAAGATTGCAGGCCACTGAGATAGATACAGAGCACTGAAAGAAAACATGTTTTATCTATTTGCGAGGTCGGTGCCCTCAGCTGGAACAGAAGTTTTGGAAGTGTAGTAGAGGAAAAGTTTCATCTACCAAAAGTGCTAGCTAAGGCATATTTAAATTCTGTTTATAAAGCAGTTTAAGTAAATTTGGACAATGGGACTTAGGAAATTGTAACCACATTTGCCCAGTAGATTGCAGAAATAATAGCAGCCCAAAAAAAAATTCCAACAAATCTCCCTATTAAGTGACCGAGACAACACTCAATTCCCATGTCAGGTAAAATGCATGTATTGACTGCTATGAACAGTGATGTAGAAGAGCTTGACTTAAAACAACTATTTTCATATGCCTTTAACTTAAACCTAAAATGCCTGTGAAAGATACAGCAGTCGGGCTTGTCACAGAAATACAAAATGAAAGGCACTGGTTCTTTGGCACGTCTTTGATTTCTTTCTGAACAGCTTGGTTCAGTCAGATAATTCTGTTCATAGTTATATCTATTTAGTCTTGGAGTAATGCCATCAAATTCAATGGTGTTACATGGATTTAAATTGCTTAAAGGAGAAGAAAGTATATTCATTACATCTCTGGAGTTACTCTAGCAGTGCATTTAGCCTAGAATGTGCAGCTAATGTGCTAGATTATTTAACTGTTACTGAGATGAGACAAGCATGGGGCATAGTTTCAGAGGCCATAATGTAGCAAGTATCATATTGTTTTACTTTTTAGCATTTCCATATGATTTGTCTCTCTTTTCCCACACATGTGGGTGATTATCCTTGAGGCCACAGTGCATTGCACGCACACAACGTACGTAGTAAATGCTTAAGAAATTTAGGGAGAGGGTGTTATTGTGTGCTCAATAATAAAAGGAGAAGTGGCGCTTCAGCCTGATGGTTTTGCAGTGTTCCTTGCAAACTCCATTATCTTCTTCCTTTTGTGAGTAGGCACACATTGTTCTTACATGCACACACTCACCTTGGGTGTCAGCTGGTTAATATTGTGGGCTCTTGACAGCTACAGCTTATCTAAGTGCAAATAAATCAACATGAATTATGCAAATACAACAACCCAAGAATGAATCCACAGGTTCTGAACAGTATGGCACAAGCCAGGTCAGCAGTAATAATTTGTTTAAAGAGTGCCATGATGGGGAGGTAAGAGGAGAGGCCTCCTCCCCTGGAAGCAGATGATGTTCATACAATGGCAGGTAGCTTGTCATTAGAAAGATGTTCTTGTGTAGTAACACTGACCAGTATTTTCAAAAGATGCAGAATGAAGTAATCTGAAATTAATCTGATGAGTCAGACGTGACTGCTGAAGCACACCTAATCATACAGCTATTAGATTGCTGGTTTACAGTCACTGCACCTATGTGCAAGTGTAGGTGCAGTGAAACTAGAAGAGGTCTGGAATTATCATGACAATACTAAGTTTTCATTGCCTTCCTGGGAAGGAAATTGGCAAAAAGTAAAAAAGCCCTTTAGGGAAAAACTGCGAGTTTCAATAAGATAGCACGTTATGGGCATTCTGTAAGGTAAATTGTTGGCATGAAAGATGGTGCGTATGAAAATTGGAAACCCTGGTGTTTACTTGTATGTATGAAAAGAAATAGGTCAGTGACTTTGTTTCCATGGTGACCATTATTGAAATAAAACAAACTGACACCAATGTTGATTTATTTCCCTATTCTGCACCCTTTTAAACAATTGCCTAAATCTGAGATTGCCACTCAATGAACAGGACATCAGAATGAACTTCCACAGTATGACTTTCTCAGGGTTATTAATGAAAGAAAGACCTAAAGAAAAGGTCTCCTTCAGAACAATTCCATCCTCTGAGCAGGTGCCAATTCCCACTATCCTGCAGTAACGTAGCTGCCATGCTGTAGAGTAGGTGCTCTTTGGCAATTATTAGACAGAACTAATTGCAACAAGCTAAAAATAAAAAAGATTTGTCTTCATCAGATCCACAGCACTTCCCAAAAGGATAGTTTGACAACTATCAATCACTCCTGGGTTTGCTGATGGCCCACCCTCTGCTTTGAGTCAGAGGGATGCTGTAGTTATTGGGGTCAGTGACTTGAGGAAGACTTAAGCATCTAAACCTAATTTATGTGCTCCTGAGTGTAGGTACATTTTAGTAGCTTTCATAATCTTGGTTTTATGCTTTTTCTTGCTTTTGGTCTTGCTTGTGATGCTTACTTCCAAATACATAAAGTGATAATTATAAGAGTTTTCTATTTCACAGAGGCTCTGGGAGGTTAAATTCATTTGAGATTTTGAGATGATCTGGTAATAGGTTTATACAGACATGCTGGAAGATAAATCCTGCCGGTTCTTGACACAATCTACTAGACCAAGGATATCAACCTTGTTATCTTACCACAGCACATTAAAAACATTAGAGATATTATGTTTGTTTGGCAATGTTTGTTTTATAAGAATTGCCATAGATATAGAGATTAAGAAAAAGAGCATGGTGTAATAATACTTGTGACAACAACATCAATATTTGGTAGCAGTTGAGTGTACAGTTTATTTCCCAATATCATTGTTTTGATCTGTTATAATCATAGCCAATACATTTATTTAGGCAGGGTAACTGGTGAGGAACCAGTTACTCTGCCTAAATAAATTTATTGGTTATGATTATAACATGATTGTTTTATTGTTTTTAACCTGCATATAATATTGGAGCAGCCCTGCTTTTTTCATTAGCACTTGAAGGAATACAAAAGATGAAGGAATGCAGGAACACTTTAAACCTCAACCTGTGAAAGCAAAGGAAGTACAATGAGATGTATTTATCAGAAAATGTGTGCCTATCTACAAGCATGTAAGTCTCTAAGGAAACAGAAGCATAAAGAACTGAAATCACAGCTATTAAACAAAGTAAATTTCTCTCTCCCTGTTTGTATGATGAAGTCTATTACCTCAGTGGAAGCAAGATTAGACTTTAGCTATTTGCTTTTGAAGAAATGGCAATAGTCTCCCCCTCAATTTGAGCCCTGAGCCTCAAAAATGCTGTACTGATATTTTTGGTTAGGATGAGACTTTTTACTCAAACCTCCTTTCTTAACATCCTTTCAGTGAATTTCAAGAGGAGATTTGGTCATTAAAGTAAAAAGCAGTGACAAATGTGGCTGCTTCTCAGAACTGTACCAACAGTAGCCCAGTGCAATCTAATTTTTGTTATTGGTTGTGATTTCTTATACTATGGTTTTGACCAAAAATCCAAAAATCAGTGGTAGGGACTTGTGGCTTCTCATTATCATGTACAGCAAGATGTAAGGTGGACAACCATTAATTATCACATATTAACTTTCAAACAGAAGAAAAGATAAGTTCTTTGTATACTAAACTGCATCATTCAAGTTACTGAGTTATGCTTTAAATTATTCTATGGGTAAGATGATAACAAAATCAGGATTACAGGAAGATTCCTTTTTTATCTTAATTCAGTAAAAAGGCCAGTAACTCAATGTCTTGAATGTTTCATGCAATGCTGTGATGGTTATCTTCTTATTCCACAAGGCCTCTTCTCCCAGTCAATTTTTTTAAGATTTACCTAATCCATTTTAATTGTTTGGAGTAAATGCAGGTTCCTGTAAATGACAATGATTTTTTTGACAACTTATTTTGCTGCTAATGCTTAGCTAGCTGTTATTCTTAAGTCTTCTTATCTCCTAGACACATACTTTCACCTCTGAGAGATGTGAAAGTATATATCAGATTTTCTCTGATCAGGGAAAAGATACCTTTGTTGATGTTCACCTATCTAATGGTTGTTGCTCTTTCACCATACTTAGGCTCACTTTTCCCCTCTACATGTGCATCTTTGTTCAAAGCTTATGCAAAGTCCTCTCCTTTTGTTTCTACATGGCTTTAAAAAATTCTGCCTTTGATATAGCCATAAATAGAAAGGAGTTAGGGAAGCTCAGTCTTTGCTTCAAATTCAGCCCACTGAAGTCAAAGGTCTAAAAGTGAATGGCTAATTCTGATCCATTGCATAGTTTTCACTAAATCCTGCCTTTTGGGCAAGCAAGGGCATTCCTTTGAATTCCCAATGACTATTACAGGAATATGAAACTGTAAATGTCTACCATGAATGGATATATTCAAGACAAAATGTCAGAGCAGTGAAGAGAAGCAGATGTCTTTTTATCAGGGATAGCTTTAGAAAGATTAAATCAAATTTACCACAATACCAAAACATGGATGACTCATCAGTGATCATATGCAACTCTGAACATGCAAAGAAGTACTAAATTATTTTTGTATAATATCTTTAAGTTCCCACAGTTCTTTTTTTTTTAATTTAATTGGCCTTTCCAGGCCAAGAAAAGTAATAAACAAACCAAACGTCAGAAAATTATAATTTTCTTCTTTATTAAATTCTCTTATCAAGAAGAAAAAGGCCTTGTGAGCTGAGGAATGTTTCACTTGATTTGAAAATAGATCACTAATATGGTTTACGTTGAGGAGAAACACTTACAAACAAAGTCAGTCTTTGAACCATGAACTTGCAATGGTACAACTGCTACCAAGGTTTGGTTAATAGTTTTCTGATATGTTTATCTTTTGATTTTGATTTTCATGCTTACATATTATCTCCCAGTGAATAAAAAAGGTCTAGGGATAACTCTAGGACTCTTCAACTATTAAATAGTATGGCTCAGTGTCTCTCTAATTATAGTGCCCTTTTTGTTCTCACATCACAGACCAAACTTCTGTAAATAGTACAGGCATACACTTTTCCATTGTCAAAATTACCTAAAGGGGAATCAGGTTAAAGAATTCCACACAAATCACCTAAAATTATAGAAAGGGGAGTTTTTTATAAGGCATTTTTCCTTTGAAGAATACATTTGAGCTGCACAAAATGTAGGGAACACATATGTTAGCTGAGCTATGAAATTTCCCCAGAATACAGTGTGCTTTGTGTTCTGGGCTTTAAAAATATAGATTCATTAGGTTCTAGGTAAATGAGATAAGATGCTTTATCTCTGGAAATTTTTGGCTACTACAGAGCTCCTCCTTACCCAAAGGAAAAAGAGACATTTCTTTCATAAAATTGCCCTCAAATAAACTTTGGGTTGTACCATGCTATCACAACTATTCTATTTACATAAAAATGGAGCACATACATAGCAGGTGAGAATGTATTTAGCACTATTAAGAATATATGAAAGGATACAGTTTCCACACTTTTCCTCATATTTGGTCCAAGGGAAAAAATAACTCTCCTGCTGTGCACCTTTTGGAAGAAGATGTGGTATGGCTGCTTGTGTTCCCCTGAGCACTAGTTGAGTCAAACTAGCACAAAGTAGGGCAATATCTCTTCTCCAAAAAAACGTGATTGAGTAGCCAAGAAGATGCCTAAACAGCTGTAATATTTCTGAGTTTCTGTGCCCAGGTACGCCTCTTGACAAGGTATGGAACCCACACTGGGATGAGACATACACATGCCTCAGACTCTTCTGTCTTTGTTTTTGTTGTAAAATTCATGTTTCTGGGCCAGAGGGAGCCCTGGGAGTTTGGTGAGTGGCATCTCTAGGGTTTCTTCTGGCAGTACATCCCCATTGCTCCAGCTAAGGGCAGCCCTGCACACCCCAGCTGTGTCCGCTTTCCCTTAGGTTGCTCTGAGAAAGCAAACTGCAATTCTTCATGCTTTTGTTGCAAATGCCATTAAGAAGGTTGTGAGGTGAATCACAAGTTGTTTTAGAGCTCCTGTGCTGTAAAGGATTTTTGACTGAAGGTATTTTTTTATTTAGGAAAAAAGCCCAAGTAAACAGCAAACCAAAGGGCATGTGTTCCGGAGCATGTAAACACACATTAGGCAAATGCTCACTAGAAGCACAGCACAAATTATGACTGCTGAGGTTAATTAATTGATAAAATCACTTGTATAGGGAGGGATAAAGTCTGAACTAGGTCTTTCTTGAAAACCCATGCCAACTCAGACAGAGTAAATTGCTGGATGAGGTACTTTGGCCTCTGTTATGCAGCATATGTTACCATAACCTAATAACTGATGAGTGGATACCAGAAGGAATTATGGACTGCTCCTTCCCACCTTGCAGTGGAACAACACTATATAATCTATATAATTTTAGGTATGCAGACATACTAAAGAATGTAAGTAATGATATCTAACATTTTAGACAGCATATAAATATGTAAGAGATATTCAGTAGCACCAAGTGGCTCGGATTATTTGCAAATTATTGGTTGCTCATACTGCAACTTTATATTCTGCTAATCCTACAGTAGCTGATGGGAATCAGCTAGATGTATGCTAAAATGGAAAGAGAGAATGGAAAATGGGTTGAAAGCAGCCCTGAGGAGTAGAACTTTGGGGTTTTGGCTGATAAGAAGCTCAGCACAACCTGGCAATGTGCACTCAAAGCCCAGAAAGCCAAAGCTAGAGCAAGCTGCATCAAAAGCAGAGCGGCCAGCAGGGCAAGGGAGGGGATTCTGCCCCTCTGCTCTGCTCTGGTGACACTCCACTTGGAATGCTGCATCCAGCTCTGGGGGCCCCAAACTGAGAACATTGACCTGTTTTAGTGAGTCCAGAGGAGGCCATGAAGATGATCAAAGGGCTGTCTCCTATGAAGACAGACTCAGAGAGCTGTGGTTGCTCAGCCTGGAGAAGAGAAGGCTCTGGGGACACCATAGAGCACCTTCCAGTCCCTAAAGGGGGCCTTCAAGAAGGTTGAGGAATTTTTTACAAGGCCATGGAGTGATAGGACAAGGAGTAATGACATTAAATTGAAAGAGAGTAGATTTAAACTAGACATTAGGGAGAAATCCTATACTCTGAGGGTGGTAAGACACAGCAACAGATTGCCCAGACAGGTTGTAGATGTCCCCTGGAAGTGTTCAAGACCAGGTTGGATGAGGTCCTGAGGAACCTGATCTAGACAAAGGTATTCCTGCCCATGGCAGGAGGGTTGGAACTAGATGATCTTTGAGGTCCCTTCCAATCCAGGGCATTCTATGATTTTATGTTTTCATGATTCTACAAATCTGTGATAACATCAGTTGTTCTGACATGACAGGAGAGAGCTTTGCATGGTTTTCAGTTCTGTCTATTTTTTTTCCTCTTTCTTTCCTAGGTCATCTGTGTGAGACCCTGATGTTGTGAGCAGTCAGGATGACTAGACAAGAACATAAACTGGTATTAACATTCAAGCAAAGAATGAAAGGGGCTCTTCAGGCAGCAGTTGCCATCACTGGCTAGGTGAGGAGAGCTTCACCTCTTGGTGAATTCATCCAGCAGTCAGTCCCATAGGTGATGTCAACCATAGTTACAAAAGCTGGGTTAGAACACTTGGAAGTTTCCCACCAGTCATAGTATGGACTGTTCAGATTGCCAGTCAGCAACCTTAATGTAGCTTGTCCTCAAAATACTTATATGGACTCCTAATATTAAATAGAACTAAGAATACCTAAAGCTAATATAAAACTGTTTGTGGTGATGCAGTTTTTCTGCTTCAAGATACTAGGCAGAGAATACTTGTTTCTATGGTCAAAAAAAAAGGCTTCAAAAATTTAGTAGTATTTTAATGGCATGTGGTGCTTTTGAACAAACAGTTATGCACCTGAGTAATCCTAGTCTGGTCTCAGTAAGGCTGAGGTAGGACAAGGTGGTTTTTTTTTCTCTTCTGTGGATCTATCTAGAACATCAGCCCACAGGGACATAATTCAACCCTTTGGTTTCAAGTGCTTCTTTCCAGTATGGTGACTTCTTTGTACATAATTTACTTTCTTCTGTATGCCAGATGCCATCTCTTATTTGGCCCTGAGGGTAATGAGCAGAATGCAACATGGATGACTCACATGGAGCACCATTCAAGTTGAAGAACCTTGAGCAAAAAAAAAAAAACTTGAAATGAGAAACCTGAAAATAAATCTGGATGTGTATATACAACAGATGTGTATGTCTGCTGCCTTCTGTGCTAGCTGGAAAGGACACGGGGATCCTTTAAATACACTCGTGGCAATAGGACATGAGGCCTAAGGCAAAGTACTAAATGATTTAGCTCAGACACCATTTCACCAGGGAAAGCCAAACAACTACACTGTAGGCCATCTGAGCTGAAACCCTGGGCCTCAGATCTCTCCAAGAGAGTCGGTGTCTCAGAGAGGCAACAGCACTCTCTGCCTGAGACATCCTTGTGGAACAGCTCTGGCCTTCTGCCTTCTGCTCTCCCTCTGTCCTTGTTAGCCAGGAGCAATGATGGCACCTAAACCAATCCTGGGCTGCACACCTTGCTGCTGACTGAGAGTCTTCAAATGAGATTGGAAGAGGGTCCTTTTGCATGGGAACAGCTGAACAGCAAGTGCCAAGTATGACCCTGGTGCAATATTTGGAGTCTGAATAATTTCTGCTCCAAAACCCAGAGGTACCTGTCAGCAGCACCAAATACTGTAAGGGTGTTAGAGGGGAGGAAACAGCATGTGTCATTCCTTCCTACTGCAACACTTAGCTTTGGTTTTTATTACCAGGCTTCACTGATAAAAATGAGCCAGGAATAAGTAGAAGAATCTTACAAAAATTTAAAACCTCCCTTTAAAAACTTTTCCTACTTTCATTTTACTTTTCAACTTATTTTTCCAAATAGAGAATGTGTCCCATATTTATAATATTTTTACTGGAGATCTAAATATGCTTTTTCAAATACTAGTTTGTTTAGTCTCAGTATATCCTTCTGAAATAAACAAGAATTGTTTTACAAAGAATAAAACTGAAGAACATAAAGGTTTAGTGACCTATTCAGGCAGAGAAGTGCCTCTCAGAGCCATGAAGAGTAACTTCCCTGATTTCAGGTACTCTATCCTAATCAGAACAACACTCCTCTCTGCATCAAACAAAAAGCAGAAGACAGGTTTGTTTTAGCTGAAAATGTGCTTCTATCTACAGAGAACAGATATCATTTTTACCATGTTTGAATGATCAAACTATATATTACACACATGCTGGCTCTTCTTTTTCTTCTGACAGTTTCCACAAGAAAGCCCAAAACAAATATATTAAATATAGAAGGATTTAAAGCAACATAGTCCTATTTCTTGTGGGAATATTCTGTAATGATCACATATACTGGCAGAATCCTTTGTATATCTTAAAAGCCAGCAATGAAAAATCCTTAGTTGTTTAGATTTTTTCAGGTTTTTTGTTTGTTTGTTTTTAATTGGGGAAAAAAAAGGGAGGGGGAAATACTATTGTTGAGGTAAAAACAGGCACAAATATGTGACTCACCCACTCATTATCACATCTATATTCACACTCCACACTCTCCCTAAAAGGCTCCCTGAGCAAGGAGGTCATGCATTTGAGTATGGTAGCTGTTAATTAAGCTGATACTACACAGGGAAGCCAGTTTACTAATTTTACTGGAAAAACAATATTACTGAAAAATGTGGCTTTTTTTTCGAGCTGAAAAGAGGAGAAGAACTAAAACACACAAACAGTTAAAATGCAATTATAGTGGTTTTAATAAAATAGCGTTTTACTGGAACTGGCTATTTCAGTTCTGTTGCTACAATGAAAACTGGGACAATTGCCTCCATATAGAACTGAGAATTTTCTACTGTCTTGGTATTGCTAAATCAATAAGAGAGACAATTTATTCCTGGAACTGCTACAGATATTTCTGAATGATAATTTTGTTCCATTTGGGAGAAAGCAGAGTGCACCAAACCTTGTGTATTTCCAATATCCCTGCTGGGGAATAAGACTTCAGGAACTGAACACAGGAGCAAAATATGATGTTTTTTTACTCCACTCACTTTTACTACAATAAAAATCAAATGCAGAACACCTCTAATTTCACTAGATATTATAGTATCACAGTCCATGAAAATTGCACGCTCTACTACAATTTTCAGGATTTTTCCACTGGATTTCCTGTGGCTGTTCAGGTGTGTTGGCAGCACAGAATGAAGAAAGCCACCACAGCCCACCCATCCTTGCTATTGTGTGAGCCAAGCCACCCTCAGGCCCGTTTGATTTCCTCATTGCTTCTACTTAGAGGGGAGAGAGCTGGAATTACAGCTGCTCAGTGGACTGAAATCCTTCTGGACATGTGTGTAGGGCAAGGCATAACGTGGCATTAAGAGGTGGCATTAAGAGCTGGCATTTGCCTTCCTCCAGTACATCTTGGAGCTGGGGACTGAGGTGCATCAGCATGGAATTTCTCATTAGCTACCACACTGCTGCTGTTGTGTTTGGGCTTACAGCGTTGCAGGGAAACATGTTTGATTTAATATTTTTTTAATAAGGTTTTTACCTGCAATATTTAACAGACTCTCTTCACATCAGTCATTCAAAGGGAGCATGGCAGCTGGTGTAAAGGTGGGTTTGAGCTGAGGAGACCAGAAGTGGGTCAGTTTGCTGATCTGAGCTGGAGGGGTTTTGGGGGGGATTTTGGCTTGCATGAATTTGTGATTTCCAAATGAACTTTGCAAATCAAACAGAAAAACTAGACAATCAGATTACCAGATATACCTGTTTCTCTGAAAAGAATGCTGCAGTCATTCAGCTGCATGCTGGCCATCTGTGTGGCTGTTCAGAGAACATTTTCTCAGGAAGACTGTCAAATATATTTGAATGGAGAATATAAAATAAGCATTTTATATCAAGCTGCCATAACTTTTCTTGTGCTGTGGTAGGTTTCAAGAAAAATAACAAAAAGTGGGTGGAAAAGCAGAACCCTGCAGTTTTATTAAGCATGAATGACATTAAGTGTTGGCGTAAACCACAGGGTGAGTCAGTGCTGTTACTGTGAAGCATTATGTCCATCTCGTAGTCATATGATAGAGAAGGAATGCTCCTCACAGCACACACAGAAATTACTTGTCTTGGCAGCACCAGCAAGCACACAGCCCCAAGACATTACTGTGTAATAATTTCCCTAGCAAAGGAACACAAAGTATGACTGAAGCTTTTCCTGACCTTAGAAGTCGTGTCAAGTCGGTTAAAGCTGACCTACTTTGGACTTACATTTTCAATTTCTTTAACTAATAGTTGGGGTATTTTTGTTCTGTGACACTGTTTTTAGGTTTGTTTTGTGAGATATTTTTGATCCAGGGTGGAGCAGTAGATCAAGGATAAGGTTTTCAAGTACGGAGGGAGATAACCAGAGAAGAATATTCCTTTACAGTTACATGTTTTCTAATAGCATGTTTATTTGCTAGTGAATTTACTCTAAATATGGCAGATAACACATTTCCTTATATACCCATAACAGATTTTGATGAATCCTAATATCTATGAGTGATTCCTTAAGTAAAGAAGAAAGAAGAATTACTTTAATTGTTTGTGTCATCATAGAGTGCCTTAGTCACGAACAAGGCATTATACAAACACCAAAGCAGGGACTTTTATTTTTTTCTATAGATTTTAAACATGCTGAGAAGAAATGGGGATTTTATTATTTATTCTTTACAAAAGGTAAGATTCAGTGTAGCCTACTCTGTACGGTACAAAGTAGAGTTAACCTACTTTTTCTTTTGCTAACCACCCAAGGCAGCTGCAGGCAGTCAGCTTAGCTACAACAACAGGGATTTTCACAGCGCTACAAAATTCCCTCCCTGGCTAGAAACAGAAGACAGAGTTGAATTCCTCATCCTTATGGGTGGAACCTCTACAATTATCCAAGGGAATTTTTTTGCAACACTACAATTTTGCCTTTGGAAAAAATAATATTTATGCTTTGGGTATGAGACTTGTTCACTATCCCCTTCCTTTCACACATCCACTCTAGGATTTAATTTATCAAAAGTCAGTGTTCCTCTAACTAGCTGCAACTGGAGCTGAAGGACACTGCAGGGATATGCTGCATAGTGACCAAGGTGCAAATTTCCTAGGAATTTTGGATCCCTTTAAAAGGGCACATCCTTCAGTCTCATGCCAACGAGTCTCTTCTTTTAAAAATTCACCATTTTCCCCAACCAACTTAGTCAACTGTGACTGAATAATTTCTTTCCCATTCTTCCTCCATAGTTTTTGGTAATCAGAAGGCACTCCAGAAATTTAGACATATTTTTCATATTTAGACATCCTCCTGCATAGCAGTGACTTGATTTTCCCAAACACAGAGCAGAGCCAGACATAAACACCTACCTACCACCATAAATGCTGGACAAATATTCTTGTTTTAGTGCAAAAAGACTATTATATATTATGTATATAAGCCTGGCATCTGAGCATGAAAATCACATGGACTGCCAAAATACAGGGAGAGCTGTCATTTAGTACAGGCATAGAAACACTGCAAAATATGAGCACCACTGCTCTCCTTTTTATGGTAACCTCGGTTACCTTGAGCAACACTTGAAGACACTGTACAAATATTTCTGTTTGCAGTGCACTTTGTACATGCTAGAAGTCTGAGAAGGATTTGGATGCTGGTCATCAGTGCAGAAACTCTGTGCCACAAGTGGAGCAAAAGCGACATTAAAGGCGCATAATTCGCCAAATGATGTTTTCTCTGCATCCTTACCGTCCACCTTGCAATTGCTGGCAGGCAGACAAGAATCTTATTGGAAGCTGTTAACAGCTCAAGGCGAGGCAATCAACAGCACCAAGTGCACCAGCTCTCCCCAAAGGTGGGTTTCTGCAAAGGAAGTAAATCCACTTCTATTCATAGGGAGCTGCAGTAAGCACAGGCAAGCTAGGGCCGTGCTTCAGGCCCAGCAAACAGCTTTGTTTAGTCATAACTCTGGATTATAATATTACACTGGCTGCTCAGACAAGAAACCTTCAGAGTGTACCATGGTGCTAAATTAGATAGTCACCTTGCAGTTTCCTGTGGGACTATTTGATAGCACTAAACCCATGTGCAATTTTACCAGATATGAATTCAGAAATTAAGGGATGCAGACCAATTTACACCAGTTGAAGAAAACTGGTGTAAACACCTTTTCCAAAAATCTTCACTTTTCTCTAAATTATGCATGAAGTTATAAAACAATAATTGCTTTTGCTTTATCCTTCTGGAGATAGAGACATTTCAGCAAGGAAATCTAGGATCTTTAGAATAGCAGGGAAAGGGATCTTAAGGGCTTGATTTAGAAACACTTTATTTCTAGTGTTTCCTTTGCAAGGATGGAGAAAATAGTAAAGAAAAGGGTGCAATGCTTCCCAAAATATGATTTTTGACTAGTTCTGGCTTTATTTAGCATGGATACTATGTCAGACATCCACCAGATGACACCAATGCAGCATTCACCATGCTAGCAGAGAATGGTTTGTTTCTATTGTAGAAAGAATTGAGATATTTCCAAAAGAATCATTATCTTACAACTAAATTCATTTCCCAAGTTACATTAAAGATATGTGTTCTCACTTTCTGCATTATCACAAATATCACTGATTTAGAAAATCTGAGCTGTCATGCAATTTTGTGGGGGTTTTAGATTTATAAGCAAGTAACGCTTTAAATGTTCCTGCAATCTTTTTGTTCTGTGCAGGCTTAACACATTTAGTGTTCCAAGTTTCCTCAGCCTTCACTCCTGTGGGCCATGACATCAGTGATGTTTCTCAAATGAATTAGCCTTTGTGTGCCCCACAGCCTTCTCTAATATTGTATATCCTGTATCTCCTGAAAGATATGATAAAAAATAGGAAGTAACAAAATGCAGTTGTAGTTTTTATAAAATAACACAAATAATTATTTGACTCCATAAAAAAAAAAACCCTACTGTGGTTTATTTTCTGTCTTCTTAGGCACAAGTATCCTCCACTGCATATAGTTTTATTTCTTAAGATATAATCTTTTTATAAATCTGTACTGAAATAGCCAGAATAACCCCTCTGAATCACTGGAATAAATTTGACTCTTGTAGTTTGATATTAATTCAGCAATGTAATTCAGTGTTGCAGAGGTCAGAATTTGCCTGAGAATTTGATATTTTGTCACTCTAAGAAAAAATACAGGTTAACATATTAATACAGATGCTAAATACATTAACATAGTAATTAAAAATCTATATAGAAAATTAATTCAATTCAAAGCCCAATATTAAGTAATACATTTTTAAAAACCATATATGTAAGTTACATTTTGTACGCCAGCAATTTTTGAACCTGTTATTCAGACAAAACTGCTTTTCTTTTCACGTGCAGCCTACCTTTGCAAGGCAATTAGAACGATGTGGTCATGCTGTATGTTGTCTTCTTGTGACCTTTGAGTCCCTTTTGCCAAATTCAACCCGATTCAGTGGCATATAGGTGCAGTATAGCAGCGCCACAGAAATAGATGGGGGCATATAAACAAGACTCCATTGCTTATGTAGAAACATGGAGTATTTTAGGTTGGAAATGACCCCTGGAGACCACTTGGATAAAGCTCTTCTCAAAATGGGTTATCAGGCTTGCTCAGGAACTTTTCCAGCGCAAAGCACAACATCTCTGTGAACTGATACTTCCCAGCTTCTCTGGACAACCTGTTCCAGTCTTGCACTACTGTCTCTGTGGAAACATTTTTCCGGTAAGGCAAAGGATGGTTATGAACTTTTTAAAGATTAAAAAGTCTACAGTAGAAATGGAAAAGCCCTGTTATGAATAACTTTAGTATGGAAAAAAACTTTGAGTCTGTTAGGTCCCTGAAGATGCAGTTGCACAAGTCTTCATAAATCAAGCGTCAGTAATCTGACTTCTCACAATAAAACTTGTTTTTTCAAGGAGTTTTAAAATTTAGCAGAAGTATTTGCCTACATTATAAAAGTCCTTGAGCAAGAATAAGAGGACTTAATAATTTAAAATAAGACATAGAGAATGCTGGGAAGGAAGCATACCCCTTGTATCCTGCTAATGCATAGTAACTTAATGAGGACAGAGGGTACCAGTTATCCACATGCTCCTCAGCACACAGTAAAAGTGGAGAGGCAGATCCTGCTGACACATTATGTATTCTCCTCATGCAGGCAGGCAAGAGCAGGCAGATAGAGATTTAGGCTGGAGAAAGCTTTGCCAGAATGCCAGCACACTGCTGGGTTTTTGCACAGAGTTGTTTACACTTTCCCTGAACTGCACGGGAGCTGGAAGGGGTTTTCCAAGTGGAACACAGCAAGATGTTTCTTCTTGCCCTGAATGCTTTCTGAAGTCCAAAGTGCTGCATGTATATTATGTTGTCTCCCCAGCTGGT
This sequence comes from Ploceus nigricollis, assembly GCA_013399945.1. NCBI lineage: Eukaryota > Metazoa > Chordata > Aves > Passeriformes > Ploceidae > Ploceus > Ploceus nigricollis. The sequence goes on from VXBC01009367.1 coordinate 149,624, forward strand.
AGGGCCAAACTTATGCTGCAGACACGTCCTAACTCTGTGTAGGCTGAGACCACAATTCCTATTCACAAAATCACTGAGTCACAGAATGGGTCAGGTTGGGAAACATCACAGTGGCTCATCTGACCCGACCTCCCTGCTCAGGCAGGGTCATCCCAGAGCACATGGCACAGGATTGTGTCCAGGCAGTTCTTGAATATCTCCAGTGAAGGAGAATCTACAGTCTCTCTGGGCAATCTGTTGCATTTTTGTCCTTTCAGCTTTGTCTTTGTGGAAATGAAAGCACAGTATGTGGCCTGGAAGTTGTGGGGGAAGGCAATTACCAGCTTGTTTTCCAATTTGGTGAACTGGGACAAGCACAACTTCCACACAGCTTGGATGTCACTCGTGTAACCCTGAGCATATACTTGCTTGCTCAGACAATGAACAATGCCTAAAGGTTTCACTGACTACACTTTATTTAAATTCTCTTTTCCTTTTTACACTGAAATACATATGTCTGTACACATAAAAGGAAAAAAAATGTAGAGAGGGTATTTATGGAGCACTACAGGGATGCAGGGATAAAAAATTAAATACTGTAAAACTTATCGCTTCATTGTAAAACAAGGGGGTTTTTTAATTGCAAAAAATCAGTTGCTTTATCTCTCTTCAGTAATATCTATACACGTTTCACATGCCAAATAAAATTTTTAGCATATTATTGTATAATAACCTTAAAATAGATATTTGGTGTGGAAAATATAATGTGGTTGGGAAAAAAAATCCTTTTAGGATCTTCTAAGCAGTAAGTGTGTGGCCTTACACGTCTGATTTTTCACCACCAGTAATTTTTCGCATGCAAGACTCACATTTGCAGAAACACTGTATAAAGACTGACAAGTAATACTTTGTTTTTGCTTTTCAGCAACAAGTGCTTTCTTTATTGCCAAAGCACATTTCAGAGAGTCACTTCAGAGAATGCAAATGAAATCACAGAGTAAATGTCTTTCATCTTACTTCATGTTGGAGGAAAAGTGAGGTCTTTTTAGAAAATATTCTATTTTGGCATCATTTGAAAAGGAAGCTTTAATTAATAGTACGTTCAGTTTTCTGATGTTGAGTACTATTCAGAAATGTGGGCATCTGCAGCCAGCTAGAGGCCATTAAACATGCTTTTGCACTCTGTTGACAGGATTTTGCCTCAGTACAAAAAAAAAGCTTTGACAAAAGTCTCTCCAGCAGCTATAGAAAAGTGAAAGAGTAGAAGGAGCCTAGGAAAGCATGTTAATATATCAGATAATGCACAGAAGGCAGAAAATGAAATTGTGAATCTGTATATACATGGAGTGAAATGTTCATGTGAAATGGGAGCTGAGTGACTCATTTCTTGGTTTCCTGAATGAACAACAAGTTTGCTCCAAAATAAATGTTACAGGGTTGTTATATGTGGGATGCAAAGGCAGAAAGCAAAATGAAAAACTGTAAAAATTCACCTCCTCTTGTAAGCCGACTAAAATTGCTGATACATAATGGCATTTTTCTGAAACATAGTATTGAGGAGAAAAAACAATGTACACTACTACATAACAGTTCAATCCTTGCTGACCTTTTGCGCTGGCCACCATTGAAACAGGGAAGTTAAATATACTGCACATCTGATCTGTAAGGTCCTATTGTCCCTAAATTTGAAGTGACCCATGTAATCCATCAGAGTGAGAGTATTCTGAGCATCTGCTGCAGGCACTTGCACAGTTGCATAATCCTCAGGAACAGGATCTTGAAGGGAAGGGCAAAATCTCCAAGCTATGCATTCAGAACTATGATTTCTAGTTGTCAGGTTTTTTTAAGAAACAAAAAGATTTATGTGGTGCTGGAAATACACTTAACCTTGGTATCCCTGTTGGCCAGGTGTTTCACTCTGTTCCAGTGAAATGCTTTATGCACCAGCCACTGGGAAACTCCCCTGCAGGTTCGATTGATCCTGCTAATGCTTATGCATTTGCACAGTGCAGTGCTGGCACACAGTTTCTCGGATGCCTCAGCAGAGATTCGGGAGCAGCCAGGGATGCGTTCACAGGATAGCTGACTGCGTTGCTATGCCTGCCAACTAGTGGACAGATCAACAGTGAGCCCCTTATTTAGCAGAATCCATGTTAAGGGTACATTTTGTCTATCTTCTTTCTGCACATGCCTTAGGTTGATACAATCCTGGTTAAAATTGCCTTTTCTTTGTATTTTCCGTCTTGAAGTTTGCTGCCTGTTCCTTGCTGCAAGCCTTCTATTGACTTTGATGGCAGCTGCGAGTACTTAATTATTTAAAAATCTGGCCATTTATTTAAGTGCCTGAAGGCAGACTTAAGAGTGTAACTTGGAATAGTGATATATATTCTATTATTTTAATTTTAAATTTATATAGAAAAAAATGGACATGTCGTGCAAGCTTAGAAATAAACTCAAGGCACGCCGATCTCCATAGCAATCATAAACAATTACTCTAAAGCAGATCAGGTGTCATAACATGAGTCAGGACGACTGTGTCTACAGATGTCCTACAGTAATTCTGTTCATGCCATCCATTCTTCCCAAAATACTTATTTGGAAGCATTAAGGCAGGCATTTCTGACACAGGGGTCAGAAATGAGACTGGTTCCAGAAGAGCTGGTTTATCAGCAGGTCAGTGTTGCTGGGGTCATTGACATACGTGCTGTGGACAGTATGCAGAATCACCTTCAGGACTTACAGGCTTTGCCAAACCTGCCATGACCTGCAAACATGACTGCAATGACCACAAAGGAGAGTAAAGAGGCCTCCAAACATCATGAGTCTCTCTACTTGAACCCAAAGCTTCCTTCTTTTTGAGGCTGCCACAGCTTTTAATACGAGTGAAAGGAAAAACCCACAAAGCTGAGATTTTGTTGTGGCAAACGTTAACAAAAGAGCCGGGGATGCTGAAGAAGGCAAGAGATGTCCACCAAATGTACCACATGGAAGCCATCACCAAGACCAGTCACTTGCAGAGTGCAAATAAGGGCACTGAGAACAATTTGGAGAGCAATTCTACTGATTCAACCAGAACACACAGCTCTGATTGTGTCCTGAAGGGCAGCTTAAAAACACAAATCTCGCAAACGCCTTCCCTGGAGCAGAGGCTGCACCCATCCAACTCCCTGCAGTTCTGACACTTCAGAGCACTGGAGAGCACAAGGTTCTTTTTGCCTCTCTTCTCCACAGATAGAGTCCCTGCTGGCACACAGCACACACCTGCAGTGTTCCAGGGAAAGGTTAAAAAAAAAGTCGGAAGTACAGAGCAAATCCACTACAGCCAACAGTGAAGAAATTCTGATATATCACCACACCTGTTTGGAATAGTTGAAGGATGTGGGAAAGGTGTTTAGGACAGTTTTATGAGCATGTCTGACTGTGTGAAAACTGAGAAAGTGGACACAAAAGTACAGATGAGGTGACTTACTTGGAATGTAGGATGAGAAGTGGCTAGATCAGACATCAGCTGGCTACACTGGAAGCTGACCTACCTAACAAACACCAGATGATGACTTCTTGAGGATATTATTGCATCTCTTGGTAACCATCTACCATCTAATTTCCCAAAACAGAGACTAAAAGATCAGTGTTAGGGTTTTGTTATTCCTGTTCGGGAGGATGCATACGATGATCACAGATACGATCCCTTGCTGGGGATATTCCATTACCTATGGTGTGAGTACCAAGTCTCTGGTAATTTCGTTCCAGGTTGACAGGGAAAGTTGTTTGAAAAATGATCCAATCTCCCTCAAGTAAAAAAAAAGATTCTTGGAGAAAGCATTAGAATTAGGTGTCTATGGCAGATGCCTTGTGCTTAATTTTGTCACAAAAAAATTACTTCAGTTAATGCAGGACTATTTTTTTTCTTTGTATCACATCTACTAATTTTTGCTTTCTCTCCTCTGGACAATATATTGTCACCTAAACATATCGGGTAATGTTATTGCACTTTGGTTGCACAATAATTGGAGTTCATAAACTAATACCTATTTTCCTGGATCCATTCTAGGCAGCACTCCATCTAAACATGTGATGAATGCCCCTAGCCAAGGAAAGTGTCACAAATCTCTTCCTGTGATCATACATTCATTTTTCTTGGACAGCTGACCCCAGAAGCCCTTATTTGAAGTCAACAGGAATTTTCCTTTGAAAAAAAAGAAAACAAAATTTGCCCAAAGCAATTTTGTTTTTTAACACAGAAAGTTTACAAAAATCCAACAAGCAGCCCAATCTTTATTCAAGCAAAATGTTTAGTAACATCACAAGAGAACATAAAAGCCATGCAAAGAACAGCAATAAAAATAAGAAAACTGACTTAACACAAAGGCAGTTATCTGCCACATGAATTAAAGCAAGCTAAGCGTGCTGCTCCCGATAACACAGACAACACATTCTCATTAAATATTCTTTTAGTGAATCTGCTAGTGGGTGCAGGTGAGGACAGATTTCTCCAGGAATTTCAAATATTTGCAAAAGCTTGAGAGATAAACAGAAGAATTTGGGGAAGAGCCTGACTGTAAGAATTTGTATGGCTGGGGGGTTTCGCTGCTGATCTGCATTCAGAGCAGATTAAAATCGCTTCCATAGCAGAAAGAAACAGTGCCTTCAAACAGCTTGCTTGGAGAAGTATAAAGCACTCTGGAATGGTCTCATCCTGATGGACAGAGGACCCTCTACCCACACTCAGATGGAGACAGACCCCCAAAACACACACCCCATGTTTCTTTTTGTCTTGGAATTTTGGATAGAATTTCATTTTGATAAACTGAGATTTATGCCGATGTAAATTACACATGCAAATCTTCCATATGTTAAGACAGGAAAATTTACCACTTATATTTTGTACTTTATATTTCTTACTCCTGACTAAAGTAATTTTATCAACATAATACAGGCGGTGGGGCAACACTTCATAAGCCAGATGTTTATTGACCTATGTGACCCTCCAAGTGTTTTTCTCCTGATTATTTGTGGTATGAACATAACAGACAACATCTGAAGTAATGTGGGAAAATGGGCCTATAAAACCAGTCACTTTTGATTTTTGTTTCAGCTAATTTTGATTTCATTTGATTTTGTTTCTTCAAGGTAAGAATTTAAGGTGACAAAAACTAAGAAAACAATTGAGCTAGCTTTCAGACAGTTTCTAATTTCCACTGTCAAACGCTGTAAGGTGGCTCTGAAAATAGGATTACATGAGAAAAAGGTCATTAATTTGATTCTACAAGAGAATTTATACAGCAAAATAGATGCTATGTTTATAATTAACATTTTAGTACTATCTGTGAAGGGCACTACATTGTCATAGTCATTAAAAATATTATATTAAAATAATTATTCTGAACTTAAAAAATTGCAGTGTAAATTGGTACAGTGCATCTGAAGTTAAAGCTATTATAGAAGAATTTAAGGTACACTAGAAGTTAAAGATGTGTAGACAAACAGGATAACACTTTGGAGAATATTTGGCCAAAAAGTAATTAACTATGACCAGATAATTTTTTTTTTTCTTTCTGGATGGCATCTAGATCCTTGAAGTCCCCTTATATTACACAACCCCAACAGAAAGCATAATGAAGAGAAAGGAGTCATAGAAAAGAAGAGAGATGCTCAGTCTCATCTGCTTTTTCTAAACAAGCAGTATGCAGCCTTTGGCTAGGAGTTTCCCAGTTGTTTAAAGAGCAATCGTTGTTGAAATCACTGTAGCACCCTCTCCTCTTCCTCTGTCCACAGGTATTTTAATGAGCCTTCAGCAGAAGATTATTGGCCATACAGCTGATTTAATGAAACAATTTGGGTATGCCCTCATTCTCATCATGTCAAGTCACCTGGATGCCATGAACTGTCATTGATGCCTTGAGAGGCTACCTGGAACAGAGGCTAGACAGTGTTAAAGGACTAAAGTAGGTATTTATTTAAAAGGCCTTCAAAGGATACACCTTGGGCAGTACAAGAGCCTGGCCAAGGCTACACCTAAGATGGACAATGGGTCATGAATTTTCACGCATTTATAAGTTTTGGTCCATTTACATATTGGGGTTAATTGTCCAATTACAGCTAGGAGTTAGGACAGCCCAGCTGGTTTTTTCCTGAAATGTTCAAGGCGGGGATTTAACAGACTTGCTTCATCTGTCTCAGCTGAGGAGGAAGTAATAATGAGCAAAAAGATGGTGAAACTCAAACATTTCCAATCATGATAGTTATTTCTGAATTTTGCCTGGCCTAACTCATCTTTCTCTCAAGGACAGAGAAAGAGATTGAGGACAACTTGATGTTATTTGGGTGATGGCTGGTTGCAGGACAGAAGTGTCTAATGCAATTCCCCTTATGCTCTTTGTTCCTAATACTATTTACAGAAAAGGAACTTCTGCATAATTTTTCAATGCACAAATTACATTACATGAATAACTGACTTGTCGCTAATTTCTGTTTCATATGAAAAACTCAACTCTACAGCTCTGGATTTTGCTACAACTTAGCAAAAGGAGACCAGATGCTTGCTACAGATTCAGAATACTTCAACATCATCACTGAAGCACATTGTCCTCAAGCACTCAAACATTATTTTTCATTACTAGAAAACCAAGGATTAGACTAAACCATTTCATTTGCCCTAGGTCTCATGGAAAACTTGTAAATTGATAGTGGGCAAACTGTCCTGAATGCTATATTCCCTGGATCAGAAAAGATTCAGATGATTACTTTCTAACTGTATATGAAAAATACATCCAGATTTACAAAAGTAGTTTCCACTAAACCTAATACTTTACTTTTCTTTGAATGCCATGGGTGCCATGACTGAACTACTGCCTTTCATTAAAGACAATGATAATGATTGTTGTTCCATTACATATTTTGACTGCTAGTGGGATTTTCTGAGAACTGATTTTCCAGTTCACCATGAAAATGTATTACCAGGTTTGTCAAGATGTCAGAGCAGAAACTCTCCACTTTTAACCAGTAGCTCAGTCCTCACCCAAATTGTGCTGCTGTGTTTGGACTCACGTGCTTCAAGCACCAAGAGAGCCATTCTGATGTGAGGGAGCACTTGAATAGGTTACACAAGGTGAAGCAGGGAAAACAGGGCAGTGGAGGGAGACTCATGCTCAAGCAGCCCCAGAAGTGATGCTTAGGCAGGTGGTGCAAGAGGAGTCAGAAGATCTAAACCAAGTAATGTTCATCTGCTTATAAACAGGGGAACTGAGTTGGGTACAGGGACCAACAGCACCAGCTCCCCATCCTTATGCACTAAAACTTTGGTTTAAATTGTTATTCTGGACAGACCAGGCTTTAAACAGTGTAAACTCAACCTCCTTATCAATAGCTGTTTCTTATTTCATCTTCAAATGCTTCAGACATATCACCAGTGTTTGAGTCTTTGATACTTAAATTGGATAGAAAGAAGCTGCGTTAACAAAGCAACAATTTATCTCGTTTAATTTCCACAGATCACAGTTACTAATGTTTCTTAAATGAAGCATTAGAGAACTTTGCCTGGGGTATGTTATCTATAAACTTTTTTTTAGCCAATAAATATAGGATTGAGAAAGCTTAAAGTGTATAAATAGAAGTAGTAGTTGGAAGTCTTATTTTAGCATAAATGTATTTGAAATTAGGTTGTAGATAACATGCGGGGGAGTATAAACAGAAAGCACTTCTGTTGCTGCGTGTATGTAAGAGCACGATGGCCTCTCGCAGCTCACAGCACACCCCAGCAGTGCAGTGGCCTCGTAACAGGGGTCTGAAAATGCCAGATGGACTCCAGAAAACTGATCTTAAAAAGGATTTAAGTAGCTGTGGGGGAGGGGAAGTGTCTAGTGGACAATAACAAAGCCTACAGTGCTGCTTGGAATTGGACAAAGCATCAGTGAGCTCAGCAAGCATAACTTTACCTGCCAAAATCCAAATGTAGGATGCAGTGTGCAAGCAAGAGACGAACAATAATTGTATTCATATGGAAAATGTAAAACACTGCTGTGGTTATTCGTGTAGAGAAAACAACCTTTTCTTCTCTCTTTCATGTTTCAGTTTGATGTCAATTGTTTTGAACAACAAAAGAGAAAGGAATCAAAATTTGGACTGAAGCCCATTTACTGAAATGTATGTGTAGGAAAGAACCAAAGATGCCATACGGGAAGGTTTGGACTGTGCTTTAAAAAAGCTGCAATGACAGAAACTGAAAAGAACGAATGACAAGGAAAAAGCATATTTTGATTTCTTTCAAAATTTTCTTAGAACGCAGTAGGATTTAGATGTCTATATGACATATATTACCTATCTGAATGACAAAACCCCCCTTATTTATATTCTACTTGGGTATTTAGTTTAGAAAAAGAGCACAAAATATTATTGAACAGAGATATGCAAAATATATAAGCAAGTAATTAACTATTCATTTGTACAAGCTGGTATGGTAGTTATAAATTAAGTATTTGTGCATTCCCATCTGTGTCTATATTTACTACAAGCTTCCTGAACAGGGAATACAATATTTTGTCCATCTCACAAATAATCTACTGGGATGTTTGTCTTCATGTAACATCAGTTTGAACTCAGCTCTGATACAATTTCAGTCTTTTCAAAAGAGTTACATCTGTTATATGAGGTCTGAACATGTGATACTCTTCTAAACTTCCCTGAATTTTCCTCTTTGATTTTTTCCTCTTTCCTCTTTCCTTCATTTCAGCAATATGTATACAATGTTTAGTTTTATTCTTTATACAGTTTGCCTCAACTGCTTAGGTGAAAGCAATGTGAAGAGTTGTAAAAATATCAGGATTTTTTTAATTGTAGCAATAAGAAATAATTTAAACAGATGTAAATATGACAGAATGTTGGGCTGCCTGGTTGCTTTAGCTCTTTTTCTCCTTTAGTGGGAGGTTCCTAAAGCAGATGAAAGAAAGCAACTTGCCTCAGGCCACGTTTCTGATTTCCCTTTATTTTACTCAGTTTGGCCAGTTTCAGATGTTGAGTATGTACATTTATGGCATACTAGATTGGATACATCATTTATGAGCATTGTTTTAGTCAAATGCTTATATTCAACCCACATTTACACACTATCTTCATCATCAAGTCTGTCTCACACACTTCAGGTTCAGAGGTTGCCAGAAGAAGACTCTTATGTGTTTCATTATAGCAGCTTAAAGATATACTTTATACCCTTCCTTTCCCGAACAATGTAAAGAATTTCCATAATTTCTGTAAGCAGATGCACCTAATTTGCAAATAGTGTAGATCTCACGCTCTGCCTCCACCAGTGTCTAAAGATAGTGGTGGGTTTCAGTCCCTAAGCTCCTTTTGCATGTAGAAAATGAAAATTACAACTGCATTCTCTAAGATGCAGGGCAGTCTGTAGCACCCCACTCTGCTGGCCCTATAAAATCATGATGTCCATAAAGTCAGCTGTAGTGACTGACTGCTGGGTGGTGACACAATGAACATAGTGCCAAGTCACCTTGAGCTCTGTCACCATGTTCCACGTCTGTCTCAATTTGCCTGAAATGCTCCTTTTGTATATGTTAGAATCACTACTGTGTGAGCAGCAAAATGAACAGATTTCTAGCAGCAATTAGTCTTTTTGTGCGTTGAACAAATGTGCTTTCTCTTTAAGCAAGATTCTCTTTTCCCACAACTTCAGAGGTAATATTTATTCCCCACAATTAAGAGCAACTATATTTAGGCTCACCACTGCTACAGATTTTTACTTGCAGATGCCTATTTTCATATTAATGCATTTAGCTTTATCTCTGGCCTCTCTCTAGGCATTATATTTTATTTTCAATCAACTATAAATTTCATTGCTATTAATCCTGTTTTCCCCTGTAATTGCATGAAACTTGCCAATAGCAACTACATTTGATTCATCTCCCATTTATATCTCTTTTACGAAATAAGGGTCTTCAACTGTTCCTGTTATGATCCTTAGACTGAAGACCATTTAAGAATCACCTACTCAACAGGCTAAACATTAACTCAGTAAGAAGACATTATCTCATGTTTTAACATATTTTGACTAAACACTTAAAATTATGTCAAATTTTCAATAAACACCCACTTTGTATGTTCCTCATTCAGTTTATCATGGCCTTCACATGTCACACTTATTTATTTCCCTAGGATTCTAAACAGGCATACAAAAACAAAATACGTAAAGTTGCATTTCACAGAACTGGATACATGGTGGTCCTTGTAATTGTTCAACATGTCAGAATCCTTTAGCAGGAGAATAGAGTTAACCCTGTGCTGCTTTAATCTGTCTTCTTATTAAATTTATGCTCAGCAAAGCCCTTTCTAAACTGTATAATTCAGGCTACAATTTATTTGGCATCTTCAGCGTGGCATCAGAGTCTTTTCAAAGTTTATAGTGTCTTTCAGGCTATTTTTCTTAAGCAACTTTTATGCCTTCATTTACACTATTATTCATTGGTTCTTTGTTTGTGGTGGGAAGAGACCTCACCTCCTCCAACCTCCCACCCTCCTTCCCCCAAAGCAGGGGCAACTAGAACAAGTTACTCAGGACAGTGAGTGGCTTCTGGGTATCATAAAATATAACAACTCTTCAAACTTTCTGGGAAATCACTTCCGAGGTTCCACTACTCTCACAGTAAAAAAGATCTTCTTATGTTCAAGGGAAGTTTCCTTTATTTCATCTTGTTCCATTGCCTCTTGTCATTTCATTAGGTACCACTGAGAAAACTCTGGCTCCGTATTCTTTACTCCCAATCATCAGCTATTTATGCACATTGATATGATATCCCTGAGCCTTCTTTTCTCCAGGCTAAACAGTCCCAGCTCTCTCAGTCTCTCTTTTGGTGTCAGATGCTCCAATTCCTTAACTATTTTTGCAGCACTTCACTGAACTCCTTAGTCATTTTCACAGGCCTTCACTGCACTCACTCTCGTGCGTCCATGTCTCTCACTACTGGGGAATCAGGGACTGGACACAGCACTCCAGATGTTTCTCACTGGTGCTCAGCAGAGCCAAATGGTCAGCTCTCCTGACCTGCTGGCAGCGCTCTCAGTGCATCCCAGGATACTGCTGGCGTTCTCTGCTGCAGAAACACTTTACTGGCTCATGATCGTTTTGTCCACCAGCATTCTCAGAACCTTCTCTGAAAAGTTGCTTCCCAGGCAGTCTGCTCCCAAGGTGCACCAATGCATGGGTTGTTCTTCCCCCAGTTTAGGATTTAGCATTTTCTCTTGTTGAAGTTCATTATGTTCCTGCTGGCCCAGCTCCCCAGACTGTCGAGGTGCCCCTGGTTCTATGTCCCTCATGACCTTTTCAGGATTCAACAATATTGAATTATTGAATAATGAGAAGTGGCCTTGCAATGACACGGGGTTGATGAGTCCTTGTATTGAGCCTCTTGGGCAGCCCTTTTTCTGGCCTACTGCTTGCTGATCCATCCATACAACATAATTCTGTGTTTGCTGCTTGTTTTCTCCTGCTGAGGTATCTTTCCAGCTTCTATCTGAGTTGATTATTTTTTTCTGCTCTCTTAATTATTTTGTTAGAAATATGAACTACAGTAAAAGATAAAAGTTTACTATTCAATATCACGTTCATTACCACTAAGTGGTCAGTCACTCCTCCTGACACTAACTAATAAAGGTGCCCTTAATTCATTGCCTTCATTCCGGCACTTGATATAAGCATAAAGTAATATTAATATGAAATTGTGTGCCAGGAGTGCTATTTATGGCAATGTTACCTTGACAATATGGTAGGATATGGGGGCTAAGGATGCGTCAACTTTCTGTTTAATCAGGGACTTCTTAGATATGAGTGGTACTTTGATCACCTATAAAATAATCATTGCATTGGCATGATAGTGTCACTACAGTATCTTCTGCCTGGAAGCTTTTATTACAAGTATTTATACTCAGCAGCATCAACTTTTATTTCAAAATGTTTCAAAACATAGACTTAGTGTGACCATGACTAATTTAGTGCATTATATTTGCAGGGTGCTGAAGAAAAAACTTTAGGCAAAAAAAATGCTGGATAGAAATGGAATGCAGCTGAGTAGAGAACTAAATACATGCTAGCACTGGTGGACACAAGCTTTGCAGAAATTATACCTTGTCAAAGCAGACATAGGCCAGTTTTGCTGCAACTTTCATCATAAACTAAATAACTACACTTGTAATTATTCTTCCAGCAGTCAAAATTTCAAGATGTCATCATTTTATTTGTCTCTCTCAGTGACTTCAAGAAATAAGTATATGGTCTGTTCAGTGCAGAGAATTAATGAGCAAAATGTAAGAAAATATCAGTTTGAAGCCATAAGGCTTTGACATACCAAGAAGGTACCATGGGATAATGAATTGCTGTGTGTCAGCTCTTGTGAGGTAACCATATACACATCCCTCCTCTCCTGCTATAATCTTAGGTGCTTTTTCTCTCAATTAAAGGACAGGCTGCTTCACTTTTACTTGAAGTAAGAGAATGCACACAGAGAATTCAACACGGCAATTTCCTATGTCCCAATAATTTGTTCATGTTCCCTGTGTATCTGTAACAGAGTTCAAATGCAAAGGTAGGTGCTACTAAGATTACCTAATTAATAGCCTGCAGAGCATTCGACAGCAAGTTTCATTCATTTTCAAAGACAGCAATTTCCAGAGTCATCTCAACCATTTTTTGTAATCTAGATTACATACCTAGAAAGACATGACACCATCAAGCACACCACTTAAAGACAATTAATTTGAAACCTCTCCTAACATGTCATTGACTGTACATTAAAAACTCGAGTATTTTTGCTGAACTGGATCTCCAAACTGCAGGGGATGAAGAATAATAACATTTTCTCTAAAGCGATTTCAAAGGTTAGTTCACTTCCTTTCTACTTTGAGTGCATCTGGTATTGTCTTCCAGGTGCAACCCACCTTATTTTCCTGTTCCTAAATGAATACTGGGATTGACATAACCAGACAGATCAAGAATCCCATGACAGAAGGTCAACATGGTTGCTTTGGGGCACACCATCAGAAACCGATCAAGGGTAGGGCGATGTTCCATAGGAATATTGTCCATATTTCCAGGTAGATCCTGTATCAGAGCCTTCTGAGGGCTGCTTCAGCTGAGACCTCAGTGGACTCATCCTCCCTCCAGTGCCTTTTCTTTAACTTCCTCATTCTTCCTGGGAAATGCTCAGTTGCTGCTGTGGCTGATAAAGAAAGCTCCACAGCTGTGGAGCTGGGGTACTCCCCACACAGCCCAGTAAGTCAGCAGGACAGCACTGACACAAACAGGGAAAGAGAGGCTGCTCTACCAACATCCTGCTCCAGTGCTTAGTTAGGACTGGGCTAACAGTAACTCCAAAGCAAATATGACAACAGCAAACAATAGGTCACATAATAGTTTTTAAAAATGCAAAATTTTGACACTTTGGTTGCTGAGAAGAGATGCTTTCTCTAACTTAGGGATAAGTAAAATCAAAAGGGCAGTAGAAACTGGCTTTTCAGCAGCCTAACTGGAAGGAGCAAGTAAGGGCCCCTTTGGGGAGTGGTAACTAAGTAACTAACTAAAGAGGTTGCAATTCAAGAAGATGAGAGAGATGGAGGAGGTCCCTGGAGTGCTGTGAGACTGATTACCAATGCATACATATGAGGCAAGTAGAAACCCAGAAGAAAGCAAGAGATGTCAAGGGCATACCTCAGTGAGCAAGACGTGCAGAGCTGTTTGGGGAAAAATTTCTCGAAAGCCAGGCAGATTTTGATTTTTGAATGAAGATTCTGTCTCACAGAGCTTATTTTGACTCATTCCTAGAAAACAGGATGCTGCATACATTCTGTAAATTACCAGAATTGTCACCATTGGGCTATTCTCCATTTCTCTTGCTAATGAAGACAGGCTCTTAATATTGGCTAACCACTGCTACCAAAGGCAGTGAATTTCTTCTTTACGTCCAAAACTGAGATACTTACCTTCCAAGCATTTATAGAACAGCAATCTCAGTCATATTTGCATGTTTTACAGCACAATATAACAGATCTTTCTGTCATGAAGTTCCAAAGTGTGATGTAACACATAAGATTTATTTATATGGAGATGTTAAACCCTGAAGGTTCACTGAGTTTTATTAAAAAGAGAACCATGATTCAGTTTTCCCAGTGCACTGTTTAAAAATCAATGACACAACTACATGTGTAAAGTGATAAAAGATCATGATACTATGTCTATATATTAACAGTTTCAACTGATATAATAGTTTCCTTTTTGTAGTAATTTAATTCTATGCCTTTTAAGAAAGTGTCATACTAACTACTGTCAGGAAAAATTGGCCCCAGTCTGGATACCTTTGGGCATTTTACCCAAATGGCTTGCTCTGAAAAATGAATGATAATCTGATTAGCTTTTCCCCAAACACAATTTTCTTTGGAAAGGAACAACCATGCTCATTCTGAGATGTGCAAAAAGTACTCACACTTTTTCCAGAGAAAATAAAGATTGTTGTAAGCCCACCTTGCCCAGCCCCTTCCAGGAAGAAACTAAATTTATTGTTTTAAGATGAAAACCAGCCAGTTTCTAGGAGGTAGTGTTATATTTGTATTTATACCAATTAAAACTGATGTGGAAATGCCAAAAAGCTTGTTTTTCAAGTGCCTTTTGTGCTACACTAAGTCCAGAGTTCTACCACATGAACAGAACTGTATCATTTGAAATGCAATTGTCTCTTTTTCCACACTCCATTACTTCAGCTGAAATGTAGGTCCAAAATAACTCCCTTCCAACAGTCAGAGTCCTGGCTCTAAATTCCTATATTAAATTTAATTATGGTCATTTCCCAGGTATTTGTTATTCTGCCAGCATTGCCCCTTAGCTGAACAGCCATTTTCTTCCCTCACATTTTTCTCCCCCTTACAGATGTCTGGTCCAGGAGGTAAAACATCAGTACTGGGGTAGACTCCATTAGTGCCTGTGCTTCCTGTCAGTTTTAGTTACTATTTTTCTTTAATGATCATGACACCAGCAGCATGAAATATGTTGGTGTCACATATTTGGGAGCATCAAGAATGCACGCAAACCAGGACTAGAATGTCATTGAATCACAGGATCATAGAATAGATCGGGTTGGAAGGGACCTTAAAGATCACCTAATTCCAACTTTGCTGCAGAGGAAAAATACCCATCAATGAAATGCAACAGCCTAAAATGCAAGGTGCTCTGCTTAAAGTCCAACGGCAGAATTTTTTGCTCTGAGAACTTTTGCTCTTTGTACTTAGGGCTGAAAACAAGATTTTGCACATATTTACCATACATGAACCAATACGCAAAGGGAGCCCACAACACATCAGGAAAAGCACTGCAGAGATACTGAGTGTCATTGTATTCCACAGGGGAACTCAAATGCTTCAAATCTGATAGGAGTGCAGAGAAGGACTGGGACATAACAAAGCACCCATCTTGTGAGGCATTTATTTGTTAACCTCAGTCTCTCTTTTATTTTGTAATTCCCCATGCAATTACAGTATTGCATCAAGGTATTAAATACTTTAAATCTGCTGAAAAAAATGGAAGGAGATTAGATGAGATGTTGTGATTTAAATTTAGCTCTTCTCATCACTAAGCACTTTTATTTTACCAATTTTTCTTCTTCCTCTGTACCTTTGCCAAGTGTGGAAATTAACATGAATCTCCATGTCAGTCTTCCCCTGCTGTGCAAGCAATTTCTAAACATCAGGTTGAACTGCATAAGCAAAGCAACCTTGTGCTGCATCCAGGCTGCTTCCAAAATGTGAAGTAATTTACGTACAGCTGCACTACATTTTAAATAATGCTGTAAATATGAGAACAGCTTAAAGCTTGTATTTTAAAGCTCCTCTTAGCTGGGCAGAAGAACAGCACTCCAACACTTAAGTGGAGTCCATTTTCAGATTCCTCATAAAAAATTCTCAGTGACTCAGAACCCTCGTAACCAAAGCCTTCCTCCAAAACCAGCCCCTAGAATCTTTTTTTTGTTTGTTTGTTTTTGGTGGGGACATTCCATGCCATGCCACGCCACGCCACACCACACCACACCACACACGCCACGCCACGCCACGCCACGCCACGCCACGCCACGCCACACCATACCATACCATACCATACTCAGCATGTAAAGTGGGGATAAGAAGAAAGGAGGGAGACTTTCAAAGTGATGCTTTCACCATTACTTGTGATGGAGTCCTGCATTCCTGGGAGTGGCTGAACACCTGCCTGCCCATGGGAAGTGGTGAATGAATCCTTTGTGTTGCTTTGCTTGCATACATGGCTTTCACTTTATCTGTTAAACATTAATCTCAACCCACAAGTTTTCCTCACATATACCCTTCCAATTCTCTCCCCACTCCCTTCCACTGGGGAGTAGAGTGAGCGGCTGCACGGGGTTTCACTGCCAGCTGGGATTAAACCATGACAGCTCTATTGGGAAAAGTGTAGCCAGCAAGTCAAATGAAGTGGGTTTTCCTCCTTTATGTTGTAATATGGAGGCCACAGCTGATGTTCAATGTAGGGCTTTTCAAGAAAACAAGGATATGGACATACCAGAATGAACCCACTGGAGGGCCACCAAGATGACTAGGAGGCTGGAACACATCCCACCAAGGAGGTGATGGAGCCCTATTTGTTCAGCCTGCACAAAGGAAGTTTAATGGGGGCTATTCTTCCCCAAGGGGAGGTTTCTTCTTGATATGCCATAAAAAAAGAACAAGGCAATGGTCCTGAATGGCAACAAGAGAAATTTCTATTTAAACTTATAAGAAATGTTTTCACTGGGAGAGTGGTCAAACACTGAACCAAGCTGCCCATTCAAGTTGTGGAATCTCCATCTTGGAAGCTATGCCAAACTTGACTGGACAAGCTACAGTCATAACTCCTCACATAGGTGAGGAGAAATTTGTTTGGTTTGGTAAAGAAGAAAATACAGTGTGAGCTAACAGTGGCCTGCAACTACCGCAAGGGGCAACACTACAGTGACAAATTGTTCAGGGTAGTTGCAGACAGTTTTGCAAGATGCAAGAGCAGCAATGTGCAGTGAGAGAAGTTCCAACAGGACATTACAAAAAATGTCTCTGCTAAGTGTGGTACGGCACCAGGACAGAGACACTGACTTCATCTTTGGAGCTTTTCAAGACTGAGGTACACAAAGCCATTGCTAACCTGTTCATCTGTTGAAAAATCTTCATTCAACTAACTATGCAGGTGGACTGGATGATTTTCAGAAGTGCCTCCAAGCAATAAGTTTATATTTCTGTAATTCACAGTCTCCTATATTACATTGTTACCTCTCCTGCTCTGTTCCCTGGCTATCTCCATTTTCCCACAGGAGAGGCAACTCCTGTTACAGGAAAGGTAACTCCTGTTCTTTCCAGAAAATAAGTATTCTGTTTCCTTGCCCACACTTTTCAGTGATTTACATCTGTTTCTTGACTCATGTCCTCCTCCAATAGTGATCTCTTCCTTCCTTTTGACCGATGACATATGGGATTTTGGGTCATACAACACATTCATGCATCTCTCCTCTATGTCATCTTATTTAATAGGTGTCTGTAAATTTCAAATGCCTGCACAGCCTCCTCTCTCCCTTCCTCTGCGCTCTATTTTCATATCACTCTTTCACCAATCCTCCAACTGCAGTGTTAATCCTCAGATCTTTTCTTCTGTCTGGCAACACTTCATCAGTAGGTAATTTCCACCAGGTACCTCTTCAAGATTAGAAAGTATCCTACAGCTTCTGCATCAAGTCCTTTTCATGCCTGTTCCATTTTTAGTCGGATTTTATGCATTTAAGAAACTCTATTTCTCTGTCCCTTGCCTGGTTTTAATAGACTGTGGAGGTTTTTTCGCATGTGTCATATTGAGTCAACAACAATCTGTGCGGGCATGAAAATACAAAGTAACTTATGAGAGCTATCAAATTTGTGAAAGACGATTTTGCCTGACCTTTTAGAGACATGTGGCATACAA
Source organism: Ploceus nigricollis (assembly GCA_013399945.1). Lineage (NCBI taxonomy): Eukaryota > Metazoa > Chordata > Aves > Passeriformes > Ploceidae > Ploceus > Ploceus nigricollis. The sequence continues at coordinate 167,601 of VXBC01009367.1, forward strand.
ATTAGTCCTGTGAGTAAGAGATCAATTCAGATCAAATTTCTCTAAATTTAAAGAGAAAATTGTACTTCCACCATCTCACCCTATAAAAAGATTTTTTTAAGCGCTCTTTATGTCTTTGATTTTACAGTCCCTGGACTTTCCTCAATGTTGGCTACTTCCACTGTTAAATCTCTGCAGTTAACTGTCCATCAGCTGTGATTAAGAGCAGAAAGCTGCAGCTGGCTCAGATGCACGCTGTCTGTGTCACTCAGCTCCCCTGGAGAAGACTGTAAACTACAAACTGCAGCAAACCACAGATCCCACACACTCTAACCCAGACAGCTAGCACCAACCACTGCAACCTTCTCATGCATTTGAAATTAAGTGGGAATCTGAGAGAACACTCCACAACTTTTTGGAATTCACTGAAGTTCCCTAGGTTGAGGAGGTGTAACAGGACCAAGTAGCTACAATGGATATAGCTGGTTTGAGATGCGGCAACACGTGAGTAAGTGACACAAATTTCTAATGCTGCAAACTTATCTCTGTGTCATGATTTCCATACATTTGGTGATGTTCTTTAACATACCAGTTCCTAGAGCCGGGAGACTACAAGAAAACACCAAACTTCACAGGTTTTACACATTGAGGACATTGACTGCAGTCTTCTGCTCATGGTGTACATTAAGCAAATCTATTTACCTTGAGTCACTCCCAGTCCTAAAGATCTATTTATTAAACTGCTTTGCTTATGAAAACTGGCAATCACAGTATTTTATTTATGCATGTTTACTACAATAAAATAACAGGAAAAGTTCATGCAGCACACAGTCTCAACCCACACTTATGGACATTTATTTTAGAATAGGCGCTTCAATGAAAATTCAGATCTAGATAAAACATCTAAAACTTGACTCTTCTAACCATCATTCCTGGCTTTGTTTGGTACATATTTTTATATCCTTTTTCACTACCTTTATATCAAAAGTCTCACGATATTTTGGAATAGGACAAGAAGATACTGTCACAGCACAGAGACTATGCTGTTTGTAGCAGAAGGAAGGATTTAAATGAATTAGTGATGCTGAAGCAAAGCAAAAGGAAAGAGTTTTAAGATCACATTTTTTTCAGTTGATGGTAAGATATAGCACAGCGGAAGAATAATGATTTTACTGCTTGCTTATTTAGCTTTATTTTTTCTTTTATAATGAAAATGCTTGTATTAATTCCAATTTACTATATCCTTTCTGTTAGTATATGCAACCCTGTATAACCAATGACACCATCTAATACCACAGATCTGTTCTATTAGCTGGATACCAGAAAGCCTTTTAAGAGTACGCTGTAGTATAAGCTGCCATCTTCTTCGTGTTCTGATTTCTTTATGTTGCCTCACCACAGTTTTATGTGCAAATTTTCTGCAAATCTCTGTCTTTGAAATATGCAAACATAACTTCATGGCAAAAAAGCGAGATAACATACTGACCATGGGATCCTCAGAGTGATCCTCTGAGGGCCTTGCTCCTTTACCATCATTATTTGAAAAATCTCCCATAAAGTACAAAGGCATGAAGGGCATTAGGGCTGTGACAGAAGCTTTTGTCTGACCTTTTGTGGAATCAGGGGATTTAAATTAGTTCTGTAAATAACGAGCAACCCAGATAAAGATACTTCAATCAATAAATAACTTGTAGAAAAATGGAGCCATTTTGTTCAGGTTAAAGCTGAATTCTTTATGTGTTCTTTTTGCTGAGCTGATTTTCTTTTCCAGGAAAAAAGAATATATGATGGGGTGAAAACCTCAATTTTTTTTCTCTCATACAAGATTTGCAATCAAAGGACTGAAAGAATTGATAAAATTAGCTACATTCAATGTAAAGGCTAAACAGGTTTTTTTCATGTGTTGTGTGCTTACAAGTATATTTTTAAATTCAGGGTGGATTATTTATTCCTTCTTAGCTAATGCAAAAAAGTTTAGTGGGCAGTAGGTGGTGCCTTGAGAGGCTACCTAGGACATAGGCTAGACAGTGTTAAAGGAATAAAGTAGGTATTTATTAAAATGGCCTTCAAAGGATACACCTTGGGCAGTACAAGAGCCTGGCCGTGGCTACACCCAAGAGGGATGAAGGGTCACGAGTTTTCACACTTTTGTAAGTTTTGCTCCACTTACATATTGTGGTTACTTGTCCAATTACAGCTTCAGCTGAAGTCCCATTCTCAGTTCGTTCTCCTCCATCCGCTGTTGTTTGTACTTTTTTGGCCTGAAGCTGCAACGGTGTCCTTGCTTCTCAGGCTGGAAAAGGATTCTTTGTCTGACTAAACTGTGAGGAGAACTTGCTGACACTTTATATGAAGTTCAGAATCATATACTAATGCAGTACAGCATCTGGAAAATATGAAAGCTAAAACTTAAGGCATCATAGGAAGTAGGAATTAGAAGATTTAAAAATGGGATAATGAACAGATTAAGATAATTCAAATAGACAATCTGTTCACACTTAACCATTGCTTTACTTTTTTGTATCAAGTTAATATAGAACACAGTTATAATTTTACTCAATTCCTACATAATAAGCACAGTTAATTGCACAAGAAAATGAAGCAGTATTTTGCAAAACCTGAACGTCTTTTAAAGGTATCTGTTTTCTGGAATGATAGCTTTAAAATTATAATATCTTCTAAATAAGTAACTGTTATCAAAGAAAACAATAGGTGTTGGAGAGAGAAGACTCTGCACAGAAGACTGCTTTTTTATATCCAGAATCACACAAAGCATTTCAAATTTAGTTGTCTATTCCTAAATTTGCCCTAAAGGCCACAAAATTAATTCTAAAACCTGTAGATATCTTCAAGCTATTTTATATTACTATGAGACATTAAAAGTTTTGCTACACTATCAAGATAGATACTACAAGACCAAAAATCCAGAACCAAACTATAAATTTGTATTTCTCACAAGTAAAAAGGTCCACAACAAAGCAGGCATTTGAGTCAAGATTTCATTTTTAATATTTCCCCACTAATATACACCAGTCTTTATCATCTCTGAGCAGTTGGAAAGAATTTGTGGACTACACCAGTGAACCTAAGGCTATGTCTATGCCAGTGAATTAAACAGTATTTGTGACTCTTCCCAGACACTGGAATATGACTGGTCTGAAATTATTAGAGCAGTCCCCAACATGCTTTGGGCCTGTACCAACTAGCTGTCTCCCAAGCAATTCCCAGGCATGGAATTTCAACATCCCACAGACCATTAGCACCAAAGGATTTGCATCCAGTCAGCCTGGTCTGGAGGCTGGCTGTGTTTGTTTACTGGTGTACTTGTGAGTCAGTCCACATTGGTTGGCTTCTGGCCAATATTCTTGGGAATGGTGTTATTTACTGGTATAGACATACTTCTCACCCTTTCTCTGTAGTGCTCAGGGCAAGTCGGATGCTTAAGGAAGGTAAAGACCAAATCAGTGAATTTTCGTTCAGTTAGAATAACTTTTGATAACCAAATCCATACGGATGAGGTTTTTTCCTTTTTTTTTTAACAAGCCACCTTCCCCATTTATTTCAATCCCACTGCAACAGATGCAACATGAAATTCAACTAAATTCAGAAACTCTTTGAGGTACAGCTTGTTTTTTCTGTAAATTGATTAATCCCATGCAGTATGTCAGGCTGGAGTTACATTTAAAGGTAGCACATGCAATGTAGGTAGAATATCCAATGCTAACAGTAACCCGAGATGAGTGCCCACCACCTCAAGTCCTGGAAGCCAAGAGAGCAGAGCACTATTTTGTGCTTCTGCAGAGTGCCTCTCTTGTTTTGGACAAATTGTTGACAGCCCAGTCCATAATGTGTAACCTGTTAGGCTACAGGATTATGCCTCCTCTCTGCCTCCAGTACAATCCATTTAAGCAGACCACCAGCTACCCTGATGGTAAAGGCAGCCCCAGAGAGACGATGATTTTAAATACTTCCAGCTGCAGAGAGACAAATTGGAAGGGGCAGAGGTTCCCATTTGCAGGTTGAATACTCTAGCCAGTGGGATAGATGGTACAGTACAACCAAAGTTTACTTCACTCCCTTCCTACTTGTAAGTACCTACTTTCAGAGGAAATCTAGATTCTTACCTTGTAGTCTGAGTATAGACATGCGAGTCTCAAACAGAATGAGTTTCAGACAAACCTTTTACTGGTACATTTGAGATAATTCAAAATGACTCCTCAGAACATGATGTTTCTGGGTTATCCAAACTTTGTCTAGTCCCCAAAACCTGGGTTTTGGTTTCCACTCTTGAGTCCAAATCTCATAAGGTTTAGTTGTGCTGTGCTGAAATTATGGACACCTAATTACTGTAATAGCTCTGGCTTTTAAATCACTGCTGTATTTACACTGCCTTGTCACTTGGGGCCAGAGGCAAAATTCCCTGGGGACTGCCTGCAGGTTGGCTTTGCTTCTCATCTGGAAAATCAAGATGCCTCTCGAAAAAAGAAATCTGAGGTAGAGAGCAGGACCTGAGCTCCTCCAGGCTGTGCAGACACAGCTTCAGCTGATTTGGTTCTTTGAATTCAAACACAGATTTCAGAGTCAGCAGAAACAGTGTGGCATTAACTCCCCATGTGTAATATGAGGAGTAGCAGAGCTTTTCTACCTTACAATTTCTTCCTTAGCAATCAGGAAGATAATACATTCCCATTCTGGAGTCACTCAGGCAGTACACCATGGTAGCCAGTCAAAACACACAGCCAAAAAGATAAAAAGTTTTTGGGGGTGTAGAGGAGGCTGAATGATGGAGGAAGTTATGGATCACTGATTCTCAAGATAGACTCACACTGTTCCATATCCTAGTGAAAGCTTCTCTACATGCACTGACTGAGTACAGATGAAGGACAAGGTACTTGCAGCTCTGTGACACAGGAGCAGAGTGTGGTAGGTGCCAGCCAAAGCAGGCAGCCAGGGGAATTCTCAACCTGGCTGCCTTCCAGTCTTGCTCATCTGCATATACACATATATATATATATATATGTATGTACTTGTATATACATATATATATGTATGAATGAATGTATATATAAAAAATACACACACACATATATGTCTATTAGAACTTTTGAAAGAATCATTGTCTTAAATATGTCTTCTAGATTGGCTGAGTTTTTTGTCTCATATCTAGTCATAGAATAAATCTACAGATGCCTCATCTGTGATTATCCTCAGCTTTCACATAAACCATGCTGTTAAACAATCACGTTGGTAGAAGTTTCTATGCCTCTCTTCTCAGAAAAAAAAAAAAAATTAGGACTAAATATCCCAACAGTGCAGAACAGTGCAGTAGTTGGAATATCTGTACCAGAGAAAAAATATAGATAGACACTCCAAAGATCTTCAAAAATGCAAAACATCTTTTCTCACCTAGCACAGATATGGGTGAGCAAAGCTATTGGCTAAAGGCAGAAGGGAAGAAGGAATACCTAAATGGATTTCATGATAAAAGTGTTCATTTTTTCCACCATAGCCCCCCCCCCCCCCCGCCCACA
>VXBC01009370.1:15210-41795 GCA_013399945.1 Ploceus nigricollis
TTTATAATATATAAAATGATTTATATTAATTTATTTTTGTATATAAATTTTTGCATTTTAAATACAAATTTTTTATTTTGTATTTTTTCGTATTTATTTTTGTATTTTTGTGTTTCTTATGTATTAATATATTTTTGTTACTGATAAAAGAGAATCAGGCTGAATTACTGCACAACAAAATGTGCACACCCACAACTGCAAATCTTCTCTGAGCTGTTCTCTGAGTTTCCTTATGGCAGCACCCAAAAATTACAGAAATATCAAAGAATTAGACAAAATTACTGTAAAATGTATCCTTCACTTCACCTACCCTGCTTCAGCTTTCCCTCTGTGCAATGCCTGGCCTGAAGTCACATAAATCTAACCTAGGCTACAACTGGAATCCCCAGTCTGTAGGCACAGCCATTACCCACTGCTCATAAATGTGTTTTTATCAGATTTATGGGAACCTGCAAGAAACAAAAAGATGCAATAATGCCACTCCAGGTTATCTTCTTTGCATTTCATAGCAGTAACATTTTTTAAAGGATTGTATTCTAGGCCTTACTAAGGTTTGTAGTTAAATTCCCACTTGCTGTGCTTCCAGGAAATGCTTTCTTTTTATCACATATTTCTCAAAAAGCTATAAAGTCATCCAAAAATTACTGTTCAGCAGGAGAGGTGGCAGCCAAGCAAGGGGGAGGGAGCAAAGCAGCTTTGCCAATTCAGTTTATTTATCAATTATAAATAAACTGAGTTTGCCAGTTCAGTTTATTAATTCAGTTAAACACACTTTACCTGCAGCAGACTGGGTTGGTAAGGCCAATAAGGAAAAGGCATCAAAGAAATGCACGTTACTTTTAAGATGCACAGCCAAGTCATCAGTTTAAACATTAAACAAGAACTTCAAAGTAAAGCCTGGTATAAATATGAAAAGTAATTTTAGGGTTTTTTTTTACTGCTCTAACTGTAACTTGGATTACTGTAACTCTGCTCATTCTGAGCCAGAATGATTACTAGTTATAAATATTTTCATATCAATGTAACTCTGAAGGATGTTTTGCCATCCTTAAAGCAGGAAAAATTGAGTGTTAATTCCAGCACAGTGGATACAAACAGACAGAAACCTGTGTTTCTTGGAATTCTGCAAGTCCAGCATTGAGAATAACCCCCTGTCCCCAGTGGGAAAGGTTTTGTTCCAGCAGGAACTCAGAACCAGTCTCTGTGAAGGTTTTGCTGCTCCTGTCTGTGTTTCCAGCTGGGTTCCAGGTGCCAGCCTGGCCCTGCTGTGCCCAATGCCATGGTGTTTGTCTTCCCTCAGGCCCGTTTTGTGCTGATCCTGCTGGTGGGCTCCTTCGATGTCATCTGTGCCCTCATCCTCATCCAGAGCCAGTCCATGATGGCATTCCGGGTGGGGGGTGCCCTGGAGAGCCTCCAGTCCCAGTATTTCATGCTCAACCTCTGCTTTTCCATGCTCACTTTTGATCTGCAGGCACAGGTACAGAGCTCTGGCCCCCAGATTCCCTTTTTTCCTCTTCCTGATGATATCTTGGGCTGGCTGAGTTGAATTATTCCTTTCCAAGAGCAATCCTCTCTCTTACCTTTATTATATTAACTTAATAACAGTTGTAGCTCCATGTGTTTGTCATAGCTTAGCTAAGATCCATAAAAATGAATCAAAATATATTTCACTGTTGTCCTGCACAAAAGGAGCTTATTTTTGGGAAGTTTGTCCATAAAAACAATTGCATCCAGGAGCTCCACCCCACCCATGGCCTCCTGAAATAAGCAAGGTTATTCCAGCCCATCTCAGCCTCCAGTCTCCTGCACTGAGGAAATTATTCTGGGGTGGGAGAGGGGAACTCGACCAGCAGGGCAGTGGGACAGAAAATGAAATTACAGATGGGGGAAGTGAGCCCAAGCCCTGTTATTTCTCATCCTTATTTACTGCTGCTTTACTTTGCTTTATCTCTTCTCTTGGTTGCTGTTCTACAGGGAAGTACCTCTGTCCTTGCTTGAGGAATAATTCAGCTTTTAGACCCATACCCAACTTGCTGTTGTAGGGAGTTTGTGGCAGGTATTTTTTGGTGGGGCTTCACAGTCTCCAGGAATGATTTCATCCAATGTTTGCCTCCCCCAGCTGTGCCTGTGCATCCTCCTGATCAGCCTGCACGAGGTCACCCTCCTGCACAACATCATCTCAGCCACGGGCGTCGTCTGGGGCTGCCTGAAGGTCACCGTGGGCATCATTGCAGTGAGTGTCCAGCTGCAGGGGACACCAGGGACACACAGCCCCTGGCACTGCCCATCCTCACCCCCCACAAGCTCAGGGAAGGGAGCCAGGATGGAGAAAAGCAGAGCACCAACAATATTGAAGCCAGGTTTTGTCTCAATCTGTGTCTGAACTGAGCACACAGGGTGAAACAAAGTCACATTGTCATTGGGCCATGCTGAGGGATGTTGTTTTAGTCTCAGTCCTTGATCACTTTCATGAAATCTGGAGGATCACACTGTCTTCAATATTTCTGCCTCTCTGCCACGGCTGGGTGAACTGGGAGGAGTCCTCCAGGCCTTAAATCCTTAGGAAACCACACCAAAAAGATGAGGGGTCCTTTGTTGGGGCATCTCCTTCAAAGCTCAGGGACAGTTTCCACGTTAACCTAAAGATTTGTGAACTTGAAATGTCATTTTTCATGTCAGACTGAACCTCCTCTGAAATCTTGAGCCTCTGTTCCAAGAATGATTGCAGAATCAGGGCCAAAGTACATCAGATAAGTGAGTTTTTTATTACCAGGAAGGAGTTTAGGGGTTTTTGGGGGTGGATGTTGGTTTAGGCTCCGGGGATGTTTACTTTAGTCATTCACACAGATTCCTGACACCTGAAATACAGCTCCCTATGTGTTTTGATGGCTTTCCTTTCTAAAATTATGCTTTTAAAACACATCAGTTTTGGGTTTGGGGGAATTTGGTGCTGATCAGATGTATCAAATCCAATCCTAACACTGGCACAGTCACTGCTCTCACCCCCAGTGGCTCAGCTGCTTTTCCTTCCTTTGCTCAGACCTGCCCTCCCAGCCCAGGGCTGCTGCAGTCCCTTTCTTCTTCCCCAAGCCCTAGGGTGAATTGTGAAATTAAATTCTCCTGGCACTTCAATCCTCTTGCTTCTCCCACATTTTACTCCTCAGTGACTGCACTTCTCTGTAGTAAAAAGAAAGGTGGAGAAAAAGCCACAGGGAGCTTTCAGTCTGTCACCTATGAAAACATTCAGCTGCTAGAGAAAATCTGAGTGTGCCCAGAGAGAAAGGTCATCATCACTCCTGGCCCAGCTCAGGGGAAAACAGAGGCTGAAATTCCTGCTAAAAAACATGGGTGGAGAAGGGGAGAGCAAAGCTAAAACTGAGAAAGCTTAGCCAACACTTGAAATGCTATGAAAAATCAACTCTATGTAGCTTTTTTAGAATCTATAGCAACTTTAAAAAGCTGTATCTCACCTTATTTTGCAGATTTTAAAAGAGCTGAAACCTCTGGTGTGGGTTTTCCTGATTCAGAATGTGCCTGAGGTGGTTTATCTCATCTACCTGCTCTACACGGTAAGGGGAGCAAGGCTGGGGGGGTCTCACCCTCATCCTCCTCAGGGCCCAGAGGTGTTGCTTTACCCTTCCCTGCAGCTCCTGCTGGATTTAAAGAGAGCAGAGCACATCCTGCCTCTCCAGGATCAACTTTCCAGGACAGGGACAAAGTCAAGTTGCTCTTGAACTGATCAGAGGGAGAGCTCTGGAAGTCTCTGCAAAGAATGATGAGGGAAAGATGAAACAAATTCTTTTTCAAGATACACAACTCCTCAAAAATGCCTCCCCTCCTTCACAACAAGCCTCAAGTGGTGCCAGAGCATTTGACCAGGGCTCAGTTGTTGTAAGAATTTCTTAGGCAGCACCCACAGCTGTGGATCCTGTTGTAGCCAAAACAAGGCAGTGCAAGCCCAACAAACTCCAGTTTGGGGCAGTTTTTTGGCTCTGTAACACTGATAAAACCTTTATCAATGAGCACCTCCCACAAGATGTGTGAAAGGAGGTGAGGAGAGAGGAGAGCAAGGGGAAGCCAGGCTGTTCATGCTGGGCAGGGCTGGAATGCTGAGAGTGGCCAGTGCTTCTCATCCTTCACACCCACAGCCTCAGGGATCCATTTATCAAATGCAGCTTCCCATTATTCCAGACCTGTTTGAGCTGGCAGAGCACAGCAGGACTCCACACTGTCTGTACATCATGAAATCAGAAAACTGAGATGGTTTCAAAGTGACCACTTGGGTTTTTCTTTTTTCTTTTCCCTCAGTTCCTACCTGGTGACTCCTCTCAGAAATTCAGTGCTTGGTTGCATGTTGTGGCTTCAAGGCTTTGTGGCAGCAGGTGGTGATGGTTTCGTGTCTCCCTTTTCTTGCAGGTGATAAGGGAGTGGGGCAAAGGCAATTCTTACACCCTGGAAGCTGCTTTCATCACTGGCTCCTGCATTTCTGTCACAATAAAATCTGTTCTGTTCTGGGCTCTGGTTCACGTCTACCGCAGCTTCGGGCAGGGGCTGAGGGAGAGAAGTAAGTACCCCAAAAATTCACTGGGAAGGGTGGAGCCTGTTCTGTCCCAGTCACAGGGAAATAGCCAGGAAAATAAGGCCTTAACAGGAAAAGGCAGACCTCCAGTCAAGCAGTTCTGCAGCCTCAGAATTACCAGGCTGCCAAAGCTGAGAAATTGGGTGGAACAGATGTGGCTTTTCCCTGGAGAAAGCTGCTGTCCAAAAAATCACACCACTGTGAGCACATCTCTGTCTGCTTGCAATATTTCTCTCACATTGTATAGCACAGAGACAATAAAGGGACACTGATGTGACACAACCCAAAGCTCCAGTTCCCCGAGGGTCACTGAGCCCCTGCAGTGCTGCTGACTGAGCTCCCTCTCTTCCCACAGTGTTTTCTTCCTATGGAAGGATCGACTCCTGAGCCCTCCCCGTGCAGCTCTCCCAGAGTGAAGCCACCCCAGGGACTCCTGACCAAGGACCTGCATTCAGGGTGGCAGTAAGGGGCCACTTTCCCAGGATGGAGGAGGTTCAGGAAGGTGGCACAGGTTTCTTGGAGCAGTGCAGGTGGGACAGAGCTAAAAAAGCAAAACGTGTTTGGGAAATTCCCAGCTGATCCTGCTGACAGGACCAAGCATCTTTCACTCCTTTTCCTGCTGCTGCTGCTTTGGAAGCACAGGGGGTTCACACCTGCATGTGAGTGGGGAATGTTGCTCCTTTCACTGCTTTTTTGCCTGGATAGACACAAACATCATGAAGGAAATTTGCACACCCACCCTCTGTACCTGAATCTAGAAGGGGATTGTGCTGCCATCATTTCCCAGCTTGGATCTGCTGCAGAGCAGGTCCAGCCCTGATGGGTTGGTGACAGTGGTGTCCCCTCTCTAAGGCTTCTTTTCCTCCTCTGGCTTCAGAATACTTCAATTTTTTTTTTTTAACCCCAGCTACACATGAAAACTCCTTGTAACCTCACCCCTCCCTCAGTGTAACCAAGGTGCCATTTCATACCAGGGGGACTGTTACAATTAAGCCTTTAATATTGTAATTTAAAAGTTTGGTATTTTATTGACTGGAACCTTTAACTACTGGCTATTTTTAAATAAAGTATAAGCACAGTTTGTGTATGGATAATTATTTCACATGGAACAGCACCAATTCAATGGGAAATCCCTTACAAAACTGGATAGGGAAGAGGTTGGGACTGGAATTCATGGGTGCTGTGGACATTGCCACTACTCCTCAGACACAGCTTTATTTGCAGGCAGCTGGACACTGCAAAAAGCAATTAAAATTAAAAATTTATTACAGCTTATTAGGGAGATTTACAAGGATTCTATCAAAACTGCTGTAATTTTTTTTTCCTCATCCAAGCCATCTAAATCAGAACTTCTATTACAAATATATATTTTTCTCACCTTGATCTCCTAAACCTGAATCAAATCTACTTTATGTGTAGCCCAAGGGAGGCATGAAGAGGTTAATGTGTGCAGGGGCTAACAGAGCAGCAGCTGCCTCTGTGACTTCATCCCACAAGTGCCAGTGGCAGCAGGGATTGTTGCTGGAAGAATTAAACATTTAAACACCACAACAAAACGTTTTCAGTCCTTCCCTCAGGCAAGCCCAGGCAGCAGGGCAAGGCTCTGCTCTCACACAAAGCCTGTGCTGGGACAGAACGAGGTGAAGGAAGTGTTTTATGGCCAGGTCACAGTGTCACTGTCACAGAAAGTGCTCTGACCATGGACAGCAAAGAGTTTGTCACCAGCCAGGCATGGAAAGATGGAAAACCCTTTCAAAGGTGCCTGCAAAACAAAAACTCCACTTAAAGGCAGCTCCTTTACCTGCAAAAGGCATCTGCATCTCCTCACATCTCTCTGCCCTGCTGGAATGAGTTACAGATTAATTATGAAATCAAAAGACTCTTAAACATCATCCTTAATCTCAAGTTCCACAGGAGAAGTGTCTAGAACTTCATCAGAACATGCCACAGGCATTTAAACTCCATTTTTAATCCTAAAATTCCTGAATAAAAATTATCAGATTATTTGACCATCTTATCTGACCCTTATCTATTTGATTATTATCTGACCCTTATCTCTTTCTTTTCCCATATTTCTATTATTGGCCCTTTCAAAACAGTATTTAATGCAGCCCAACTGGTTGTACACAAGATTTGTTTCAAGTTGCACAGCAAATCCAGCAATTATTTTGAGACTTTTGAGGAAAACCTGGTATCAGACATTCAAAAAAGCCTTGGGTGTATTCCCAGAAAAGAGATGCCACTGTCCCATGAAAAGTGTCAAACCCCACACATTCCAAGCAACTGGTTGGGAATTCACTATTTTGTATTCGCCCCAGTAAAAAGGCAAATTGACCAATCCAACTTTACAAAAAGGTTTTATTGAAAGGATTGAAAAATACTTTGTTTCTCAACAATATTTAAAACCAAGTTTTCAATGCGTTAACAATATGTAACAGGATTTTTCATCTTTTAAAAATTCAGTACACTGCTTTATTCCCTACTACAGTTGGTAACAGCTTCTCCAATTTCTACCAGAGGATAACTTTTTTTTTTTTAAAAAAACACCAAATTAATTTCCCAGCTTCCATTTTGGCCCTTTGTAGATTGAAGGATTTGTAGATGCCAGTGACTTACAAACCCTTTTATTAAAAACTCTTAATCAGCAAACCCCCGTTTTTTAGCACAGTTTAACCAAGTTATTCTGAATAAGCTACATTAGCAAAACGAGGTTTTATTGCCAATAAAGTGAGGTGCATTTCAGCTTTTTCCTGGTTCAGCTCCCCGACTCCTGGAGCAGTTCAAATGCAGAACTCCAGGGCTGCTCCAGCCTCACTCTCCTGCAGTTTGCAGATTAAAAGCCTTGGAAAGGGACTTTGCACACTCAGATCAACTTTGTGATGCATTAACACAGCCCAGGCTGTGAAAGCAGCTGGGCCAGGGAGAATCAAGGCAGCTTTTGGAGGAAAAGCCAGGACTGAAGTCACTGAGCCAGGGCTGCAGCTCTGCCTGGGCTCAGCAGCCACCCAGAAAATGCCTTTTCTCAGCAGGAATTCTGTACAAGCAAAGCTGCAGCAGCCCCAGAGCCAGCAATGCAATTGCAGCAGGTGATAAATTGAAAGAAGAAATTTCAAGCCAACCCCTAATGTAGATCTAAAGTAGTTCAGTACACTTTGATTACAGATTTAATTACCTGTGCACTCTGAAAATTAAAAGTTCAGCAATTTAGTCAAGAATAGCTTTACTATTATAAAAAGCATAAATAAAAAGTGCTGAATATAGTTTTATCTTTAAAAAAATACTAGATAAGGCTCATAAATCATTTCACCTCTGCAAAATGATTTTCCACTCCCCAGTGTGCCTAGAACTGCTCATTCTCCACTCATCCACACGTTTCTCTAGACACCATACCCTGTTCCTTCTCTCAATTATTGCATGTTTAAATAAAATAGTTCCAAAGCAAAAAGCCTGACACTTCTCTAGTTCAGAAAGTAACCAGTTATCAAATAACTGAATACTCCGCTTAGGAAACCCGTAAGCAGCTTCAAAACAGTGATAAAACAATTACTGCAGATTCAAGTGAAAGAGAAATCCCAAAAGCTCCCTGGATATTCTCCAAGATATCCCAAAATCCATCTGGTTTTGACCAAATCAAACCAATATTCTATTTTACAAAATGTACAAACTAAGTGTTAATTTATACCAACACGCTTTCAGTGTGATTTGAATCGTTACCCAAGAGTTTGCTTCTCTTTTCTGGAAAAGTGCTCTCACCTGCATTTCATGAGCTCAGCCCAGGGCAGCATCCAAAAGGGATGAGACATTATTGAAACCACCAGAGGACAACAGGTCAGGCAGAGTTTGGAAATGAACCCATTTCCCATTTCCACTTTGGACCACAGAAACAACGTAAGACAATCATGAAAAAGGTTCAGCAGAGATTCTCCCTCCGTTCCCAAGGAAATCCCACCTCAGTCAGAAAATTCATTCCTTGGCAAGATTCTGCCACAGGCATTGAACAGCTCCTGTCCCTTCCTTTAGTGAGCGATGCAGCAAGACTTGAAAATGCTGAAGTTTGGATAAGATGATCAAGAGACTGCACCACAGAGAACATAAATGTAAACATTATCCTTGGGTTTGCTATTTTGCAGTTAAAGTACAGTACAAACCCTTTCCCCCCAGCCCCAACCAGTTCTTTTGTTGGGGTTTTTTTTTTGTTCTTTCATAAAATCACATACAATAAAATATGTACAGAGAGAAGTTAGAAACATTTGAAAGCATCTTAAAAAATAGTAAATGTGAGACTTAGAATATCTTGAGTGTGCTGAAGGCACCGTTGCTACTCCACTGGGAATGTGTCCTCTCATTTCTCCAGCCCACCAATGCAGAATCCCACCCTGGATTACTCAGCACCAAGAGCTGGAAGGTATCCGTGGAAGTTGAGGGCATTCAGGATCTAGAACAGGATATTTTCTTCAGGACAACAGTGAATTCAGTAGTAATTGAAGTCCAGATTCTTCTTGAACACTTGGAGAATTATTATTATTTTTTAACATGATAGTCTCTAATGCTACCATTTATCCCAGGGAATCAAACAAAAATAACAAGAAAACCCAACACATGGATGATTCCCACCAAGAGGAAGTGCAAAGCTGTGAATTAGCTCAGCTACAAACCCAGAATAATTAATGCTCATCCCTGCTGTTTGTGGGTATTTCCACAGTGCTGACAGCCAAGGGTCAGCCACTGCTCAAATGGGCACAAGAGAAAGAAATGTATATATAAAAAATATATACTTTTTATTACTAATTCCATCTATTAATAAAAAACATCCTTTGTGGGTGTTTCTTCAGCGTGTCACAGTTGCAAGTAAGAAAGTATCTTCTGGGCAAGGTGTATTTAAGATAACAAACAGGAGCTTTTTTTTTAAAGAAAACTTCTCAGGGCCTTTCTGTTCTTAGTAGTGTTAAATGGAGTTACAAACCTATCAAATGAAAGAGATTTTAATGCCACTTTTCTGCTGCCACTTTCCCCTGGTGTAGCTACATTCAGCCTACCACGGAACTGGTAAGTCAGAGATTACAATCAAATCTGCAGATGTGGTTTTGGATAGCAGTCAGGAATAATCCACTCTCAAACTGCTCAATTGGAAGGAAATTCACACTGGATTAGAACCATCAGAGCCTTCCACTCCCACTCCTGATGGACAGGAAGGAGCACAACCCTTCCCAGCCCCAGCATCTGAGGGATATCAACCACAACCACAGGGCAGCTCCGGGGCGGTGCCTGCACCGAGAGCTCCAAAATCCAAGCAGAGGGGAGGGATTCTGCCACATTCCACTGCCACGAGCCCTGCTGGGTGTGGACACTCAGAATTCTTCTTCCTCCACGGCGAAGTTGTTCTGCTTCTTGCGGACGTTCCAGTGCAGGCACTCGGCCAGGCTCTCGAACCAGTCGCTCACGGGGTCCCGGAAGCAGATGGAGGGGAGGGGGTAGCAAGAGGTAGTGATGCTGATACTGCAACAGCACAGGGCAGTCAGGCAGGGACAGCAACAATCTGAACAACCCCCAGCCTGTCCCCACCCAGCACAGCACTGATTCACTGCCAAACAACAGCTTTCCATCATCAGTGATCAGAACTACAGCTGCTCTCAGCTGGGCTTTAAATAACGAGCAGAGCTCTGGGGACACTTTCTGTGACACGTCTGTGAACCCTGCATGGCATCCTGCAGCCTCTGGCATCACCCACACAGGGACAAAGGAAACCCAAGGCACCACCTTGGCCTTTGGGTTTCAAGTTTTAAGCAGCAAGCCCAAAAACTCCTGAGTGTAACCAAGGGCCAAACCTTGTGTTTGAATCTTTACTGGGCACCTTTCAGTTTCAAGTTTCAAGCAACAAGCCCAAGGATTCTAGAGTGTAACCAAGGGCCAAACCTCGTGTTTGAATCTTTACTGGGCTCCTGAACTCCTTTATAGATGCTCCAAGAGGAAATAAAACCTGTTCAGGATGGAGGCTTACACCAGCTGTACATTTTCCTTCATGGCAACTTGTGTGGGCCAAGAGGAAAAAGGGCATCCTGAATAACCAATCTGCCAATCTCCTTCCCAGAGCTGCCTTTTAACACCTCCACCACCACAAACTGAACACAAAACTGAAGGACTTCACGTCCTTTCTGCTCACTCAAGGCCACAGAAAGTGACCATAGCCACTCCCAGTTAACTCAGTTTAATTCCCATGGAGTATTCCAGCACCTCTGCTCACAGGCAGCTCCTTTTGGTTTGTATCTTTCAGAATTCCTAAGATTTATCTTGAAGTTAAAATTTACAAAGTTTTCTAAAGATATGCCCATCTTCCTTGCCAAGCATGCAATGTTTACAGAGTCTGAACATTTCACTTGCTTTTATGGGAAGATCTGAAGAACTCAAGTTAGAAATTAAATCTTTTTAGTGCAGTTTGTGCTCTAGGAGGTGTTAGGGTTTATAAAAGCTTCTTTCTTCACTGCCAAAAACCCTTTTGGCAGATGTTAGAGAATGAGGGAGCTGCATGAATCAGGATTTTTCTATACTTAGAGATAACACAATCAGAAAAAAGGTCTGACCTGTCTCCATGGCATATTTCCTGCCTCTTCCTTCCATCAAACGAAACCCACGCCGTGTTCCTGGCATCTGGGGAGAGCATAATCTGAAAAACAGGAATGGTCCACAACTCAAGAGCAAGAACAAACACCTCCTCCAGCCTCCCTCTGAGTGCAGAACTGAGTCCTTGGAATTCCACACTTGCACTGGAATTCCTCAGCTGTCCATGGCAGCAGTGCAGTAACACCACTCAAGCTCCAAACCTTTATTTTTTGTTTATAAACATATGTTTTTCTATAGGCAGTAAATCCCCTTTTTATAAATACAAGGTCATAACCCACACAGACCTTCCAGTTCCAGCCTGTCTCTTCCTTCCACTTCAGCTCCTGTAACTTTAAGTCAGTTACAGGAGCTGACTTAGCTTTTCTTTCAAGAAAAATAATAAAGTTAATCCAGAAAAATACATAATGAATCCAAAGCTGTCAAATTTAGGAAGTTTGGCTCCTATTTAAATTACATTCCTATTAAAATAATTAACTACCACTGGCCAGTAACACCCACTGACATGAAAGTGTAGGCTGAGAGCTATGCCATGAATAAACATTGAATTTATGTTGTACAACAGGAACAAAAAGTCCAGAACACACTCATTTCTCAATGCTAATCCTCTAACATCCCTAGGACAAAAGGAGAAAGGGGTTCTTCCTTGCACAAGAGTATTTGTCTAAAATACCCATTAACCAAGTCTATTTTATATTCAGCTATTAAATGTCTTTTTTCTTCAAGACAACATTAAAAAAAACTAAATACTGAATTGCAGTTTATATTAAGATCTGCAATATTTCTGCATGAAAGGAGAAGTTTTGATTCCCTTCATTGACCATTTACAGGCACTTTAGCCAAGATTATGGAACATTTTTCGGAATGCAAATATAGGAATTCAAATTCAATTTACATTTTGTAAAATGTCACAGAGCTACAGTCCAGTAGGAAAAGTGTAAAGTATTCCACTTTAATTAAGTGTGCAAAACTCTCCCACTTGAGTAAGTGTGCAAAACTCTTTTAAAGAAAGGCACATTCTTGAACCAGACTTGCTCTGATCCTGCCCCAAGTAAGAGAAAGCAGGAGCCACACGACACTTCCCACCCTCCTCACATTCCTGTGGCCACTCCAGAAGTTTTTAATCCACAAAGAGAAATAAAATGACAGAAGCCAACCTTGAGTTCCACTCCAGCAGGAACCACGATGGGTCTGAAGGACAGGGAGTGGGGGCAGATGGGGGTGATCATGATGGCAGGGACGTTGGGGTGGATCATGGAGGCTCCGGCCGCGGCGGCGTACGCGGTGCTGCCGGTCGGCGTGGACACGATCACCCCTGGGGACAGCAACAGGACAGGGCCATCAGCACTGAACCAGGGATTGCTCTGGGGGACATCACCAAATCCCACTGTCACCCCTGGGGACAGCAAACAGGGCAGTGCCAGCAGCTTTAATAACCAGTGACTGCACTGGGGGGCACCAACACATCCCATGCTAGGAAAGTGAACCTCTCCCCTAGGATTTCACAGCTCANCCTCACCCCTGGGGACAGCAACAGGACAGGGCCATCAGCACTGAACCAGGGATTGCTCTGGGGGACACCAACAAATCCCACCCTCACCCCTGGGGACAGCAACAGGACAGGGACGTCAGCTCTAAAAACCAGGGATCGCTCTGGGGGACACCAACAAATCCCACTGTCACCCCTGGGGACAGCAAACAGGGCAGTGCCAGCAGCTTTAATAACCAGTGACTGCACTGGGGGGCACCAACACATCCCATGCTAGGAAAGTGAACCTCTCCCCTAGGATTTCACAGCTCAACTGCAGCCCAGCACACAGAAAATAAGAAACTCCCCCCTGACCCTGCCATGTGGTTTCAGGAGTTGCACAAACTCAGGTTACACAATTCTGTAATAGTGACTTTCATTTTTTTCTTTAAGGCTAAGAGCTTTAAAGATTAACTCTTTTCGTTCATGAGTTGAGATTGTTTGCCTTCAGCAAATCCCAGATTGCCAAGCCAATCTTTCCTGAGCTATTTCTTACCCTTAGCCTGAAATATAATACCCCAAAAAAGAGCTACTTGCCCTCACATGCCCGTAAACAAAATCTTTCAGCACTTAAAGCTTCACTATGGGAGCGAACACACCCATTCTTTGCACACTCATGTTTGCTCTCAGCAGTGAACTGGAGCTCTGCTTCCAGGAGAGAAAATCCCCCAGGAAAACCCAGCAGCCTGGCCCTGAGCTGGGACAGGTGAGCAGCACTCACCATCTCCTTGCACTGTGGTTATCAGGTGCCCATCCAGAAACACATCCACGTTGGACAGGTAGGAGGAAGGGCCACGATCCACCACAACTTCATTGAGGACCTGCCACGACACCAAACATTACTCCAGCCTGCTGCTGCTGCCTTGGCAATGAAACAAATGTCAAAAACTGAACATGTTTTCCAGATCTTCTAAAAATTTGTGCTAATTTAGTACCTACAAATTAAAGTCTCTTTACACTTCTGTCCTATCGAGTGCCAGCTGAAGTTTAAGAATTTAGTTTTGAAGATTTTAATTAGATTTAATTCTTAATTTTAAGAATTAAGTTTTGAAGTTTAAGGATTAGTCCCAGGAGTTGGTCACTAACAACGTGCAGGTTTTTTCTTCTCATTTATAAAAATGTTTGGTGTGTCTGACTCTACAACTACTACTTTGTTTTCAAAATAGAAGGAAGGTTGGACTCAAGCTTGGAGATGTTTCCCAGCCTAAACAACACTGTGAATTATTTCTACAGCAAAGTATGAGATTGCAAAAAGGAAATGTGTGCAGCAGTTCCCCAGCATTGAGAGCACACTGGGAGGTGGAGCAGCAAGGCCCAGCCCCACACTGCTGGGGGAGAGCTTTAATGAAACAAATACAAATTACAAACAATATATTGGTTTTTTTTGGCTTGTTTTGCCCTCTGACCTGATATTGCATAATTTGTTTGCCCACTTCTTTCTCCAGGTTTGCAGACACAACTCCATTCTCCTCTATCCCATTCTGCACTGTGGTTTTCTCCCTGTGCTCCTTCACCACCTTCACCTTGAGCCTGCTGCGGAGAACGAGAGCAGCGTTGCCTGGAGGGGAAACACAGGGAAAACACACAAAAATGAGATGCTGGCACAGGAAATAACCCCAGCAATGACTAACACACTCTATGAAATGCCATCCAGCTATTCCTGAGCTTTCAACATTCCCAGTTTCATTCACAACATAATTGGCTACACTTGGCTGAAGCTCAAAACTGGTTTTTAGTAGCAATGAGCAAAAATCAAAGCCAAATTTCAAGCCAGTCCCTTCCCACTTTTCTTATTATGCAAAAAGAAAATTTAAATTTTATACAGACATGATTAAAATGGGAAAACACTGTTGGGCTCATGTGATCTTCAGTAAGACAAAAGCTAACCTTAAAGAAAATTAAAACATTAGAAACATGTATTAAAGATAACATTCTAGTGAGAGGTTTAGACATCTTTTCAGGAATCTACTTTGGATGCAACTCAAATAATCTCATATTGAAGAAACAAAGAATTTATTTCCTCAAATATTTTATTTGCCTGACTTCTCAGTATTTAAACACTGCACTTTATTTCTATGTTTAGTTGCCATTTAACACAAATTCTACATTATCTTGCACTTATTTACTCCATAAAGTTATTTCTTAGCCCTTTTTCTTTACAGAGTAGTACAGAGAGCAGCACTGGATGGGTCAATGCAATGCAAAACTTCTGGTAATTTAAGGTACATTTCTGGTAATTTAAGGTACATTTCTGGTATATTTAGATTTCTCAAGTTTCAAATCTTAAGGGCCAACCTAAAAGAGTGGATTAAGAAAAAGTAACAAACAAACACCACACCTTGACCCCTTAAATTTACCTTCTATAACCTGAGTGACTTGGGACTGAAAATTCTCAAAATTAAATGGAGTAAGAAATCCAAGGGATCCCAGATGAAAAGCCATAACTGGAGGTACACTACCCTATCAATAAAGAAAAGAGTTTTAAAGCTACTCAGTCAAAGCAATCCATACTTCAACTATTTGCCTGTAAATATTGTGACTATTGATGAAACTTCAACTGTGTTTAATAAAAAACAACACATTTGACATTCTTTTCACAAGGCAAAAAAGAGGGAATGAAGAACAAAAGACAAATGCTGAACTCAGCAATAAAGGGAGGGAAAAAAGCACTTTTAAATACTTCCAAAAGAAAAGGTTTATGGGTTTATTTCCCATAAGAACCAACCTGGAAAAGTGAAGAAGCATAAAGTAAGGTCCCATCTCCTCCCAGGCATATGATAAAGTCTATCTGATTTGAGATATCATCATAGTCTAGGAGAAACATTGAAATAAAAAGTTTTGAATTAAATTGTATTCACAATCGTAATTTCCTAAAAAAAATTAGGAAGAAAAATTACAATTTGCAGCATGCAAACATTCCCTCACAAATATATAAAAAAGCACAACTAAGATGTAACAACTGCCTGCAAAAGGCACAAAAGTTTTGCAAATTCAACCCAACGACTAAGAAAACACCAAGACAAAAAAAATACACTCCAACTGTCCTTTCAAGAAATCATTTCCATACCTTCTCTGAAGGTGCAAAATTTCTTCTTCACTGGTCCAAAATTCTCATCATTAGCTATAGCAGGGTCTTCCAATACTTTTTTTTCTACATACACTATCATATTGTTCTCCTGAAGAGAGAGAAAATAAGCTTGTGAGGGACCTCCTAACAACACACTTGACTCTCTCCACAACTTCCCTTAATTTAAGACAAATAATATTTACAGTAGTGTTCTGCATCTGCTGGGTGTTTTTAATGTGTGGTCTGATCCTAATGAGAATTTTGCAGCATGCACAGACTATTTAATAAATTAAAGCTTGGAATATAGATTACATGATACAGCAATATTGCTGTGTTTGCTCAAAGCTTAAAGGTTTTAGCTTTTTATATCCCATTCCTGTACTTCAGAACTGCAAACAGAATGGAAGTTTTTACTTTAGTAATTTTAGTTTTAAGCTTCAGACTGATCTTAACTTGTGCAAGAAATTTCAGTATACCCAGTGGCAGTGGGTATGAAGATTTGATTGCACAAATTCTGCACAGAATCAGCAGCTGGAGAGGGTTGAGGTGTGATTTCTATTTTCTCACCTCAGTGAGGTACACACAGAGCTCTTTGAAGGGCTGCAGCAGACTGGCATCACGGATCTTCTTAATCACAAGGACACTCTTGGGAGGTTTGTTCCATGTCAACCGCTGGCTTGCTGGATCCTGAATGTGCCTGGGGGACAAAAAAAAACCCCAAACATCACCACATTTTGCTCTGACACCTTTCTGACCTGGTAAAAATACATCCTCCAGTATGGAGAACACACAGCCCTACACACTAGGGCAGGGAAAGGCAATAATTCCCTTTGCAGTGATGTTCCTGAGGGAAAGGCATTAATTCCCTTTGCAGTGATTTTTCTGAGGGAAAGGCAATAATTCCCACTGCAGTGATGTTTCTGTGCTTTACTACATGCAGGTGATAACACAGAATTAATAATTCTGGTCCCTGCTGCCCTGTGAATGACCTTTGCCAACAGGGACCTGAACAGAAGCACCACAAAAGCTCTCAGAAAAAGTTCCTCAACTGACTGACACCACTGCTTCCTCTTGTTTTAGTGCTGACTCAAAGGAGAAACATTCAATTAGAGGATCTGAAAAAGTCACAGCATCATTTTTTCCCCCATCCAATACTCTAAGTCAAACAGCTTAATGTAAATTTAAAATTCATGTTATTTCAGTGCTCTCATTTGAGATACAAACACAGCAGAAATTAAAGGTTAATGCAGGGCTCTAATATCAAAAATACTGACAAGAACTAAGGATTGCAGCACTGAATAAACCCAGAACTAGCACCAACTTCATTCAAACAAAAGCCAGTCTGCCTTTTTCAGCTGTACTCACCAATTCCATGCAGTTCTACTGAATGAAAAGTTACTCATAACTTGCTTTAAGATCTTCATGTTTCTTTCCAGGGCTCAGGCAAAAGCAACAGCTCCAAATAAAATAAAAGGCTGAGGCTTTTATCACTTATTAGTAACTGCAACCTCAGAAGAATACATGAAAAATGGTTTTTTATTCTACTGAAGATTTCAATCAGTTGCAATAAAAAGTTGTGAGGCTTTACAAAAAATCCTATGTAAAACTTGTATACAACTTGTATTCCAGATACTCGAGGCAAGGTTTCATAAAGAAAATCCCATTTCAAGAAAAATAAACAGGTATTTGATTTCCCTTTCTCTCAAGAGCACAAGCCCCTGATCCTTTCTTCACTGAGTATTCATTCAATTAATGTGCTCATCAAAAAGCAGATTTGCAAGTACTAGAGCTGCTGGTTGTATTGAAAGAGACACCCAACCTTCCCTAACTTAAGCCTGCACAAAAAAACGTTGATTTTCTGTTAAAAATAATCCCTCCAGTGAGGAGTTTAAGAAAATTACCCACGACAGAAAGGAAAAAACACCAACAAGGTTTTGCTTGTTTTTAAAACCCACAAAACCTCGTGTGCAGCAAAAGTAATTTACAATTTGCTTTTCAAACAAGTCCTTGCCTTCAGCAGCCTGGGGGCAGCTCTGCTCCCAGCCCTGCCTGCCCAAGCTTTTCCCTGGCACAATCCTGTCCCTGTCCTTATATCCCTGTGCTGGGCCAGCCCCTGGGAGGAGGAATTCCCCAGGTCAGGTGGGTAAACACAACCTGGGCTGCCTTTTGCTGCACTGCAGCACCCCAGGGCTCTTTACAGCACCAGGGGAGAATGAGGAAGCTCTGAGTTGCCAAAGGGAGGGACCTGTGTTAGACTTTCCCAGGAAAGGGTTGGATATCACCAGGAAGTTTACAGTCTGCAGAGGTAGAGATTTGGGCAAATAAATATTGACTGCAATATCTTACAGTTAACTGGAAGAGCAATTAAATAAAACTTTTTTAAAGGGGCAAAAAGCACAGAATGGTTTGGGTTGGAAGGGCCTTAAAACCCATCCAGTCCCACCTTCCACCATCTCAGGTGGCTCCAAGCCACATCCAACCTGGTCTTGGACACCTCCAAGTGGGGCAGCCACAGCTCCTGTGCCAGGGCCCCCCAAAACCAGGGACCACTACCTTGGTTAAACCCTGAATTTCCTCCCCTGGCCAAGTCAGGACCCCATTTATTAAGTATATAACACCTGCATAGAAAGCAACACCTTATGCCACCCAACCTACAAAATTAAAATGTTTATTTGCCCACTAAGCAGAAAGCAGCCCTTATTTCCACATTTATCAACAGTCTAAAAGCAAACTTGCTTTAACTGAAAGTACCAGAGACCAAACAGAAAAATTGAAAGTACAAATTCAAACATCATCACCAAGGGAAGGAGAAGGCTTCCCTCAGATTTCACAGCACAGAGAACAGTTCCACATCCTCCCCTTGTGGTGCAAAAAAGAATTTTTATTGAGCTGGAAGTATGAGAGTTGCCCTTTTAGACACCAAACTATGGATTGCAGGCCATGCCACCTTGGCAAAGCTGACCCCAGGATGGCAATCAAGCAACATGAAAACCTCTAAATACAAGTAAAATACAAACAGTGCTGAGGGAGCTGGGGGTGTTTAGCCTGGAGAAAAGGAGACTCAGAGGTGACCTTATCACTCTCTACAACTCCCTGAAAGGTGGCTGTGGCCAGGTGGGGTTGGTCTCTTTCTCCAGGGACTGACAGAACCAGAGGACACAGCCTTAAGCTGCACCAAGGGAAATATAGGTTGGATATCAGGAAAAAGTTTTTTACAGAAAGGGTGATAAAGTTCTGGAATGGCTTTCCCAGGGAGGAGGTGGAGTCACCATCCCTGGGTGTGTTTAACAAAGCCTGGATGTGGCACTGGGTGCCAGGGTTGAGTTGAGGTGTCGGGGCTGGGTTGGACTCAGTGATCTTGAAGGTCTCTTCCAACCTGGGGATTCTGTGAATTCTGGTTAGGGGGTGAACAAAGTGGAATGAGTGGAAAAGCAAAGTGGTTTTCTTTGCCACAGAAGGAGCACAGTGGCACTGATGGGAGGAGTACTCACATAATCGTTTTAGGATTCTGCAGCATGCAGGCCTTTGGTCCAAACGTGGTCACTGGGCATGGTCCATGCAAGGAGCGCGTTCTCCTGAAGGCAGAGAAAATAATCAGTGAGTGACAGAGATGTGCTGACAAACTGGGTCTGGCTGCCTGCTCAAACACCAAACCCTCCTTTGAACCAGCTGTACAAAAGCAATACAGGGCAAAGTGCATTTCTTAAACCTACGTGTGCTTCCCAGGCAGGGTAATTTTACAGATTAGCTCTCACATTTCCAATGGCTGCACCAGTTCCACTGCTGCAGGCACAAGAACAACACTTTTATTCTGTGTTTCTCAAAGCACTACATCTTATCTAAAAGCACATTTTTTAGAATGACTGAATCTGGTATAAATACAGCTAAAACAGCTCAGTGAGTGCTCTTCCCCCCATTGAGGGTTTTGGGTTCCCCAGTGTGTGACTTGACAAGGACCTCTCCAACATCTCCAGATGTTTTTGGCATGGTCAAGTCACAGCGTCTTGGTCATTTAACACCCTTAATAAATTAATCAAGTTCTTCAACTCTAAGGTACATGGAGATTTGTATCTGCAGTATCAGGCTGCAATTTTGAACAGGCTGAAAAAGAATTGCTGTCTCCCCCCCATTTATTTCTCTAATAAAATATTTGTCTTCAAATAAACAGGGGCTCTGAGGTGTCATTTATCCTCAAAATTGAATCCCACCAGGACACAGGGTTATTCCTGGCTCTAGGATGAGATTAGCTGAAGAAAGTCAGAACTCTTCTGCCTCATCTCCCTCCCAAACTCCTCCAGCAAAGCTGGAACTGGGAGCAAAACTTGCTCAAGCCATGGAACTGTTGAAGCATTATGTGACTGCTATTAGAATTATTCCATTATAAAGAAGAGGGAAACATTTCTTTCCTGGGTTTAATTCAATCACATCTTGCTTGTAACAATCATCACTGCAGTGCCTTCTATTGTGTTTTACAAAGTAGCTCAGACCAGCCTGATGACTCACTCTTAGAGCTAAAAAAATCCTCAGAAATTTAATAAAAATCAAAACCAGATCACAGGTTAAACATATAATTAAGGAACAACAGCAACATCTTATTTGCTGCTTGCCTAATAAAATATGCCAGTCTAAGACTTGAATTCCAGTAACAAAACCAGAATAATTTCTTTCCCATCTGTAAGTCCAGGCATGACTGACCGAGTCAGATAAGAGCATTACTAAGTGTTTTATAAAGTTTACCTTATTGATATTAAACAAGAAAAATGAGCAAGGACTGATATAACAAGAGATTAACATGTCTGCCAACATGGGCAAAGGGATGATAAGTCTCTATCTACTTGTGAGCAACTACCCTTGGCATTAGGATGGTTAAATAACACCCTGGCAGCATCACCTCCCACTTCTTGCTCCACTCCAGCTTCTCCCAGATAACTGTAATTTTTGCCCTCTCCCAAAACAGGTCATTATTTGATGCCACTCCCAGTAATTGGCCAAATTCTGTTCCCATGTGAGACTTTAAATATCCATGTCTGACCTTCATGACATTCCCAAAGCTTCCTCTGCAAGCCCTAATTAATAACTGGTGTAAATTCTCCCTGAAATTCCACATGGTTTTATTAGTGCTCCATAAAGTGCTTGAGTGAACAGAATTTCAAGTTATTCCTAGTCAAGCTGCCTTTGCTAAGAATGAGCAGCAATGCCCTGGAAATTATACATCTTTTAGGGAAATCTACTTATCAGTTCCCAGCAGCTGGGCAGCTACCTGGAGCTGAACAGCACAGAGGAAGCCTGAGAGCAGCACTTCCTGCCAGCCTGCAAAATGCCTTCAGACAATTTAGCTCTGCAGTGAAGACAGCCAGAGAATGACTGCAGAGCATCCTAATGAAGGAAAATCTCAGAAGCAATTACCCTGATTCAAACCCACAAGAGACACTTCTGGTTGAAAAAGCAGCTGTTTAGCTAGAAAATAATACACAAAAATTTAGACCACGTGGTCTTCTATGCAGACTGACTGAAAGGTTTGAGTAGAGAAGGGAAAATCACGAGGTTTTACAGCACAATTTAAATATCAAGTCTTACACATTGACCATACACACATCACCAGAGCTCCAACAGAGCACAGCCCTCAGAAAACACTTCCCAGAAGCATCAAATACACTGAACTACAAACACAGAGCAGTTATTTTCCTAACCTTTCAAGGCTTTTAGTTTGCCTCCCTTCACCACCAAGCCACCCCCTGTGCCCTTCAGCCTCACCCGTGCGTTCTCCTGCCTCCCAAGAACATTCCTACCAGCAAAGCAGGAGCTCTGAACAGGAATTCCATCTGCTGAGCAGCTCCCTCGTGGCTCTGCCCATGCTTTAGGGACAGTCACAGCACAAGGAAGGTGAAGTCCTGCTATGCCTCCCACAAGAACAAGACATGGCGCTGCCCCTGCCCGCCGTTCAGTATTTACAGCGGGTCCAAAGATCACCAAATCAGAAGTTCTACCCACCCTGTCCACATGACAGGAGCCTCGCAATGACATCAGAAAGCTGGCTCCAAAAAAAGAATGGGTGTTTCTCACTGCTCTGAAACTGTCTGCAAACACAAAGTTACTTTTTGCTGCCTCACACGTAACCTTAACACACAGGTTTTTAACACACAGCACTAAAGCTCTGGCTTGAGCTTTTGTCAAAGTCTGAAGAATTGTCTCTACTGTTGACTCATTATTTTTTGGAGACTGTGAGCTCTGCAGACACCTGTTTTGACAAGCCATGAAAACTTTGATTCTGAGTCTGCTCTTAGTCAACACCCCACCTTCGTTTTGAAACTTCCGAGGCACATTTTAAGAATCCCTCATGGCCATATGAAAAAAACACTAAAATCTAGTTAACTTCACATATTTTAGCACCAAGGGGAAGAAGCAGGGGCCTCACCTGAATTCTTTGGTGCTTCCAAGGGCTGGTGAAGCTGACAAACTCCGCGACTTGGCTCGGCCCCGGCTCGTGCTGCCCCACTCCTCATCGTCGTGGCACGCCGAGCAGTGGTAGGCAGAGTCTGAGCTGCCATCAGCCTTGCTGGCACACAGCTTCTCCCGACTCATCTCCATGCTGGAACTGCAGGAACCTCAGCCAGAGAGAAATTCAATCCCTGCGGTGGAGAGGGACAGGCAAAACCTCAGCGTTCGCAAAGGTAACTGAGCTTTCCTTTAAATCCCAATTATGGGTTCAGCTGGCTCAAAGAAAAACAGAAGATTTGCTATCACAGTCCCTCCTCTCTCAGTAGATAACATGCTGAACATCAAAAAAATTACTGGAGTTGTGCTTAACATCAAAAAACTCCTGGAGCTGCCCAGGAGATGAGCATTGCTGCTGAGACAAGCCGGTGCTTTGAGCTATTTCCCTGCTTTCTGCAGCTCCTGCTCTGTGGTCAGCCCTGCTGACCAAGGTGGAGCTTTCCCAGAGCCCCCACAGTGGTTTTTACAATTGTTTTTCAGCAATTAGAGTGCTTTAAAATCCCTGCAAGAAAATCTGGAGGAGTATGTTACACTAAACACAGTTCGCACACACTAATAAAGACTTCTTCAAAGAATCTGGGAAGTTCTTCAAGGTAATCAGAAGTTCCTGGAATTAAAAATGACCAGTGTGTTCCCAGACTGAGAAGAGGCCCAGCACGGATTCGTGTCTTCAGTTACACAAGAGATAAAATTAATTTCTTTTAGCTATTTAAAAGAAACAAAAACTTTAAATATGTGCCAAGGAATCAAGGCACAGGAAAACTATAACGTCAGGAAAAACTATAAAGTCTCCTATGAGGTGATACATATATTGAACAGATAAAATAAAATACTCAAAGACAAAAAAAAAAACCCCAACCCCCGTCAGATAATGCCACAGAAATAACCTTAATAAGCCTCAGCTTTTGAAATAGAAGAGGTTAATACACAGCTGAGGAGAGACAAAAACAAGCTGGAGGACAATACCTAAGTCCTTAACTCATTTTTGACAAATTGGGGAGATGATCCAAAACAAACAGGACAAAAGAAGGACAAATGTGCAGTATTTCAGTTCCATGAACAACCAGCAGAAATGAGAGATAAACAGCTGGTTAGAGCACAGCTTTGCAAAGTAAAAAAAAAAAAACAACACAAAACCAAAACAAAAGCCAAACTTGAAATAACTGCAGAAGTTACAGAGATCTTGTGGGCACGTTCTCATCATTACTTGAAGCAAACAGAGAAGAAATCTTATCAGAATAAAAACAGAAACCAACTTTCAGTGTATGAACAAACACTAAATCATAAACAAATAGTATCCATGAGAGTGCAGCCCAGAGGAACAGCACATGCCTCAAGTCAGTTGATTCCAACACAGGGGGAAAAAGTTGGTTCAGTAAAAATTTGCAGATGTTTTTTCCAATGGTTTCATCACTTTGGATGAAGCTCCCACCTCATCCTGCAGAGAGAGGAACTAAACATTGGTGCGACCATGAAAATGGACTGTGGCTCTGGGAAATCACCACACAATGAGGATATCTGGGGGGAAAGTCCCCAGAGAATGGCAAACCCCATAATTTCACCAGAACTCCAACTTGCAGACAACAAACCCATCAACAAAACGCAGCTGTAATTTTAGACTCATTACTAAATTAGACAGCACCACTACCTAATCAAATGAGAAAGTGGTTTTGCTGCTGCTGTAGCTTAGGCTTACCCAAGGAGAGCATCACTACAAAGAGGTGCAATTACTGCCAGCCATTAATGATTTATAGCATCCTGCCCTTGAAAGGTATCAATGTTTAACTGGGGGTCACTCGTGGCTGTGTCACCTGTGACGACCACGGCTTGGGAAACAGCCATTGCAACAGACTTGCAATTTTGTCCAGCTAAGATTAGCAAAATGTACCTCTATTTTTAGACAATTTGAGCTGATATATGAATTTTGTGCCCATTAGTTGAGCAAAAGAGGCAGAGAACAATAATTTATGTAATAAGCAAGATGTGTTTCCATGTGACTTTGACTGAAGAATGTTGATCTGACAGATGCTGACAGTAAAGAAAATCAGATTAGCACAAAACTGGAAATAAGAAGTGTACAGACACACTAAATACAGCCTAAGAACTTGATATTCCCTCCATGTAACACTTTCCAATTCAGGATGTTTTAACTACAGCTTACACCGTGTACTGTTTAATTAACATTCCCTCACAAGACCTTCATTGAATAAGCAGACTTGACATAAGACAAAACTGCCACTGAACAGCTTCCAGGATTGAATCCAAAAAACCTTTAAGCACATGGTGACAAACTAATGAAAAGGCTGCTCTGTTTTAAATCATGTCCAAAATAAAAACAACACAAGAAAAGCAAGTATTTAAATATCCAGCACTGCAGAATGAAGGACAACTGAGAAAGTGTCAACATTCAACAATAAACATCTGTGATGGTGACACAGCAGCCAGGTGAATCACCTCTCACACGTATCCAACTCCAGTTTTATTGTAGTTTCCCATTTTTTATTTCACTCAATGCTCCCCTGAACAAGAACTTCCCAAGGGTTTCATCAAACCACCTTTATACACCCCCATGACATCCCCCAAAGGAGCTGCAAGGCTGCAAATCACCAAGGGATTTAATTTTATTTTATAATGACCATGCTTGTAAGCTGTTCTTTCGTAACAAACTTCTCCTGTTAAATGCCCTGCCCTAAATCATCCTGGTTAAAGGATTACTGTAGGGTCCATCCTGACAAAGTCCTTGCAGTGTTTTAACCCCCCTCCAAGGCTGCAGCATCTGTACTATTTCTTAGAAATTATATCAGTAATTCAAAACTCATTTTGTACTTTATTATTGACTTTCTCTTGGGGCATAAGAGGACAATGTTCTATCCAAAACTGTAACTCCCGTCCCATTGCTACAGAGCACTGTGTGCTTGCTCACTCTGCTCTGTGGAGCTTTCTTTTGTTATATTTTGCTGAATAAAGCACTCCAGCAGAGGTTACATGCCTATGACTCCATCCCGAAGGCACTAAACCCCCTGTCACACACACACAAAAATGAAGGAACAACTCCATCAGACAGACAAAGCTTGGTTTAGTTTAGAACTTCATATTCCAGTGTGCCTGCAGAAAACCAAAACCCTTATTAAAACCCGGCAGTCTGGCAGCAGTTACAATTTTAGGTTTTGAT
Source organism: Ploceus nigricollis (assembly GCA_013399945.1). NCBI lineage: Eukaryota > Metazoa > Chordata > Aves > Passeriformes > Ploceidae > Ploceus > Ploceus nigricollis. The sequence goes on from VXBC01009370.1 coordinate 40,667, forward strand.
TACACACCCAAATGCTATTTCCACCAAAACCCAGGCAGTTTGAGCATCACGTGTGCACGGCCCAGGCAAAACAAGTCCCTCTGTTAACCCTTCCTCTGCGGAACCCCAGCACGGAGCGGGCACGGACCGCCCAAACCCAGGGCCGGACCCTCGGGGGGCAAACAGCGGGGCTGGCCCGTAACCCTGCGGGAAGGGTTATCCGGCCTCGGGGGCAAACAGCGGGGCTGGACCGTGAGCCATCCCTGCGGGAAGGGTTATCCGGCCTGGGGGGCAAACAGCGGGGCTGGACCGTGAGCCATCCCTGCGGGAAGGGTTATCCGGCCTGGGGGGCAAACAGCGGGGCTGGACCGTGAGCCATCCCTGCGGGAAGGGTTATCCGGCCTGGGGGGCAAACAGCGGGGCTGGACCGTGAGCCATCCCTGCGGGAAGGGTTATCCGGCCTGGGGGGCAAACAGCGGGGCTGGACCGTGAGCCATCNACGCACCGGGGGAACAGAGGGACACGCACCGCGGGCGGGCACCGGGGGGACAGAGGGACGCGCAGCGGGGACACACACGCGCACCGCGGACACCCGCACCGCTCCCCGCTCAGAGCCGCGCGGGCTGTCCTGCGCGGCTGCCCCGGCGCCCCGACTCACGGCGTGGCTCAGGGCCGGGCCCCGCGGCGNACAGCGGGGCTGGCCCGTAACCCTGCGGGAAGGGTTATCCGGCCTCGGGGGGCAAACAGCGGGGCTGGCCCGTGCTCCAGCCCTGCGGGAAGGGTTATCCGGCCTCGGGGAGCAAACAGCGGGGCTGGCCCGTGCTCCAGCCTGCGGGAAGGGTTATCCGGCCTCGGGGCTGCCCAGGGGGATCCTCCGGAGCCAGCCCGGAGGGACTGGGATGCGGGAATGCGGGCACTTGGGACACATGCGGGCACGGAGCGGCCCCATTGGGGACAGGCACCGGGCAGGGGACACAGGGACATGCACCGGCAACACGCACCGGGGGAACAGAGGGACACGCACCGCGGGCGGGCACCGGGGGGACAGAGGGACGCGCAGCGGGGACACACACGCGCACCGCGGACACCCGCACCGCTCCCCGCTCAGAGCCGCGCGGGCTGTCCTGCGCGGCTGCCCCGGCGCCCCGAC
>VXBC01009370.1:49326-90823 GCA_013399945.1 Ploceus nigricollis
TCCACTGGAACCAGTGCCATATATTCCATATATTCCATATATTCAATATATTCCTATATTATATATATTTATATATTCATAATTTCTCCTCTATTTTTTCCAGCCTATATTTTGGTGTCTCATTTGCCCTTGGGCCAAGCCTGGATGTCGAGAAAGACCCTTACATCTGCCTTGTGCATCACTGGGACCAGTTCCACGGCCAAACTGGGCGCCAGCACCAGGTGGCAGCAGAAGCCGCATCCCGGTTCTCTCTCACGGCCACGTTTTCCAGAAAAAAAGGAGAATTTTGTCCCATTATCAGCGGATTTGGTGCGGTTTTCCTACTCCTCATGGGATGATATCTTGCCAAAGGAGTCAAATACTGCAGTTATTGATCGGTTATTGATGAGCAGCATCTGTTCTGTGTCAATAAAAAGGTCCCAGCACGGGGCAAAACCCACAGCTAAAAAGCTTCTAATGAACTTTAGGGTCTTATTCCCTACACCTCATATTTGTTTCCTTCTATAAAATCAGGAAATTCAAGCACTTTCTGTTAAACATCCCACTGAACCCAACATTTCAATGTAAGCGATCAGAAATTAAATTATTTTGATATAATTAAGCTGATGGTTGATTACATAGTTATGACTAGAGGCTGGAAGCCAGCTCCTAAATGTCATAAAAGCCCAGGAAAAGCAGAATTTGATGTTCACAGCACCTGATCACTCATCCAAAAATTAAATTTTTTTCTAAAAATTATTTTAATAATATTCTCTATATTTTTCTATATATTTGATAATATTTTCTATTATAATATTTCATAATATTTTCTAAAAAATATTTTAAATATTTTTTCTAAATAATTGCTGTGAGTTTGTGCTTAATGCACAGGCTCTGCTCAGGATCCCCAATTTGGGATTTGGGATTTTGGATTTGAGCCCTCCTGCAAGGGTGGGATCCAAATTAAATTCACCACCACTGTTTCACCACTGGACTTTACAGAACTCTGGATTAATGATGGAAGTTGCTGATTTTGGGACATGAAAAAGGAGGGAGAAGGGGGAAAGATCCAAGGTGCTCTCCCATGCAATGCAGTTGCCCAGTTTTGTAATTTTTCAATTATTTTATGGTCTGGCCTCCCTCCACGGGGCTGGGTGTCCACAGAGCACGGGATTAAATCCTCTCAACCACCCCCAAAAAAGCAGCACTGAGGACAGGAACTGGCTTAGAAATCCCTGAGCTGAAACTGCAGAGGGTGTCCCATGAAAACTCAGCCAGACACAACCCCTGAGATGATCTAATTAGAATAAACTGTAAAATTAAGAATATTTGTGCTGCCTCTGGCTCACACCCAAATGTATTACAGTTACAGGGATGTGATGAAATCTTTTGGAAGGTTTTCCCTTTTCAGATGGACAGACATGGAGGCATTGCTTTATCAAAGGGGCTCAAATGGGCACACACAGGTTTAACAATTACTGGACTTCTTAAAAAAAATAAGAAAATTACTGAGGTGAAGAGGCTTCTTTACAAACCTCACCCTGCAAAAGCAAATATTGCCAATGCTGCTGCTTCCCATTCAAAATATAAACAGTGAGGCACTAGAAATAGTAAATAAATAAGTTCAACTCTTCAGAACCACGAGGACAGCAGGGTTTTGGAGCTCTTGGCAGAGGTACCACGAACCTTTACTGCCTGTTTCCCATCCAGAATGCACCAGATTTTAATTGATGGGGCTGGCTCAAGTGCCAAGACCTGACAGGATAATTTGGACTCTAAAGGTGAATACAGCTGACACACCACAAAACAGGCCCAAGAGCTTGGATTTATTTTTTTTTAGTGGAGAAAGATAAATTAGCCCTGTTAATTCAAGCTCTCCAACTCAATCAGGAACTTTCACTTCCAGATCAGAGCTGAGGTCAGAGGCTGCCTGGCTCCCATCTGGTATTTCTGGTTAAGTTACTCTTGGTGGAGAGAACAGTGACAGGCTTCAAAGAACAGGAATGATCCTTTTGCTTATGAAAGTTTAACCTTCAGTTGTGATAAGCTGTTCCTTGAGGTCTATCTGTAATTGCTCCATTTCCTGCCACCACGGCTGATGCTATCACTTGATTGAAATAAGCCTTGGGAGGAGGGAGGGAGAGAGAACAGCTCAAAAGGATCCTTTTTTAATTCCAACATCACGTTTTAGAGCTGCCACTGACAGACACCAGCCTGGCCAATGAATCTCATTCGTTTTTCTCCATGCTGAATGTTCTTGGCTCTCTGGATTTCCTCAAGAGCTCACTCAGAGCTCATTCCCTGGGCAACTCTGTCACCTGGGCCAAGATTTGCCAAGATTTCGGCTTGCAGTGGGTTAACCACACGTCTGATGCAAGAGATGAAATATAGAATTGTTCAATTAAGTGATGCAGTCATCCTTGGCAAAGCTCCCAGATCTCTCATTAGTGCAAACTGGTGTCCATCACTCCCAGAGCTGTCACTCCCTGAATACTTATTGTTGATTCAAGGCTCAGATCCCCAGCAGGCAAAGAGCAGCTATTTCAGCAGTCGAGCAGCTCCTGGGCTCTGAAAAAACCTGCAGGGGCCAGGGGTAAGGTGGAACTGCTGCTCTTAAGAGCTCAGTGTCTCACAGCTCCTCTCCTCACCTGCTTTTTGTTGCTTTCAGGGTGGAAGGAATTGTTAAATTCCTAAACACATGAAAAACACAAATCAGTGTGAGGCTGAATTTTCAGTGATTCCAGGAGGGAGATGCCTTCAGCTCCAGCTAATTCCATCCATTGTCATTTTTATTTTCCTATTGGCAGAAGGGGGGATGAACTTGGGCTGCCCAAGGTGAAGTGAAAGACCCTCAGGTACCAACAGGGAATTCTGAGCACCTTCTGTGTGGAAGAGAACACAGAACAAAATAACTCAGAGTTACAAATCTTGAGTAATTTTAAATGTCAGATGTTGTCTCCTCTTCACTCCAAATCCTGTCTGCTTCTTCCCATTGGCTTGAGCAGCAGCTCCAGGGAGCCAAGGATCAGACATGATTATTCCCACTGGACCTTCTTTCAGTTTTGCTTATAATATCCCAGGAAGTAAATCAATAAAGCAAAGATAAGGAACTCTGGTGAAAAATCAATGGAAGTTGAGATAAATATATGCAGTTACGTGTTTTCCAGGATGACTCACCCTGCCAAGAACCAGCCAGGGTAGGAAAGGAGCTGCTGCTGCTGCTGCCTACTGCTCCTCACTCAACAGCAACCCTGATTGTGCAAAAGAGGAAAAAAACCCCTAAATATTAGAATTCTATAAATCTTAAAATATGTTTGCTTTTATAAACGAGGGTTTGGAATGTATGGGATGGTTCTGTCGGGTGCAACAGGAGTGTGTGTGACAGCAAAATCCAAATTTCCACTGCAGAGGGACTTCCCTGCCACAGCACAGGGCACCAGGCTGAAATCAGCAAGAGCACCCTGCCAATCAAAATATCTTCATTATTTTGACTCTAGATCCTCATTCCTACCTAAAGCAGAGGAGGGAGGCTGAAAAGAGCAGGGATTCTCATCAGGGCTGTGACAGAGCGTGGCAAAAAATGTGAGAGGGAGCTCAGGAATACTGGGGACAGGGGCTGGAGAGAAATGCAGGGAGTCCTTTCTAAATAAGACTTGGTTTTAAAGTTGTCCAAGAGCCCCTGCTCCAGTTAACTCTGGCTCATTTTTAACCTCTCCATCTTCACCAGCTGAGGTTTTTACATAAAACACTGGGAAAGAAAATCCCTCCAAAAGGAAACACTGGGAAAAGCTTGTTTTGTTTGTAAGGCCTTATGGAAAAATCTGCACACGTTCAGTGGACCCTGGAGACGCAGGAAGGAGGGGTTCCATGAGCAGGAACACGAACTGCAGCCAAATCCAGCACAGGCTGCTCTGTCACACACGTTTCTGCCTGCACTGACCATTTCATGGGCTTTGTACCACCAGATGGAGCTGCACTGTTTGTGCTTCCAGACAACATTCCTGGGAACTCAGCATTTTCCCATCTTCACTGCCTTTTTAACAGACTTTTTTTTTTTCCCCCACCCTTTTAAACAGACTTGACCCTCCCTTATCTGTTTGCCATTTAAAAATCTGTTACATCAAATAAACTTTTCATTTTGCACTTCCAGTTCCCCAGACAATTCCCTCTTCAGGGTCAATCACATCTCACTGCACTCAGCCAGAGCAAATGGCTTATGAATAATTAAAGCAGGAAGATTCTCTTTGTTCTATTTTATGACAAAATTGTCTTGGGTTAAGCCAGGAATTACTTGAGTGAGTATTGAGCAGGGTCTGTATTCCTAAAGGGCAAGTTTGGAGCAGCCAGCTCTCTGAACAATGGCGAGTTCACTCAGTTTTTATTCACATTTTTATGGCTTCTGTCTTTCCCAGCTAAGTGAAACACTGGATATTTTACCAATGTAGTTACTATTCCTTATTTTAAAATACTTCTTGTACATTGTATTGTAATACTCTTTAGTATTGATATAAGAAGAAAAAGCTGAGCAGCCTCAGAATGATTCCATTTGGCTTTCCTTTAATGAACTTATTGAACAGGCCCAGATTACCAAAAAGAAACAGCAACTTCTGATCTGGGACCTCAAAACTGATCAATATTTGAAGCTTTCCTGCTTCCACTGAATTGATTTAACCCACAGAGTCAGGGCTACAGGAAGAAATTCTTCCCTTGTCTGCACCAGCAGGTTACAGAATGAGCAGAGTCCAGCTCCAACTGTGGCCCTGTGGCCAGGCCAGGAATGTGCCACTCATGTCCCATCTCCTGCCAGGAAATGGGAACTGAAGGCTGTCCCAGCAGACAGGGTTTAACCAGGGCAGTTTAGGCTGGATCAGCAGCCAGGCAGGCTGGGCTCAAAGCCCTCGTTTGTCCCAGCCCCAGGGAGGGATGAGGAATTCCCATTTAGCAGCAGCTCAGGCTCAGAAGGGCACTGAGGACAGGACAGCACCCAGGAGTGGTCAGGCAAAGAGAGGAGACAGAGCAGGGGTTTTTGAACCCATCAGGTAAAATGGAGCAAAGCAGTGATGTTTAAATCAGCAAGGGAAGAGCACATGTGAGGGAGGCAGGACAGCAGATGGCTGCTGCCACCTCTGGGAACTGCCATGTGCCAGGGCCATTCCCAGCAGGAGGGACAGGGAATGCACCGGGCATCCTTGTTCCAAGAGGGAAACTGAAATCTGGGGTGAAATCTGGGGTGAACAGCACCCTCACACAACCCTGAAACAGAACAAATTCAACTCTCCACGTACTTCAGGAGGATTCTTACACGTTGGAATGCAATGGAAAAAGACCAACTCATAATGGAGTAGCCTGATGGTTAAAGCAGAGGCAGACTCAGAAATTACATGAAGAGAAGAAAAAGAGAACAGCACCATGCAAAAATAGCCAGCTGCTGTTAGAACTTGTTCATCAGCCACTTCTTTTATTCTTTCCCCTCCAATCTGAATTCATGGTTACACCTACACTAAAAAGTGTTAATCATAAAACCACACAGGATCCTGCCTTGCTGCAGACCCAGGCACACAGAGCTCAGCATGGGTGACAGGTTTTATTATTCTTTATTTACTCTGCCACTTCCCAGAAACCAGATTATCCTATTTTTAGCTCCTATAGGGCATGATTCAATCAGTCATTTTAAGTGTGTTTCACAGCTGATTTAAAACACTCCAGGGGACTTCATGGTCAAAAGGTAGGATGCCCAACTCAATTTTTTTTTCTGCTGGTAGTAGAACCTCAGATCTTTTATTTAATTCATGAAGAAATTAAAGGCCTTGAGGGGCACAGAATATGCTAAAGGTCTTAACTGAAGCTCCTGGGATTGAGAAATCTGTTCTGTCTTCCTTCACTCCTTCCTTGAAACTCCATGAGAGGATTCCAATCCCATTCTCACAGGTTTTGCGTTCTCAGGTCATGGAATCTGAAGCAGAAACAACAAAATTGGCACCAAAAAATCACCAGCAGGTGGGGGAAGCTGCTCTTTGGAGCCACATCCCACAACTATCTCCAACTCAGAATCTTTTCAAAGCCCACAGAAGGAGCTTGTAGGTAAGATGACAAAAATAATTTTGATTTGGGTATATCCTAAAATTAAAGGCATTCAAAACTCAAAGTTTTGGCCCAGACTCAAGAGTTCAGAGCTGCTCCCTTTGCACACCCATTTTTCTCCAGTAGCAGCTCTCTGAATAACCAAACACACAATGACAGATGTTTAAATCAAAGAAAAATTCGTATTTAACATGAAAATAAGAGTAGTAAGAGGCAACTGCAACTGTTTGCATTTCAAATAAATCCCAAAGGGCTGCACATCAGCCTCCTGACACAAGTCACTGTCCTGGCAGGTGTTTTATTGCCAGCACAGGCAGGGCACAGAGATTTAAACACATGGATTGAGATTAAGGAAGGTAAGACAGATCATTGATTTTATTACAGACCAGATAGAGCCACACATGAAACATCCTTTGGAATAAAAATATTCCACGTGAGTGGAAACCCCACAGCTACAGCATTTGGAATTGGAAACCACTGAATCTGAATTCCCCAAATGAAGCATTTCTAGCCATGAGCTACTTACCAGTCTGGTGCAGCCCAAAGCCCCAGTGCTCACAGTTAGGTAATGTCACCATCACATTTTCCATACTCCCAGCTTTTAAAAACCTCTCCATTGAGGCTGAGAATTTCCATGTTTGGTGTGAGACCAAGCCATGGCTTTGGAATTTCTCTTGGTTGATATGAAATGAGGAAAAATCCACTTTTGTTTAGGTCAGAACAAGAGATGGGACTTGTACCCACTAAAACCCTCAAGTCAACCAATACCAAATTGTTGAACCAACTGCTTTTTAACACCACATTTCACAAATCTGCTTCTCTGGGTATAAAACTATTTTTTTAAAAAAATTTTAGATAAAATTCTGCCTTGTGGAGACTTTGTTCTTTCTGAGCATGAAAATGACTTCTTGCCCTGTCAATCTGAGAGTGCCAACAGAGCTGCTGTGGCCAGACCCTCACGTGGCAGGAACACATGTTCCACTCAATTCTTTTCCTATTAAAGGACACAAAAGTTTTAAAAAGTTACTCAGCATCTTGCTTTGATTTCCCACTTCAGGTGCTCCACTCCTATAGCACAAAGCATTTTTGTGATGTGCACCTCATGAACCACACTGGCTCTTTGAATTTGGAGTTAAGTGCATACTCTGCCCAGTAACTGACCATTAACCATTTAAAAACCACCACACCATTTCTCTGGGGACAGCATTCCCTTCTCCTGTGTGTTTATTTCACAACTCAGAAGATGTTCTGCATGTTGAACAAGAAGCTGCAAAACAGATCAGTCCAAACTCATGTCAAACTGCTTTATTACATCTTAAATAACATTACATTTTAATATAGTATCTATCTTGCATCCAGCTTTCTTGAAGTACACTGACTTTAAAATTAAATACAAAAGGTGAAGAGGGATACAGGGCGTGGAGAAAGCTCTACAGAGTAGTTTCATGAAAGAGAGTAAGAGGGAACTCATCTTTTATGCCAAATCCAGGCCTAACGCACAATTACAGCACATTTTTGTACAGAATGTTGCAGAAAAAACAAAATGGAGAAAAGCTACTACTGCTGCTAGGAAGGAGCATTTCTGGATACAGTGAGAAGATAGGAAAGAACAATCTGCTGTCCAAACACTGCTGCTTTTAACATTTTATTTGAAAAGAAAGCCAGGAAAACCTGCTCATTACAAAAATGACTCTGATCAGATGCAAAGGACTCATCCTGCAAGAGGAACTGGCTGTGAGGAACTGATTTATAAAGAAGATGGTCTAGGTTCCCTCCTCCCACACCCCAGAATCTTTGACAGCGATTGTTTGAACAGGCTGTTTCTTTTTTTTTTTTTTCTTTAAAAAAAAAGTGACTTATCACGCTACTCCAAAACGTGCATAGCTTTGTACTGGAGTTCTTCATAGATTTATGCACAGAGTAGCAACAATAAATGAATACAGCGACAATGGTTACAGTTTTTAAACAGGTTATTTCTTCAAAGAAAAAACATCTAAGGACTTAGTCCAATATGCACTTTTTAGCATTTCTACAGCATGCGATTCTAAGAGTAAACCCACCCAATATGGCAAACAATCAAAAAAGGTTTTTTTTTTTTCTGTTTAACTTAGAAAGTTCAAGATCATTATTTTCAAAACATTGATTTGTACATCATTTCATACACAAAGAATTGACTCAATACCCAAGTGTAGGATAGGTCTCTTTTGAAAACAGAGATTCCTGGTTGTTGAGACTTATAGGATAGTGTTAGGATATATAAACTGCCCTTCCAAGTGGACAAACCAAAACAGATTAAAAAAATCAGTGTGGTGAAAAAGGGGGGGCAGGAGGGACCAAGGATTGCATTTGTAATCCATAAAAGGTGAAAGGATTCTTTAAACAAGCATTCATTACCTTTTACAGCATGTGCTTGGTTACCTTACTGCTTAACATTATCCTATATATGCCAAGTTTTGTGCAACAATTATCTGTGATACTAGAAAATAAAAATAAAAAAAATTAGGGACTAAATTTACAGCGTTAACAACCCCCAGTGCTCTGGGCTAGGACTCCCTTGTTTTGCTCAATTAAATACATAAGGAAATGTATTTAAAAAGGAAACTTGAAAAAAATCCTGCTACAAACATGACTTTTAAAATTTGCAAGTGTGTGAGATAAAGTCCTTAACTTCAACTTGGAAACTACAGTGAAAGCTAACTGTTTCACAATTATGCTCAAGTTTATTTTCTGGTCATGCTTTTTATGATAGTGTTTCATTTGTTTTTAAATTCTCAAGACAAAAAAAATGGTCCCAAAAGGAATGCACAATTTCATTTTGCTTACAACACAGAAATTCTTCTTGGAAAGGTAATTGTGCTCTTCATTTCAGCAACAGGAGACGGAAAAGATCTTGCCCTTTGAAGTTGGGGAGGATGGGGGTCCAAGTTAGTATGGTTGGATTGGATATGCTATCGTTTTTAATTTTCAACCGTTGGAAACTTCTTCCAGTCGTGGAGTCCGCTGCTCTTCTGGCACACAGAAACATCTGGTAAGAGTTGCACTTTGAGAAACTGCAAACAAGTGGCAAGCTCTGCTGTCCCCACCACTGACACATCCAGGCATTATCCCCCCAAGCCCTTCCCCAAGGATATTTATTTACCCAAAAACCCACAGAGGAAAGTACAGTCATTAAAAATAGGCCTCCAGAAAAATGTCAGTGCATACATCAATGGTCATCTGAACCCCTCAACTGCTTGGGTTTGCTCCTCACTAATTTCCTACCCTGAATGATCAGCACCAAGTAATAGCACTGCTGGCAAAAAGCATTCTGGACCCCAAAGCAGCCATAGTGAGTTGGGTACTCACCTACTTCAGTTCCAGATCTTGAGGAAGCTGTCCCATGACCCTGTTGCCACTGCCATGCCATCATCAGTCACACCTAAGCAACTGACACGGTTATCGTGACCAGCAAGGACACCTGGAAATGGGAAATGCAACAAATAAATTGCATTGTTTGGGTGATTTCCTGTCTGTTCAAGTTACACCACAGCATGTTAGGATTAGCCAAGCTCTAGAGTCAAAAATCCTGAACAAACACAGCTGGAATTTTAAAATGCCTTTGGTTTTACAAGCACAGACTCAGGACAGAGCTGGGTGGGTTCTCAAGGGGATAATTCAGTAAATGCATCACTTCAAAATTTTCCTTGTATATTCCCCATATTATGACCTTTACTGGTCTCCCACGAGTTGTGAAGTGACAGCCCTGAAGATTCTGACAATGTCACTATAACCATGCACTGCACAGCTTTTGCTCCTCACCACAGTAATAAAGATCAGTTAAATTTTACAAAATTTTTACATTTGTAAAAAAATTTCTTTTAAAACTAGAATTAAACTGAATTATGTTATGAACTCTAAAGCATTTTTCATCCAATTTTCTCTTACTACATTCACAAGACAGACTCCTGCATACAATCTATTTGTCAATATGGAGATCTAATACAATTCAATTATAGCACCATTAAAAGAAAGAATTGAGACACTAAACAGAAAAATTAAGGGAGACAACATTTTCCTCTATCCCCTTTAATTTAACAGTTTCAAGGAGGTAAAAAGAAAACCTAATTATGTTCAAGCCTTCCAGTCCACAGCTCTGAGCCAAGATATTCTTGATAGACTTGAAATTAATCTTTCTACATGAACTGGAGTGCTCACAGGACTCTCCTCATTCTCCCACCAGCAATAGGAAGTGCTGCAATTTGGTAAAACAAAATCAGCACCAAGAAGTCTTAAATACTTGTACTGAACACACAACCACAAAGGTGCTTAATACAGAAGTGCCAATATCAGAAGATATAGAAGTGTTTAATATCAGAAGTGCCAGATCTGCCTGGCAGATCTAAAGCCTTGGAATATTTCAATATGCAGAATATTTTTCTCATCTCCTATTCTGATCAGAGTAATGAAACATTTGTGGCCTAACTGATACATTTTTTCCAACAAAAGTTTTCATTTTGAAGATCTGAAGTTAAATTCTTTTCATCTTTGGACCATGAATTTCATGTTTGTTTCCCCAAAAGAAACTCCACGGTCTCTGTTGTTTTGCTGGTTGTCTCTACAACTACTGCTACAAATACCAGGAAAAGAATTCTTGTGTATAAACAGCAACATTAATGTTGAATTGCTTTGAATAGTTAATGCATAAACAAAGCCACAAAGTCTAAAAAAGAATATCCCTCCACCCCGAGCCCTTGTTTTTAATGGCAATCTTCCTGTTCTCAAGCATCCATCCTTGAGCAGGATTCCATGGATTTGTACCATCACTGGGCAGCCTAAAGAAGTATTCAGAGAGTTCTGAAGTTGAGACAGCGAGTGCTGACAGATCTGTGCATGAGACTCAAGTCACACATTCACTATCACAGAACCAGAGGTTGGAAAAGGTCACCAAGGCCATCGAGTCCAACCTGTGGCTGGTCCACACTTTGTCACCCTGCCCAGAGCACTGAGTGCCACGTTCAGGCATTCCCTGGACATCTCCAGGGGTGGGAACTCCAATAAAATGTCCAATATCCAAACCCATTTACCTGCTCTGTCAGCTTTCAGCGTGTCCCACACGTTGCAGTTGAAGTCATCATACCCAGCTAGGAGCAGGCGGCCACTCTTGGAAAATGCTACAGAGGTGATGCCACAGATGATGTTGTCATGGGAATAAACCATCAGCTCCTGGTCAGCCCGCAGGTCGAAGAGCCGGCACGTGGCATCGTCCGAGCCCGTGGCAAAGGCGTTGCCGTTGGGGAAGAACTTCATGGGGGAGAATAAAAACACAAATGGTTTCAGATTTAATCACGCTGCATCACACCAGAGCACAGCAAACCAGAGGCTGCACCTCTCCACACTGGGGTATGGGCAAACCCAGTGAAGAAACTCCTGAACGAACACCCAGTTTCCATGTTGTCCCAGTTTCTTGGCGTTTCCTGAAACACCAATTTTCAGGTAATTCCCTCAGCTCTAAAAACTTATTTAAAAAACCCTGAAAATACTTCATTGTGCTGAAGAGCTGAGAAACAGAAAATGCTCAAGGAAGCAGCTACATACACAGATGGCGTTGATGTCCGACTCGTGGCCGGTGAAGGTTTGCCGGCACATTCCTTCTCTGACATCCCACAGTTTGGCAGAGGCATCGCAGGCACCAGAAACAAAACACCGGGCATCGGGGGCAAGGGACAAACTCATCACATCTCCAGTGTGCCCAGTAAATGTGGTTGTCTGCTGACCAGTTTCTATGTCCCAGAGAGCACTGGAAAGAATAATTAAAGAGGCAAAAATCAACATGTTTGTACTCCTTTGTGAGGACTTTTTATCACTGCTGAAGTAAAGCTCCAAGTATTAGTAACATTGATCCTGACAATAGAAATAAACATTTTTGGTTGAACTATTTGGCTGTTGCAGATTAATTGTGCATAAAAGACCTTAAAGCTATCCTTAATTTTAAAATATTGCAGGGTTTTAGATTGAAAAACAGTGGAAAAAACTGATGACTGGCACTGAGGGCTGTTCATCCCAAAGTTCTCTGTCATGGCTGTTATCCAGTACTACCACAGCTTCATTTAAAGCAGCAGTGGTAAGGCTACAGCAAAAGCTGAGCCAGCATTTCTCATTTTTATAAACTCACAGAGGATGAGTAACTTTGTGAATTATGTCTGATCTTAAAGTTGCAAGTCAGCCAAATCACTACTACAGTGATAATTAAGAGTATAAAAGGAAAGAATGCTATCACCTCCTTAAGAAGAGGTCTAAACACTTTAGGAAGTCAGGATTTTTAATTTCTGTAATTTCTCAGCAAACCAGAGCCATCAGCAGCAGGTTCAAACCAGGCAAACAAGAGATGCCTGTACTTTGATAAAGTCCTTTGATGCTTGGCTGAACTGAGGTGATGTCAAGGACAGCTGCAGAATTACTACAGAACTCCTGAAGCAGCTGTGTTCTCTTACAAAGAGCATCATTTCTACAAATCCTCTCATTTTGTTATAGTTTTTTGGGTTCTCTAAACACCACACATATTCAGAAACATTTTTTGGTTTTAATCCTGTATCTATTCCATAGCTACTCAGAATCAGGCATTCAAACAGGCATTCAAAGAGACTGGCATTGTGTAGGACAGGTATTTATTAGACAGCCTTTGCTCTAAGTGCTGCTGCTTGGGAGAACTGCAACGCTCTTAAGAAATAGATATAATAGAAAAATCTATGAAAAAAAGATGGAGGCCTTTTTTAGTTCAGAAGCCAGTGTTTATGAAGATACACACCTACATTCTCCTCAAAAAACCCAGCTATTGTCACTGGAGAATATTTTCTAGGAGCTCTTCTGAATAACAACGTTAACTACATTCTGTATTAGAAATATCCAAACATGACTGTTTAAGTAATAAATACTGAATACAAAAAGAGTTTTGAGGAAAATCATTAGTCTAATACAGTTATTTCTGAAAGCCAAATAGTTACATGAAGAAAAAAATTCCCAGAACATCTTAACACAGAATTAGGTCAGGCTCTTCAGAACATGGGCACAAGGAAACAGCCAAAGCTCACAGGGTTGAAATTACCAGCAAAAAGTGACATATGAGCAGTATCACCAGAGTCTTGTGGGTGATGATGAAGTTTGTGAAGGACAAAGTTTCCTTCAGGCACAGAAAATGGATTAGAAAAGCCCTTCCTGACAGTGCTGTCCCCATGTCCCAGCTTACCAAGTGGTGTCGCCAGAGCTGGTGACGATCTGATTATCATCCAGGAAACGACAGCAGGACAAGTAGCCTGGAAACGGAGCAAAAAGGTGCACAAATAAGGCCAGAGATTACCCTTCAAAGGCAAATTGGTTTGCTAATAAGCTGCTTCCTCCTCTCCTAAAGCTGCAGCAAGAAACACTAAAAGCCTAAAACGCAACAGATGATTTTTGTATAGGAATCTGCAATGTTTTGGACAAAATGTGGTTTGGCTCTTTGGAGACCACCCCAACCCAACCAGAGGAAGGGGGACAAAAGTGTGGACTCCACTGGCCAAGCTGGGCAGGAGTGCCTGCACTGCACACACCCAACTTTCTAAGAAAGTGCATCTCAGTCTCACTGCATCCAGCAGCAACAAATGATGATGACCTCAACTGTATCAGACAACCATTGAGGAAAAATAAACTGCACTCCTGGTTGGTACAAAGACCTGAGCATGGACATTGGATGTTTCCCAACAGTGGCATCAAAGAAGTTCATCTGAATGCTCTGAAGCATCTTTTTTCCTGAAATCCCATCTGCCAAACCATCAGTGGAACCACTTTGATTACAGAATCAGCCTGCCTGCCAACCACCTCCATTTCACAAAGCACAGAATTCAAACTACAGCAGGAAATATGAAAACCTGCAAACATCGACTTCCAGCTGTAAGTTTTTGTTCAATTTTACAGCTGAAAAACTGTTTAAAAACATTTAAAACCAAGCAGTCTGCAGCTAAGCTCCTGCCTAAGGTAAGAAGTTGATCATTATTAGGAAATTATATTTAAAGGATTTTTTTCAATCTTCACTGTGCTGAGGTAACTCTGAGCAGCGCTCACCTGTGTGCCCAGCGAGCTCACGGCTGACACGGACATTCCCTTCACGAGTTTTCAAGTTATAAATGGAGCAGATGTTGTCAAGCCCACCACAAGCCACGTAATTCCCAGAGGGAGCATATGCACAAGTCATGACCCAGGAGGAGCGCAGGGGAATCGCATGCACCTGAAACACAGACAGGTATGGATTTCAGCTGCAGAAATTGCATTCAGTGATGCACCAAAAGGAAGTTTTTCACCTGTCTCTCAAGACAGGCATCATGTTTTTGGCAGAGAAGCAAGAATAAAACAGCTGTTTGAGTATTGAACTATTTTGAGGGTAACTTGCATATGAAGCTCGTCAGAACAAGCAGTGACGTAATAAAACCTCAGATTTGCTTTTCCTGAATCCAGTTTCATCAGCAATTTTGGTCCAAAGTGAATTATTTCATTTCAGTGCTCTGATTACTATTGGTTTATTATAGGTTCAGGAAAATATTGACTTCCAAGCACAGTCAGCAAAACTGCCAATTCCAGGCTTAGATGCTGTGAATGAACAAGTAAGGAAATCGCTGCTTCCACTGCCATTTAAATCCTTCTTTGGAAACCCACTGCAAGCAATCAAGCTTCACATTTAAATAACTACCCCATGTTTCCTTGTCATTCTGTGCTCAAAGAACTTTTTTTAGATAATTATAGAAGCTAAACCTGTTCTGTCTTGTTAACTCGTTGCGTTCATCCCTCAGATTTGTTCATAAAATCTTTAGGAAAGGGCTGGTGCCCTTAGACATATGGTGATATTTCATGCAATATTAACATATTAATGTGCCTGAATTTCTTAAGGCAAAATTTCATTAGAAGCAGAGGAACAGCCAGAAATCAGTGGTCCTGCAGCAAAGAACAGTTAAAAAAAACAGTTAAAAAAACCCCAACCCTGTCCTAGAACCAAAACCAGTTCATTTTTGGAAGTCTTCTACCAAGGAACTATTTGGAATGTTCACTTCAAGCGATTTTATTTTATCATTAGGCAAAGATCAAATTGATAATAGCACTGTATTACTTCCAGTGTGTTCTGGAACTGCCAAAAGAATATTGCATGGATTAATTAGCATTCATGTAAGAATTGAAGACATCAATACAGAAATCATGAGATGCAGTGACAGTTTCACCATCCTACAGCAGTCACAGTAATTTAGATGACATTTACCTGCAGGCTGGGGTCAAAGGATGAGGATGAAGGTAAAAATGAGAGGGTTTATTTTTAATTTGCAAACCATATTATATTAACTTTTTAGTAAAGTGATTCCATTAGCTCCAATGCACTGGTAACATTGATTTTAATGCTATGAGGAGCTAAGTTAGGAAAATTTATTTGGAATAAAGCCAGTTCCATGCACAAGACTCAAGCAGCTCTGTCAACTTAACCACAAGGAGCTACATGGGAATTGTTGCCAGCCCTGCAACAGTGGCCAATGATCAGTAAATACCAATCACTGTCAAATGAAAGTAAAAGTAGTCCTGAACTGCCTCATGTGATTGCAGCCACGAAGTGATGACTCATTAGAACATGTCAGGTCTTTCAGGACTTCACTGCAGACAACAAATTAATCTGGCTATGCCAAAATCTCTGCCCCTCCTGGTGCAAGATGCTCATCACTGCCTGCTCTCTGGTAATCACTTTTCTGCAGTACCAAAACAAATCAAAACATTCTTTAGAAGGAAGTCTTTCCTTGTTCTCTCCTGTGGTGCACATTTTCACACACTGAAGACACTGCTGTGTTCTTTACATACAGCTTGATTATCATTTTGGAGAATTCAAAATTTGGACTTAGGACTGGGAAAGCAATAGAGCCAAAATGATGATGGGGAACATTTCCTTCTGATGCTTTCTCAACTGAATTACACAGCAATGGATCAGCTGGCCTTACCTTGTTTGTAGTATAGCTGTCCCAAATTATAAGCTTGCCATCCTGGGAGGCACTAACTAGAAGCCTAGGGAGGAAAAAGTAGGGAAACACAATCATTGTGGACAGCCAAGGAACACCTTTGTGATGAACATTATGAAGAAAAGAGAATGAAAGCAGCTGATACCAGTGGCATTTAATTTCTCTTTAAATTAATCCGTAGTTAACAGGAAAGGAAAAAAAAGGAAAAAAAAGACAACTGATAATGGCATCTACTTTATTACCACAGTTCCTCAGAATTCATGTGGTACCACTACTGTACTTTTCAGGCAAGTAGACAAGGACTGGGATTTTGGCATCAAATGCAGACTTTGGATTACGAAAACATGGAGGAAAATTGTGGCATTCAGTGTTTCCGACTTTTCTCAGTTGTCCAAGTTCTCTCAGAATTATTAATTCCATGTGGTCCCAAGGCCTGTGCACTCAACTTTCTAGAGAGCAGTGAAGCCATGTGAGCCAGCTTTGTACCCACCTGGAATCAGTCCCCCAGTGCATTGCATAAATTTTGGCCAGGTGTCCCCGGAGTGTTCTCCTAGTGCGCATCTGGATTCTCCCCACTGGGTCGATATTGGCTGTGATCTGAAACAGGAAAATGTCACACACTGAGTTCTTCCCTTCACTGCTCTCAAGTAACAACTCATACACAGTTCCCACAGTCCAACATTCTCAATATTGACTGATTTTTTTTCACCTGCCCGTTCACAAGTTATGTCATTTTAAGTAGCATGTCTTTATCACATAACGCAAGCGGCCTATTGCATTTATAAACACTCCCAGAAATTATTTTGTTTAGGTCATATCTTCTTAGACTTCTAGGATTTCAGACCTTTGATCTGGGTTTTCTCCTCCTGCACAGATAAATGCAGCAGACATTGAAGAAGTTTAACCTCAGCAAGCCTTATGATTCTGATTATCAGGGTAACAACAGTATTGCTCTCAGCTCCAAGGCAGAGCATTATTTTCCATTAAGCAGCAGAAACGTTCCCTGAGTCACTCCAAGAAATCACTGCTCAAGGCCACTGCTCTCAGGAACTGGACAAACATGTACTTATTTCTGGAAGAAAACACCCAAAGGCAAAATAAAAAACAAAATTGCTACAGGAGGCAAAACCAGATTTACTTGCATTCACCTTCTTACACAGCATTTTCTTTTTGTAAAGGAGACATATTCTCTTAATTCCTGTTAAACTCCGAAATTCTTACCTGAGCCAGGGTGGCATCTGCACATGCTTTCCTAGCATCCTGCAAGAGAAGGAAATTAGAGAAATTAGATGGAGTTCTGTACATTTATTTCTCAGTTTTGTCAAGCTGATTAAGCCCCCTGAACCCAAGGTTCACAGAACATTTCTGCTTGTCACCCAGAGAGGACCCATCCTAAGGGCAGCATTACCATAAAACACTGCCTGCTGTCAACACACATTGTGCATTTAACTTTGAAATTTCTTCTTCTTTTGGAAGAAAGGCCTCATGACTTTCACCACAAAGACACTCAAGCAGTGGAACTGCTTGTTCAGAGAGGCTGTGCAGCCTCCAGCCTCAAAGGTTTTTAAGAACTTACTGGACAAAGCTCTGGCAAACTTTATCACTGACCTTATTTTGAGCAGTTTTTTAAACTTTAGTTATGCTCTAGCTCAAACTTCAGTAAACATTCATTTTCATCAGCAATTTTCTGCATTGCTTCAGTAACTATTATTTTCTAAGCAATATGAAAGACCAAAAAGTAATTTTCTAAAGCAGCCATATGTGCTTGCCCTTTCTTCATTAACTCTGACATTGGGGAAACATTTAAGGCATCATTTCTGTCCTCCTCAAGACATATTCATTTGTGCTGAGGCACAATACATACTCTGATTTGGTTTTTCAGTTGCTCGGCCTCCTGGCGTAACTGGTCAAGCTCGCTCATTTTCCTGTGCTAAAGGTGTGCTCCACTGCCACCTCTGAAACAACCAGAAATCTGAAAAACAAGCAGGACAATTAGGAGAAGGCAGAGGTTGAAATTACAAGTATTTTCAACCACTTCAAACTTGAAAAAAATAGCAGACTGATTTATAAACACAGGAATACAGGTGGAAATGTGTGTCTGAAATCCCCTCAGTGTAAGGTGTTGTCACAAATGGATGTGCTTTGCTTCCAGCCACAGGAAATAAAATAGAATGTAGACTTATTTCTCTCCTCCAGGCCTCTTCCTTTTTTCATTCCTTTTTTGTATAAATTCAAGTTGTCCAAGACTGAGTAAGCAGGTAAGACCAATTTTAGACATGGAAGTCAGAACTTCCCTGCAGCTCTTCAGACCAGAGTAAGAAATCCTCCCAGCAAAGAAAAAGGATTTACACTGACACAAGCACCTGCAAAATGCTCTAAGAACTGTCTGCAACATCATAGTTATGAAAGATTTTGTTCTGCTATCTGGAGAAAAGGAGATCACTCACGAATGTTCAAGGTTTTATTTGATAACTGCTAAAATGTCTGAGATCCCAGAGCAGATTGTAACATGAACATCTTGTCAGAGTAAAACCAGGGATTTTTTGCTGGGTTGAGGGCAGGAGTTTGAGAAACCACAGCCATCAGACACTTCTCCCCTCTAAGCCTGTTTTCCCAGTATCCATAGGCACCAAATTACATATATTCTATAGAGACAGCAAGACAGGCTCTGTAAAACATCACAACCACTGAAACCACCTCAACTTTTGCCTTTAGAGCTGCTCAACTGTTGGGCTGTTCCTCAGTATCACAATCATATGGATATTTCCTACTAAATGTACAACTTATCTTTAAAAGTCTCTGCTCTAGAAAGATTCTGTTGGCATTTTCTCCAGCATTCCACATCTCCAACTCAGCTGTTCCTTAACTTTTTGTTTTAAAATCTCTGCAGCTTGATAGCAATGGAAGATGCTGAAGAGACATGCTGATGAATTTTATCTTTTACTGCAGAACAAGATTAATTGGTTCCAATTTCAAATACTACACAGAACACCTGGAGTTTATAAATTGACACTGATAATGTGTGATTTTAGAACATTTTATCAGCCAGAATTGACCCTTTACTATTAAATAAAGGAAATGCTTTGCTAGCAGCTTTACATATTATTCTGTTAAGATTTAATCAGCTTATTTATCTTTGCAAGCATGTAGGGCTTGTTTTCCTCTTAAAGCCCTTCCCAAGGAGAAAGAGGAGGATAACTTCCAAATTTTTATGCAGTCACAATAACAGAGAACATACTGTCAAGGTAAATTAGAGTAGTAGAACAAACATCACTGTTAAAAGAAGCTTCAAAATAGTTTAGACTTCAATATTCCCTAAATATTTCTATCCCCCATAACCAGACTTAGGCTGCAGCTCTCTCCATAGTAGCTATTCCAAACTGAAAACCTCTAGGAACAGATGCCAGATCTTGTCACAGCATCATTTACCATTTTTTCCTCTACTCTGAAACCCACAATATCTTAGAAAAGGAATTTTAGTTGGCTTCTCTCCCAAAACCTCCACTCACACAACTTCAAGGCCCTTTCACTTCATTGTGAAACTGGGTCTCTTCTTTCTCTCTTCTGGTTCCAGGGTCATCTCTAAGCCCCTTTAAGATTGCTTGTTCAGCTCAGCCCAAAATCCAGCTAAGACAAAACCCATCCTGAGTGTTTCATTATCCTGCTTTTCTTTGGAACGCTCTTTTGTTTCTCCTCATTCTACATCTCAGACAAACACTCTGGGCTGGGTATCTGTTAGGATTTTGAGCATGTCTGCAGCTCCTGGGCAGTTCACACACCTGGTGAAACACTAATGCACTGCTCTCATCCGAAATGAGTTAATTTAAGAATAAACTCCAATTTTCCAGATATTTCAGCTTCTTCATTTCCAGTTCTGCCATCCTCTGAGTTAATATATAAGACCATTTCCTACTAAGCAAATACTGACCACTCCAGACAAAGAATTTTGAGATGGTATCATTCCTATTTCAGAGCAAGAAATTCCAAAACTTTGATGTTCTGCCCAAGGTCACAGCAACTCACTGATGAGACTGCAATAAAGACTCAGGACACCAAGAATTCCAGCTGCAGGTACAAGGAACTACACTGAAGATTTTACATGCAGCTTTATTTAAAAATACAATAGGAGGAATAATCTCACGTCAGTCAGAGCAGATATGCTCTCCTTAAAATAGCACCCATTTATTTCTGCAGAATTTGTGCACTATGAGAGAGAATTCTCTTGCATTTAAATGAAACAAAGCTTCTTTGCATGGAACAGGGAGAGGCCTAGGGAGATGAACCCTTATCCTAGGAAGAAAGTCACATTAAGAAAGTTCATTTTCCCATCTTGTATCCATCTAAGTTCTGATCTTGAAGACAGATCCACTTTGAGAATTCCAAGTTAGCCCCTATGCATTCCAAGCAACTCCAAACTCTGAACCGCCTTTCTGTCAGCATCCATAGGAATTGTTTAAAGCACATTTCCACATTCTCTTTGTAGTCTTTGTTGTTTCAACATCAACAGGAAGTGCTAATTCCTGCCAACAGGACTGAACTCACTCAGGAAATGACAACCCTACAGCAGCCAAGGGCTTTAAAATATAGGAGTTCTCTGAAGCAAACTGTAAAATTTATGGGACAAACAGCAAACCAGCTTGGCTGTTCCACTATTTCTTTTATACTGAGTTTTAGACAATTGAATTTATGGTAGAAATATGAGATCTGTGGGAGGAAAAAAGGGTTCCAGCCTCCCATATCCTTTTTAGCTATACTGTAAATCAGAGCTTACTAGTCTTGTATTAAAAAAAAGTATCTTTAAAAGAACTAAGGACATCAGGTAAGGTCAGAAGGATGTATGGGGGAAAATGCTTTTATCTATTCTCACTCTTGATACATGGGAAATTTTATACAGATTTATTTATATTACAGATATGGATCATATACTGAACAGTCTCTGCTCATCACAAACAAGCACAACTGAGTATCATGAAATAGATTTTTATTTCTTGGCATGTTCTAAAGGCATTTAACCCTGTTTTACAAGAAGGTTTCTAGAACAATCTGTAAGCTTGATGTGGATGATGATACTATTTCTGGACTTTTGAAAGAAGTTAGTGCATTTCCAAATCAAGCAATCCTCAAGAAAAAAAGTCACTCCTCAAGTTCCACACTCTTTTTTCCCAAATTCCCCCAGAGTTGTGCAGAAATAGGTAGGAACCAAACTCCTGCTTACCTCCCTTTCTCTGGACTATGTGAGTGTGTCCCTGAAGGCAGCTTCTCAGGAATAACACATTCACTTTCTTCAACCCCCTCAAGACCTTTCCAGGGGCTGAAGTGCTTAAGTGTCTCTGGCCTAAGCTTATTTCCCCTAATCCTGTTGACCAGTCCACCTTGTGGGTAATTCTGCTCTTGCTGGATAACAATCTGTGCACTTCAGGGCATTCCCTATTCCCCACTCCCCCAGGTGACCCAAGTCCCTCATCTCTTCTGACAAGGTACCCATGGAAGAGTCACTTTATTCCTCTGTTTCTCACACAGGAAAATCAACTGACTTCGCCTGATTTGTTACTTTCCATACACAACAAAACTTCACAATTCAGCTGTGTCAAAAGGATTGATCACATCATTTATGTCAAAGGAACAGCTCAGGGTTTGCTTTTCTCTGACTCTCTAACATGAGCTGTATTCCTGTGTAAAAGGAGAGTTAGCTATGTCCAGTCAGTTGTGTCCCCAACAGCTCTGCACTACATTTTTCAACTGCAGGAAGCCTTACAGAACTTCCATGTGCTTCCTGTAAATGGAGATATAGTCAGGATCCCAGAGGACTAATTCTTACTTAAAGATTAAGAATTATTCACTCACTGCTCAGAAAACAGTGACAGACAAATTCCAAGGCTGAGGAAGAACTCAAATTCACTCATTTCATTGTAACAACTCCAGTGTCCTTTTCACAGCTCAAACTGTGTATCCAATTAAATTCAGTTACTGAAACCACGGTCTCATTAACACCCTCACATTTATTTGTAGCCTGATGCATATATTCCACTGTTAAATATTATTCCACTCTGAAATTCCTCTGCTGGTAACAACAATGAAGCAATGCTTACTAAAAATTTATTTATTTAATTTTCTTACACCATTCCTATTAAAAAAAAAAAAGGATGGAGTCTTCCACCCTCTCTCTGTCCTGAAAATAATCTCTACAGATTAAAATAAAAAACCCCATGTTTGAAATCACAGCTATCATTAAGTCAAATATTTCAGATTTCTATCCCTTGCTGGTCAAACTTTGCTTGCCACAAGGTATTTTTAGCAGACATTACTACTACCACAGCCTAACATAATCCCACCAATCCACCGTGGATGCAAAGTCTGGTAACACAGAGGGTTTAAAGCTAAATTGTTCATATTTTACTCAAGCACAGTCACTTTCTAAGGAGGTTTAGCAAATCTCTTTTCTCCCATGAACAGGCTGTCTGACATTTGTTCCCTCAACCTCTTTCCTGCCAATACCCATCACTCCAACACGGATGAAAAGCAAAATATTTGCAAAACCAGAGCCCAGACTTTCCAGCCTTAACAAGGAGCTCCCAGCATGGCCAGCAGACAGTCCCAGAGCAGGTCATCTGATTAAATGAAGCTGTGCTAATCTAGCAGATACCACAAATCCTATTAGCAACATGCACAGCAGCTTGGACATTTTCACAATGACAAAGGAATTATCCACAACTCGCTGTTAGTTACAGTGAGCTGACGTCACACTGGCTTTGAAAAGCTGAGGGTTCTTTTTGTTTTCAGGAGCAGAGATGGATTTCTTGTTTCTCTTTTATTCTGTGGGAAATGCAGTGAGATCAGAATTGCTTGTGGAACAAATTTGAGGTGTTGCCTCTCTCTCATTTATAGGAACTAAAACTGAAGAAAAAATTCAGAGTTCCCTTAGATCCAGAGGGAGATATGGGCAGAGGAATAAAGCCTGCTGCCTGCCTTTTGAAAAACAGGTAAACATCCAGTAATTGAAAAAATCAGATTTAACTCAGCAAACACTTGGCCAATTAGCAATGTTCCTCGCAGACATTCAAGTTAAAGTCTGGAAGGTAATGAAGATTTTACTGCTCCAGGAACAATAGTAATAATTACAATTACACAGAATATAAACTCCAAAACTTTTAGGTTCTGTTTAAATAACACTGACACATTGAGAAGAACAATCTGACAAGAGCCACTTTGCTCAAAAGAAATTTGGCCTTCTTTTGTCAAACATGGTGGAGAAGTAATTTTTCATTCATGAGAGAAT
This sequence comes from Ploceus nigricollis, assembly GCA_013399945.1. Lineage (NCBI taxonomy): Eukaryota > Metazoa > Chordata > Aves > Passeriformes > Ploceidae > Ploceus > Ploceus nigricollis. The sequence goes on from VXBC01009370.1 coordinate 72,661, forward strand.
GACTATTCTCATCATTTTATTTATTACAGTTCCCTGCCCCACTGAGATGAAACAGTTTCATCTGTGGTCTCCCTCTGCTTTGCCAGTTCCCTCTCTGACAGAAGGCAGGCACTAACATCTATTATTTAGCAGGTTTCCTGGCCATTTTAAAATCCTTCCTGTTGACACAAGAATACACATACTGAAGGAGAAAACACATACTTTAGGCTTGCACAGATTAACAGCCAAAAATCTGAATTAACCACTTTTTAAAAATAGGATGTTTCTCAAGGACTAGAAAAAAAAAATCATCTTTTTTCTCTACTTACATTTTCTCTCACTACAGTAGAAAGCCAACTTCTGCTGTCAAACATGTAAATTCTGGAAAAAAAAAAAAAGACACCAAAACCACAATTAATGTAATTACCACAGAAGAGCACCGATTCCTCAACAAATCTAACAGAAATTAAACTACTATCAAAGTGCAGACTATTTCTGCTAGCTAACTTGAGCAGCTGGCCTGCCTTCATGAAGGAAATGGGCACAGTTTTATCTACTGTAACACAACCAAAAGACGAGTTTGTGTCAAGAAGCTCATTTTGACCTTCTTTTCCCAAAAAACTCTTGCAATCCTGAGATCATTCTCCTGCCCTAGTGATAGAGAAGTCCATGCTATTAGAGAATTTAAGATTAGAAGAAAACACAGTCTCACTCATACAGTTTTCACTGTACTACAAAGTGCCCCCTCCCCAGATCAGCATTTTCAACACACTGGAATTACTTCTGCTCAATCCTGTCCCTGAGCTACATTTGCCTTCTAAGCACAGTTAAATATCATGATATCTATTTTATCAGAAGAAGTTACATAAACCTCCTACTAATGAGCTCAAGTGAGAGCACACCGCTCTTCTGGAAGAGTTACAACTTTAAATCACTAATGATATCAGAAAGTACAAAAAGAATTGACACATTCAGTAACTCACACACACAGTCTGGACTGCACTGGTTTAACAAAGTGGCTTTGCAGCAAGGGGAAAATATAAGAAATTTTGGAACAGATTTTTCCCCTGGCAGCACAAAGCAATATTTTAGTTCACCCCAAGATGTGAAACACTGACAACCACTTCTACATCCCAAACACCCGGATCTGGCTCTGTCATACACCAAGACAAGGGCTGGGGGTGATGCCAGGGGACCCCTCAATGTTCAAAGCTGCTGCATCAGGAACAGCTGAGATTATTCTGAGCACAAAGCAAGAAGGTACCGAAGCAAAATGACCTTAAATCAGAAAGCCAGCCTACAACTCCCCACACTTCCAGCTGAAACCTCACATGAATTATGTGTTTCTGATTTTATAGTTCACTACTAGCTGGAGAATTTACAAACCACTTCAGTGTCTGGTATGGAGGTTAAGCTACTTAGGATATGGATCATCCTCACCCAAGCTCATTTATAGATAAACATTTTAATACTGTGATTATGAAACCATCACAGTGTAAGCAGTTTTGTTTGTTACTGCCAGAACAACACACTTTGGGACAAAAAGAGTAACTCACACTTAGAGGCCAAACTCCACTCCCCAGACACAAAAACATGACATGACCATTTTAAGTTCTGAAAACAGAGCAACTCCAGTCAACTTTCAGAAGTCTTGACAGGAAAAAAATTTGCCCCCACTACAGAGATAATGAAATCTAATGAAATTCTGAAAGAATTACCTGAAATGTAAACAAGTAAATTTATGCTGGCGCACTAACAGCACACAGAATACACAATAGCAAAGGCCAAACCACACACCATTATTGTCCTGTGCTGCACCCTCATTAATGCAGGAGAGGTGTTGCAGATTTCATATGCCTTCTGCAAAAAAGAAAAACAAAAACAAAACAAAACAAAAAAAGCCACTTTAACCAGCCTGAAAGAAGAGGAAGGAAACATAACAGCAAACTTTTCCACAAAAGTTGAGTTTATTTTCCAAAGGGTTAAGTTTCTACTTGAGGATGCTGAAAGCACCCTGCGATGCTCACAGAACGCAGTCCTGGCAACGGAGATATTTTCAATTCTACCTTAAAGATGGAGCTCATTTAAGGACAAAAGCAGACAAGCTACTCATGAAAAAAAGATCTGCATTGCCACAAGCTTCCATTTTTAGCTAAAATGTAGCCTGGTAAAAGCAACATGAAAATTAGAGGCCAGTTCATTCCCTGCACCGCAGCACTGGCTCAGTAAAGAGTTCTTGTAAGGAGCTCCACATGCTGCCCTGACAGCCCTGCTGAGCCCAGAGCTGCAGGTCCTTGACACCAAAAACTGGGCTTTCAAAAACAGCAGAGAACAAAAAGTTCCACAGAACACTTGGAGAATGGTTCAAGTGGTTAAACCATCACACCAAAGCACCTGGAGGAGAGCCAGCCCCACACGGGCTTGGTGTTCCCAGTGCCCCACATGCCCAAAGCCTTCTGCTCCAAGTGAAGAACCAGCACAGCCATTTGGGCTAAAAAAGAGTAAAGTAACTCACAAGTCAAAAGCTGCATCATTTCTGGGTAAAGCTTCCCTCACTGACTGCTGCTAGCCCAATATTCTTTTTTTCTTCTTCTTTATCCTTTTCATCAGTTACTCTGAGCTGACAACCCAGCCTAAAATTTATCTCAACTCCAGTATAGTCAAGGTACAAGTCCACACATGAAGATTTCTGCAGAAGACACCAACTTTTTTCATGAGGCTGGGGAAAGCAGGGAAGAAAAGGAAGAAAAAGGACTTGGAAGAGTATGGAAAGCATTTTGAAATATTTTGACATCCTAGGAAATCTGAATAACCCTCCAAAACAAAGCAACTTCCTAAGCAGATTAAACACACTCACTGTACCCTCTCCAAAGCCATTAACCAGATAAACACCTTTTTCTCTTGACCTAGGGATTCAATAAGAGACTTAAAACCCAAATATTCTGGATATAATTCCAACCTTCTCAAGACTTGCTTTACACAGACATTGACTACATGCCAAGGCTAGTATCTGAATTGCTGCAAAGGCATTCTTGTATTTAAAACACACCAGCAATTCACGCACAATGATGTGGGGCCAGGCACCAGAGAAGATACTGAGGATCTGGCTCAAACCCTGGGATGAGGTTTGCCCAGGACTCCCAGCAGTTGTCCCTGCTGTAAGAACATGGAGAAGCTGGGAGATGTGTTCAGTGGGGGATGTAATCAATACATACATAGGTATTTGAGTGGCTTTATCAACACAGTTTAACATGGATCTCAACCAACATTAGCAAAAACTGATTTTCATGACTGTTACACCACGTCAATCTTAAAATGTCTTGCAGAACACATCCTCCTGCAGGAGTGGCACATAGGGTTGTTCTAGTCAAGGCACTCCAACAAAAATAACTTTACTACTGGAGGGGAAGAAAAAAACAACCCCCTCAAACTATCCAAAAACCTACTAGCAAACCTCAGTATCACTATTAAGATAAACCAGCAATTTCAAGTGAAGTTACTCTGCTGCTCTGCACCCCTGTGAAGAGCACCCCTGAGCCAGCAGGGATGGCTGGATGGATCCAGGCAGTTCCTAATTTAGCCTGCTCTTGCACAGGTACCCAGCATCATCACCACTGTAATATATCACCTACGAGGCAGAGATAATGGCTGTGAAACAGCAACTGCAAGTTAGTTTATTAAAATCATTTCTTACAGTCTACATAGCTGATTATTATCACAGAACAGTAGCTAGATGCCCAAGAGATTACACCACCTTGCCAAATCACTGCCAGCATCCTGAAATTCCGATGTGCCACCAGGCAACAGTAATTAAGTCTCAAATTTAAACTTTAAAGATTGTTCTGGATACAAAAAACTCCCCAAAAAATCCCATCCTCAGTTTAATGATTTGGCCCTAACTATCAGCATTAAGTGCTCTAGCAGACAGCTGGAAGCTCAAAGGATGTTTCAGGATCTGCATGTGCCCCTCCAAGAGTTAGTTAATTCCAGCTCAGAATTTCCTTGGGGAGTGCAAAGCTGAAGTCCAGAAATCCAAGTCTTTGCTGTCCCCTCCTCCAAGGGCTTTGAAGTACAACCTAGAGAAGTATAAAATAATAATTACAAATTCATAAATCTAAATACGCTGGAGCAAAAGGATACAACTCCTCCTTTATTTGAAGTCTCCTTTCTGGGAACCATCTGCCACGTCTGTAATTTCCCAGCATATAAACTTTGAAAAGCAAGCAGTACCTTCCTAACAGGTTTGCCAAAGAGCTCACCCTGGTAGGGACAACAGGAGATTGTACAACTCCTTCGAAAACTTCCTGAAAGCACTTGTGTCGTGCAAGGCCAGCACAGCTGAATGTTTCTGTGGGAGGTATTGGCTGCTTCTTGTGCTGAAGAATTGCCAAGTTCCCAGCTGAAGCAGTTGCTGTGCTCAGTAGACATTTTTCCATATATTAGTGGGAAGTACACACAAAACAAGCATCAGGTCGATCAGTGTTAATGCTCATCTTGCAGCAGCCACGTTGGCTGGCTGGAGAGCTCACAAATTTCCATTTTCAATGTAGTGTGTGACTAAAACGATAATTACACAAGCTAAAAATAGCTGCAACTCAACAACCTGATTTCATCAGTGCTTCACTATTACCTATAGCTCCATATGGAACGATAGGTTCCATTTCTAGAGTCACTGATGCTGAGAGTTTTAGAGCTTTTGTGTGTTTTGTTTCAAGAAGAACTCCAGAAATGCTTTCCTCCTGAAGAAACTTGTGCACTTTTTCTACTCAGATTGAGGGACCTAAGATCACATTAGGAATAAAAAAAATTCTCCTCACTGCACAGAATACAGGAAAATTGTTGGCTAAAGAATAAAGGTCAGTTATAGGGTCCTTGCAAAGTTCTGGCCATATTCCTTCATCCTGTAACCTCATTCACACAAAACAGCACATACAACAGGAAAAACCAGGCAGAACAGACCTACATGGAACAGCCTCCAATCCACCAAGCTGCCTTCGGTGAGGCACTGAGGCAATTCACAAGTGTCTCACTGCTTCAATTTGGCACTTCAGAATCCAAACCCCCACAGAAATAACAAAAAGCCCAGAACAAACCCATCCACCATAAATAGCTGCTACTATTCAGAAAAAAAAGAAAAAATAAAATGAAGCCTTTATTTCAGAAAATTAAGGGAAGAAACAAAATATTAACAAATCTGGAAACCTTGAAAGACTTTGTAAAACCCAAATTCAGCAAGGCGATTTCACATTCAAAGTCCCAAATTGGAACCACTGTCTCAGAGGAACAGAGCATTTTTGTCTCTTCCAAAACTGCTAGAGAATATGAATAATTCACCATAAAAGTTAAACTTCAGTGTTCAAATTCCCCAATATGCCAGAGGTTGTTACCACACAGCAACACAACACAACACCTACTGAAGTCACCAAAATGCTAATCATGCATAATCCACCAGCTCTTGCTTGCATGGCTTGATTTTCCAAGGAGTCATCCCTCCCTCTGTTTAACAAGTACTTGAAAATCAACCTTTTGGATAGTTTACCACTTTCTCAAAATAACAGCCTAACAAGCAGACAACAATGCTAAGATCATGGCGGGACACATGACTGCAATAAACAGCTCTGATGTGAAGTGCTCCGTGTCTCCTCCTGCCACCACCACTGCACAAACTCCAGCTGTCTTCATGGCAGACAGAATCCCATGTTGCCAAAACACTCACATTTCCTGATGCTAATCCCATGACCTACATTTAAAAAAAGAATCATACTGATGTAATATTTAAGCATAAAAATCTGGACTCTAACAGGTCACTTCATTAATCCTTTCTAAATGCATCTGGAAGCCATGTGCATTATAAAAAAAATCATTTTAATATTCTAGGTACAGCAGAGAATTTTTGTAAAAAACTAAAAGAACTGATATTACAAGTTTAACAGATGCCTAAAGCCAAATGCTTAAAATAACACTTTTTAAAAAGAAGGATCTTAAGAGATCTTTGAAGTAGTTCACAAATATTAATAACTCTTGGTACTTTAGTGACCCAAGCCCAAACATTTCCTAACTACATCTTTTCTGTCTTCCTCTCAAAAAAATTCCCATTTAAGAACATTTTTACACTTCCTGATAAGAAACAGGCACTGAAAGTTAACTTATTTTAAGAACAAAAATTACTGGTATTTGGTGTAAGTTTTCAACACAGTTGTATTTATTAAATCACAATAAGGCAATATTCTAGATTTTATTCAAATTTATCTCTATGCAGTTAGTTCTTCTGAAGAGCAACACATGTACAGATATCTCATCAATTTTATCCAACTAGTCAGTGATGGTTTTTACTGTTTTTTTCCTGATCTTACCATTTTAAAAGAATGTAAAAACCCCAAAACCAGAGTAAAAACTTAGAATCTGCTTATGCATCAATTTCTAGCTACATTTATCAAAAAAATGTCACTGAAAATTGTCACTTTCTAAAGTATCCCCTTATCCAAACCCAAGCAATTTTGCTGTCACACACTACCAGACATCTCCCTTCAGACTGACAAACAAAACACATGCAGCACTGAAGGAGAATATATTACTATTAATTAACCAACAGAGAAATGACTAAGCATTTATTACTAGATGCTTCTATCTGCAGAGCCTTACAGTAACTGAACAGTTGTTTCTTACTTCAACTGTCATTTTTCATTGCTTCCTTCAACTCTTTTATCATGAACCTCCACTTTTTACTGCTATTTTCACTTCATTTGCAAAGCCACCAGAATATCTGTGTTTACCTAAGCAGGGCAGAGCACATGCAGCACAGGAATATTGCAGTCTTGCTTTAATAATTAATAACTAAAGTAAGACTGCAATATTCCTGTGATATTACCAAGTAATGCCACAGTATCAGGATATTATCTTTTGATATAATGTGTGATCTCTCATATCTATCAGCTGAATCTATAGGTTTGGGGCAGTTCACAATCCAAGCTATACAGAGAACATTTTCTCCTAGAAGCCAGAAATGGAAGCACACAGCTGTAGGAGAAGTTCACAGTGTCCCAGGGTGACAGAATCATTACACAGCAAATGAAAACACTTTACATGCCTAAATTCATATAGTTGTTTCTTTTTAATGGAAGTCTACATTAAAACCATGTTTATTCAGGTATCAAACCAAGTTTTTAATCCACATTTTAAGAACATGCTTACAGTAAATTGCAATCCTATTAAGAAATGTAATTCTTGAGAATTCCCATTAAGTATTCAAATATTGTCTTTTAAAAGTCACTTCTGGGTAAGCCAATTTTCAAGTAGTTTTCAGTTCATTCTCTGTGATTTAAAAATGCTCAGAAGTCCTCACAAAAATTGATGGATTTCTCTACCAGGATGATGTTCTGCTCAAGCTCTCCCCAAATATTTCCCAGTAGGTGCTGAGGAGAGCCCAGCGTGTGACTGGGTCACACTGCACTGAATTCCCAGGCAAATAAATGAATGGGGAGATGCAAAACCTGGCAGAGGCACCTCCTGTTACCAAAATCCTGAAGATTACAATGAAATCCATCAAGTGGATCAGCTGCCCTGTCAGGGATTAAAGTGTAAAAGAACAAGTAGGTTCCAAAAGCCTGGATGGGATTTCTCTCAGCTCTGCTTGCCAACACATCTGTCTTGGAATGATCTTCACCTTGTTAAAAAGCATGTGCTGGTTCAGATATTACCATCACAGTGACATCAGCAGGTACATTAAGATCTTCACTACAATATTTATTACATTAGAGGAGGAAATGGGCTATGTGATCACTTATTTACAACACCAAAAAAAAAAACCCAGAAACAAAAATTGTGGAATAGACATGAAAAATACTAACACAAAAAATAAATCAGTAAGACTCTATGCCTGCATAAGCACAGAAAACCAGCAGAAATCCCCATTATTGTATTTTGTATTTCCATACATTTTATCTCCGTTATTTTATCAACAGGAGCTGAATCATCCATTTTGTTCTACATATGCCAGCTAATAAAGAGTCAACTGAGTCAAAGGAGAATCAACTGCTTCCTGTCTACACCCTTTTAAAAAATACAACCAACTTCCAGAAAGCTACACTTAGCTACCCTACTTTTTACATCCTTAAAAGTAAATCCATTAAAAAACAAGGATGAAAAGCCAATCAAACTGGCATGTCTCTACTCTTGATCTAAGGGAGACCTTTACAGATCTAAAGTGATCTTTTATGGCCAACTTTGTTCTGAAAAGCATTTCCCTGATCTGAGCACCAGGCAAGGCTGAGCAGTTCACATGCTGCCATGTCTCACTGCACCAAGGCCCTCAGAACACTAATGAGAAACACTAATGAGAAACACATTGTGTTTCCAGGAGCAGCAAGACAGTCCATATTCTATCAAACCTCAATTGTGTTTCTCCATACGGATCAAGAGTTGCACCCAAAATGCCTTTTGCTGTCAGGATCAAATCCTGACAGAGCACTTCAGAAACCAGGGATTCTTCTTCCTGCTCTGCCTTAGAACCACTCAGAGAAAGCAAGCAAGCTTTTACTGTATTAAGCTTTCATGAAGTAAAAATAATAAGAAGAAAAATCCAACAGAAGCAACAAAAGTAACTCCATCTTCGAGGCAGGCTGGACGTGAGTTGATAACTACCTTCTCACCACAGCTGCTGTCACATCTGCCCCAACAAAAATAGGGGAGTTAAGACATTGGAACAAACCATCTGCTCCTTTGTGCCTCTGCTACACAGACTGTACAAAGCCTCAGAGATCAACTAAAAGCAAAATATTCGTTCTTTACAACCATGTAAAAGATCTTTATCCAAGCCCCAGCTAAAAAACAGAATACATTCAATTCACTGAAATAAGAATTTAGTGTTCAAACAGCACAGTGATCTTCAGTAAGAGATTAACAGAGCACTGTTAGAATAGGTTTAGCTATACCATGAAAAACAGCTGCTTTCCAGCACCAGTCTGAAGATAAGAAGCATTTCAGTGGACCTTAAAAATCAACAAAATATAATATATGCATACAGCAGATAAAAGATATTCAGCAGAGATTAAAATATGGCATTTCTCAAATCTTTTCACCCAAAATAGACTGAGCAATACTTCGTTCTCTAGCCCCAAAATCAACATGCCCCATCTTTAATCAGTGTGCAAGCAGCTCCATTAGTTTTGAGAACAATGATTTATGTCCTGAGTAGCTCATTGATTTCTCCCAACTGCTGTATTTTGATACGTACTGTTTGTACAAAATAAGGTACAGAAGAACAAGAAAAGCAAGGCTGAGCCTGAAAAGTCGAGTAACACAGGAGACCTTGAATCCATTAGACTGAGAAGTAGTGTTTGAGAACACACAAGGCAACAATGCTCAGTGCTGATAGGAGAGCACAGCCCAGGGCCAGTATCACAGCAGAAAGCACAAAGGTACAGCAGGAAATACTTGCTTTCACCCTTGGACATTCCTCTTCCCAAGGGATCTGCATTAACTCTCTGAAAACTTCTGGTGAATCTTTAAGTATCAGTTGCATTCCTGGAGATGGTATCTATCTTGTTAGGTGATCAAAATATAGAGGAAAACACGATAAACAGAAAAAATTGTTAAGTAACAGCAGGGAATTAACTGAGGAAAAACAAAACTGAAAACATCAGAAGACAATCCCATCTATTTCATGGAAAAAAAAATACCTGCAAAATGGTGCCAAACCAGCAGCCAGGTAGGCTGGTTGAGCCCTGGAGCTCCTGAAGGGCTGCCCTGACCCTGGAGCCTCAGCACAGCCCCTCTGGATGAGCACTGGGTGCTTGTTTGAAACTGTTGAGTGCTCCCACCCATGACTGCTGGGCCCAGAGCTTCCAGCCCCTGATCAAGTTCTGCACAAGCTCCCCCACCCTAGAGCAGCAGAGAGCAACTCAGTAGGATGAACCACAGCACTTCCTGAAATGCTGAACTTCAGTACTTCCTGAAACTTCATCTACTGCCCATGGTTAGAAGAAGAAAGGAAGAATTTAAGTCAAACCAACCAATTTGACCTCACTGTCCAAAATGTCCATGATATTTGAGTTTCCACACACAGAAACCCACTTCCCCAACATCTCAGGCACCTTTTGAAGATCCCACTACTTTGTCAAGATTTAAATTCATTAATAAATGGTTCTTGTTCAGTCCTATTTTCTGTGAGTACTACACACCATTTTCAGCAAGGAACTTGCACAGTGAGTCTCCAGGCACTGGCCAGATAATATCTGACAGCTGCAGTGAAATGCAGGACTTGCTAACCTGCAGCACAATTAAACTGCCATGAGCATCAAGCAGCCTGTTCCTGATCTTTGTACAGACACCACCTTTGTTACACAGACAGCAGCCTATCTTCAGAGTCCTGCCACTTCACAGAGAACGTGCAACAGGAATATCAAACATATGTTCCAACAAAGACAGCTCCTCAATTAGTACAGTATCAGCTTATTTCAAGCACCAAAGATTTCAGCAGACTATCACATCTACTTTATTTTTCTAGACAAACAGAGAAAATTACCACACCAACCTCCCAACACATTTGTTAGGCTATGTGAAAAACAACAAAACCCCCCAGAGTTTTGGGAACCAGAATGATAAAATGCAAGAGGACCATAAACAGATTTCTTCTCAGCATCTTGAGGCAGGCGTAGGCCTGCTCTGTTTAGCTCTGTTATGTCATTTACAGGAAACAAAATGTAGTACGTTTTGTATTATGCAGTTATAACTATTTTTTTAGATTTTAGATATTGAAACCTAAGTTTACTTTCTTATTTTGAGATTCAAGCATTGCTATGTTCAACACATACCTTGAAACACTTGGTGTTAACCAACATGTATCAGCTCAAATATAATTTAAATAAAGCTAAACACGACAGACCTTCACACATATGACTAAACCAGACTTTATGCACTGAGTTTCACCATGAAGATCTCACTAGAAAATATCAGTATTGCACATATTTCAAACTAAGAAGTAAGTTCAGGGACTTGTGATCAGTGTTGTTGACACAGTGAACATTTCTGCCTGGCCTTACAAATTTTACTACTGAAGATAACCAAGCATTGACTTCTAAGATCTCTGCATCAACAAAAAAGGCACATTTCTACCATCTTCTGTATGCTTTTAACCTTGGAGCTTTGACCCACCTCCTATCCCTCATTTGTTTTGGTAAATCTCTCAAATACCTACAAAACTCCAAACAGTTGGACTGAATACAAAGTGTTTTGTGTGATTACAGAGATTTAATTTCCCCAGTTCCAGAAGAAAGCCACGTTCCCCACAGATTACAGAAGGGCAGCAACACTCCAAGCTTGCAAGGCACATCTGGACAGGACATGTCATCTCCAACAACATCTGTAAGCTCAACATCCTGCCCAGCCACCCTCAGGAAAAGAAATCTGGGAAAATATCCCATGTTAGCACAGATGTGCCAGTGAGAAAGTCCTTACAGTAAGGAACAACCCATTAATACTGGGCATGTGTATTTCTGTATCCATGCAAATTAAACTCCAATTTTGAGGCTCACAATTAAAGATTCTTCTGTCAGATCAGTGTTGGAAATTTCAATGTTTCACAAAAATAAAACAAAACCCACTCAGCTTGTCAAATAAATTCGTGGTTTTGCAAGTAATTTTAGATAACCTCTACTTATTGACAGATTTGAGTAAATCCTGAAATGGCAGGATAAACACAAAGCACATGTGCCTGAGAAGACTTTTAAGATGGTTCCCTGCACCTAACTCAAGCCAGGCAAAAAAGCCAGAAATGCAGTAAGAAAATCGAGATGTACAGAAAGAACAGCTCACCTGTAACAGTTCAGCAGAAACTCTTTTTCTTTAAGAAAGAAAATAACTGGCATCAGCTGCTGTAATTAAGGTTACTGTAACAGAAGACAAGGCATCCCTTTCCTGTCAGTGAAGGCCAACACCCACAGCTGCCTGTCTCAAAGTCATACAGAAAGCCTTGAAATTTCTTCTTTATTCCCTCACCCCCAGAACAGTTTGATTTGGTCATGAGGATGAGCCAAATCAGCACTGATATCTGAACTGATAAAATATTCCCTAAACCTACTTTCATACACAGCATGCAGGAGTTTGGATGGAGCTCTGAGTTTCCAGAGAGAAGTATTTTGGTTCTACTTTTTTTTTTTCCCCTTTGCTGGGGGAAAAAAAGGAACAAGCTTAAAATAGTGACAAAAATCTATACATAGCTTTGAATATAGGACCAAGTTACATAAAGCTACAAAAAATTATCTAATCTATCTAATTACAGATAATTAATATTTTCTTTTTTTGGGGAGTGCTGGCAGGCATTACTGCAGTTTTCAAGAAGACATCAAAAATATTCTCATCTGAAAAAAACAAGATAAACATAACTGGCATGAAATTGTAGGCAAACCTTCTTCAGATCAAGGTAGGAACACACAGAAAAAATATTTAAGTACACACAATTCAATTAATCCTTATAACATCTAGAATATATTTCTCTTCTAAAAAGAGAACCTTTAGATATTGCAGTGATTTGACAAGCTGATATTCTACCTCCTCAAATTAATATACTTATTTTTAATGAAGCAGTTTCAGGCAACTTACAGAAATGAATTACATTTCCCATTAAAATGGCAACTAGGTTTTTAATCAGCCTCTTTCCCTTCACTGTATTATATGCTACTAATTTTTCCCTCATCAAGTTCTAAATATGATCTATGAAAATAACTCCAACATTTAGCCCATCTTTACCACCTTCAATTACAGAGCTACCTTATAGCTTGTCTCCTTTAGGCTCCCTCAGATCACCTTCCTCAGGTCTTCAGCCTCATTTTCACTTATCCATTATTAGGATTCCAAAACAGACACAGCACAGGAAGATCAAATTTTAACCCTTCAGTCCCATCAAATGCAGAAATAACTGTAGGTCTTCCCTTCATGACAAAAATATCTTGTTTTCAACAATTCTTAATTACCACAGAATATCTGACAGAGGAAATATATTCACTAATCCAGATCTTCAAAATGTCTGCAACACCTTCCAAAGGATTCCAATTTTAAACCTGCTGGAGTTACTTTATTGGATTTTAACAAGACTTAAATCCAGCAATATCTCAATTTGCTTTTTAACTGCTTTCTCAAGCCCTTATTGCTGTGTCCACCCCCAAATACCAATAACCAGGCCAATGTGGGACACCTGGACATATCCCTGTTTTCTGCCCCTTTAGGCCAGCACTGAAAATCCTGCAGAGAATTTACAAGTTATTATTTCCATGGTTCCTCACAAATTACACTTCCATAACGTCCCCAAAAAAGTATTTTTTTTTGGCTAACACATAAAAGATTTCCCATGTAGGCATCTAATTCCAGCACCCCCACTAAAACTGAGAGTAAGATATACATAGCAAGAGACACCACATCTTGGCTGCTTCCAGATGGCACCCATGAATATTGTCAGTACTCCCTAGCTGGGTTCAAGACAGAAAATTCCTGCATTTCTAAGAATATACTGGGCAAGGGAAACATCACCCCCTGTAACCAGTACACTCAAACCCTCCAGACAGCCAGAAATATTCCATTGTATTTCAAGAGACTAAATATTCTACACCTCTCCAGTAAATGCAGTGGACAAGTATTAATACATTCATAGGTTAATTCATTTGTATTTAATACAAATGAATACTCTTACAAGATATTAATTGCAAAGAACTCATTTTAGAAGGTCAGCTGTTAAAAAAAGAAGCCAAGAAGATCTGATTTTTATGTTCACAAAATTATTTTTAAATGTGTATTTCTATTCCAAGGCTAACCATCTCCTTTCTCTCTATTCAGAAATCCTCTAGTATTTTAATAAAAATGCAGTATTCTGCCTAAAAACCTATCTTGGAGTGTCCATATTTTTGTACTAGGAAGCCTTGCACAGTAATTTACATAGATTATTTTGGCATCTCAAGTAAAGGTACTGCTCATAGCCAGCTCAAAGCTTTTAAAAACCTCTTAATGCTCTGCTCAACTACCAGTTGGCTCAAGTATCTATGGATTCTGCATATATTTCTGTTTGGTGAAAAACAAATCCACACTCACAAAATCCCCAGCACACTGGACACCCTGTGAAGAAATAATAAATTGAGACACTATGTTAAATAGAAACATAGGGGCTTGGGGGTATTTTTGTTTTTTATCATGACCTTGGCTAATACTAGTTCCAACTTTATCAGTGGGGAGAAAAAAAACATTTTGAATGGAGTATGTATTCTTTTCATTTTCAGTCTGCACTTGAAGCAACCAAGAGATTCCCTTCAAAAAATGTCCACTTTATCTTCAGTCACATGCTTAAGCAACATTTCATTAATGCAAGCAAGCTGCTTTCAAGGTTATCTTTTTTTTTTTTTTGCCACATAACCAGTAAAATCATGTAAAAAAAAAGACCACATCTAAAATTCTGCCATGACCACAGGCATTAGAGACTCCAAGGACAACTCACCTAAGGGTAATTCAACAACTGGAATGCCCAATTTCCCATTTCAACTTGCTCATAAGAAAGCAGCGCTAAATGCAATTGCTGAGACAATACGGTGTGCCATATGGCTAAAACTGGATATTAAAATTGAGAATATCAATTACCAATCCACTAATGCTGAGAGCCAAAATCCATGGACAGTAAGAATTTAATCCAATTCAGTGCCTAGAACATGAGCTGAGCCCGGCGTAGAGGAGACGACTCTACTGCTGGTTTCACAGAGCGCAAACAACTCCAATTTTTTATTGCAGGAACTATAAAACCAGCTGAACCCAACACTTGCTTAACATCCCCAACCACAGCTCCAGGCCTGGTAGGAATCTACAAAAACAACAAAAGTTTCAGATGAATTGGCATCTGGTTTCACAGGGATTGAGAAATCATAACTAAGTTACTATTTAAGAAGAAGCAGTTTAGTTGTTTTCCACATGACCAAATCGAAGCCTCCAAAGCACCAGGAAGTTACACAGTGCAGCCAACATCTTGCTTCATTTCAGGAAAAGGCATCCTACAAACACAATATATATTTCTACTATAATTAAAGGGCCTTGGAATTGCATTAGTCGAAGGGTTTTCTTATTCTAAGTAAACTAGTGTAATGGTTCAAGCTTTAAAATTTTTAATAGCTGTGGAGGGTTTCTTCTGGGATGATATTAAGAATAATGCTACACAAAATTCTATCCACTCCCAGATAATACAGAACTTCATTGATTACTTACACAGGAATTCTCATGAAGTCCAAATACAGCATCTCCACATTTCCATGAGGCACGGAGGTGATTTAAAAAACTGTACTGCTAAGATTTCCTGTGGAATTTTAATTTACCATGTTGTCAAAGATTTCATGCTAGGATGCCTGCTACGTACTGACTTAGCAGCTGCAAGGACTCAACAAGGATAAATGTAATTTATCTTACCCAAAACAGAATCTCACTTCGCTCTGCTCCTTTCTGATCCTGTACTAAAGGGCCAAAGTAGTAGTAACAAAAAAATTGCACAAGTAATTTAAGGTTTAACAGAACTCTAACATCAATGGAACTAACAGTTTATTGGGCAGTATTCTTAATTTTAAAGAAATGTTCTTGAAACACCAGAGGAATAAAATGCATTCTGCTAATTTCAGCTTTTTTTTTTTTAATTAAGAAAAACACCACTACTGCAAACCTCAACTGAAAATCAGCTCTGCTGGCCCCAGCTTCCTTCTGCATGAGCTACAGCTGGATTACTACAATAAACTAACAAACAACTGATTATACATTAAGTAATAGATAAACAGTAGTAAAATGTTTGATAATATCAAAGGTTTGGAGGTCACTTGAATACAGGAGACATAACAAGCATTTCTTATTTTTCTTGCTGGGAAGTGTATTGTTTTAAGCCTGAGTCCAGTATATCAAATATTAACCAGCTATTTTATTTAGGCTACCAAAGTTAAGGTGTTTGGCACTACAGTGAAATATCACAGGAGTTACAAATCTAAAGTCCATTTTTCTCAAAAGACACTAAAAACCACACATAAAAGGCTTTAGAAATTTGCAGTGTTGTTTTGAAACAGACTACTCAGACACAGAGCTGTTTTAATACCCCCCAGCCTTTCTTATTCTTGCCCATTAAAAGAACAGTTATCCAGAGGATGCCAGTAATTCTGGGTCAGCAGCAGCCTTAAACCCTCCACAAATTGTGAGTGTTCTGAAGCAGACAGCAGACTCTCTTGTGTCACAGAAAAGACACCTGTCTGCACAGGCTCTGATCTGAGGATTACCTGGCCAGCAGAGACCCACGGCCCAGCCTTTGTATACCTGTGCTCTACGTTTAAAAACTGGTTTTTAGCAACAGGCTTAATAAAAGCCAGGGACATTTTGGTGGTGTTAAGCAGGCACTGCAAGGTAAAAACGAAAATTGTGTCACCCCCTTATTCAGTTAAGAGCCTATGTGAACATTTCAATAAAACTATTTACTCCTCCCACCTGGTTCCTATCTGGAGGAGCTCACAAAAATTAAGAAAAAAAAAACCCCACAGATTTCTCAGAGCAATCTTCCAAATGCTCCTCCTACCCCCACCCCAGAACAGAAGAAAGCAAAGAGAATGAGAAAGTAAATCTAAAACACAATTACGAAATAAGATCTAGTTTGGCAAAGCTGGGGTGAGGAGGAGTTGAAAAATGAGAGCTGCCTTGCTGCAAACGCCATCTTGTTGCAGCTACTGGGCCCAGGCACAGAGAGATCCATTCATTCACAGCAAAAAGAAAATCAAACAGACACCCCGGCTAATCTGCAGCCACCAAAACAACTACACTATTATCACCCCTTCTCCTTCTCCTCTCCTCAAGCACAAGGGAGAGAAATAAACTCTGATCTATCACATTTAGGGACGGATTTAGGTATTAACATATCATCTTCGTTTCCCCACATGTATTTCACATACATATTGACAGCTTTTTCTCTTGATTCACATCCTCGTGTCCAGATCAGCTTAAAATATGGGATAAATGTCTCATGATTAGGTGCAGATATCCTACAGCAGCAAAACGTTTAATTTTTCAGTCTTAAATCGCCTCCCTAAGTTGAGCCAACTATTCTCAAAAGCTGTTTCAATAATCACTTAAGCCTTACATTTACAGTGCTTTCCTCCTATTTCCTCCTGTGGAGACAATACATAATAACGTGGCAGTCGGCACATCCTAGAAAGGATGCCTGGTTTAAAACGAGTCCCAGCCATGACTTTGTTAGAGAATAATGAAATATCACATTCGTTAAAATTTCAGTTCATCTTCAGGAATGATAAATTGACATCTTACAACAACCTCTACATCATTCTGATTTTCTTCTGGACAAGATTTTTTTGTTAATAAAACGCCTCATCTCTTTCATATTTACATGCAAGGCTTTACACATCTTCGTTCCCTACAAAGCTGTACGATTAAAAACCCTACACGTTCATTATCCCTTGCACGGATAAAAAAAAAAATAACGCTGAAATCATTTCGATAAAAAGCTCAGAATTTAAGCAATATTTTAAACAACATTTCCAAGGAGAAAACTCCATCTTTCTATTGTAACAAACACCCTCCATGATCTTCGTTATCGCTGCTACGGGCACACAAAAATATGCAGCACCGTAATACATGGGGGAACAAATATGCGGTTTGAATCCATCCTCGGTTCCGGTTCTAACGAGAACAAAACCTTCCCTACCCCTCCCTCGCCCAGCACACCCAGCATGAGCCCCATCTGCGAGCCCTCGGCTGGCTGGGGGTGCTGGAAGCAGCCTTACCCTGTTTGTCTCACCCCCGGCTCCTCTTAATCAGTTTTCCCCCATTACAGCAGCCACACCATTGCTTTTTTTTTTTTTTTTTTTTTTCCTTTGAATCTCTCTCCAAATATTCCCTCTGCCGGCTGGATCGCTCGGGAACTCGCCTTTTGTGGCTTAAGACAAGACCCCAGAACCGTCTAGCAGAGACCACTACAGCGTAATTATAATTAAAAATGGAACCCCGCAAGATCCGAGGTCTCCTCCCTTTTCGCCTGGAAGCCTTCGAGAGGGAATCAGTCCCACCCCCACCTTTTTCCCCTCCTCCTCCAGCTACAAACACACTTCTTTTTTAGGGGAAGCTGGAGCCCCGAGGAGGTGGGAAGCGCGGGGGAGGGGGGCTATTTCCAACCCCGCCATAC
>VXBC01009370.1:91218-111078 GCA_013399945.1 Ploceus nigricollis
GCGGCCGCCCCGCCGGCCCTGCAGGCCGAAAACAAGTTGAAAGAGCCGGATGGGAACAAAAAGACACGAAAGTGAACCCTCAAATGGTGTTTAAGCTCAGGGCTGGGAGAGGCAGACCCTCCACACCACGTTAAATGGGAGTGCTCCGGGCTACCGACTGGGAAAGGGCGGGAGAGGCCACAGGCCTTAAAATGCTGCTCACAAACGGCTGGCAAGCAATAAATATCTTCATATCATCGTGTGGGGGGAGAGACTGTGGGAACTGGGCCTGGTTAGTCTGGGAAGGGAAGACTGAGGAGGGATCTCGTTAATGAATAAAAATATCTCCAAGGGGTGTCAGGGGATGGTGGCAGACTCAGCAGTGCCCAGCGACAGGACCAGGAGCAGTGACTGTAAACTAAACCAGAAGTTCCTCCTCAGCATGAGGAAGAGCTTCTCTCCATGAGGGTGGCCAGGAGCAGCTGTGCATGGAGTCTCCCTTTCTGGAGCCATCCCAAAACCACCTCAACACTATTCCTATTTCATCTGCTCCAGGTGACTCTGCCTTGGTACAAGGTAATCTCCGGAGAGCCCTTCCAACCTTAATAAATCTGTAGTTCTGTGATCTTTCCCTCAGGAACTTGACAAATAGCAACTCTGTAGCTTAGAACTTCTTTTTTTGCCATCTTTGCTTATAAAGGTACTCACACAGCCAAAGTTTCCAGAGCATTCTTTTCATATTCTTCTCACAGCATCCATCACTGTCCTGGAAGGGTTTGCATGAAAAAGAAAGTAGGAAAAAAATAATAAGGAAGCATTAAATTTGCAATTTCTGTCTTGCAGATGGGACCTCACGTAAATCAGGCAGGAGGGCTGTTACCAAAATGGAATAATTTCCCACCAGAACTCATACTGAAACCCTAATTAATATTGAAAAGTAAGTAAAGATACAGTATTGTGTCACTTTTCCTCCTATCACAGATCTAAATCTAGGGTTTTTTTATATTTGTTTATACCTTGCTAAAATGTGAGATTACTTGGCAACCAAAATAGGTTTATAGTAAAAGTAAAACAACCCACAGCATTATAGCCAATTTTCAATTAAAATCTATCCAGCACAAATACACTGTAATAAAACAAACAAAAGACCCCACAACACACAAAAACCTCACAAACACAACAAAAAACAACCAAAAAAAAGGTTAATGAGGACAATATTTCTTCTGCAAACTCTTCCCCTAGTAGATTCTTGCTTCCCTAGAATTTAAACCAGTGTTCCTTCTGTCATGCCTTCTGAAGGGAGGTGTGGTTACCTTTAATTAGTAAAAGAAAGAGCAGGTTTGCCATTTAAACTGTAGGAAAGTGGGTTGGCTATTATTCAGGTTGTCTGTTATGAAAAACTATTAGATCCTGGTGTGGTTAAACCTTTGATTTATGATGATCAGATGTTTGTTTTTAAATAACTTTTATGATGCACTAAAGCTTTAATTCGTCACCTTGAGATTTACAAATAACAAAATAAGAAATTTACTGAAATTAAAATAAATTATTCTTGAATTACTGTCCTATATTGCTAATATTCTTTCCAGTAACCATGGGGAAATTTCTGTTCCACCCCTGAAATGTGGACAGGAATTATCCTATTAAAATCTGTGGAACCACATTGTATGCAGATGGGGATGTCAGTGTTCTTGAGGCTAGAGATTCATCCAGCATCCCCATCTGGAAAATACTGATTAAATCTAAGTGCTTAAGAAACACCACAAGTTTATTAGATATTTGCAAAGTTGCCTACAGATTTCAAAAGCAGTTACACACAATATTTTAGTCATTAAATCTAAGTGAGATTTATAGTAGGCAAGTTGCATGTTTTTTTTTTTAATTTTTTTACTTAGAGATTGCTTTTAGGCTTAGCAGAAATTAAAATATCCTTATGAGAATACCCCATTTATGTGGAAAATTATGACCACTTAATACATTAGGCGAAAAAGGTACTTTACATAAAAGATTAAAAAAAAAGTCCTTGTTTTACAAATGAAAAATTCTCAATCTTATGAGATTTTGTGGAAAATTTTCAGCTAGCACTGGATCGTACAAAAAAAAATCTCTGTACTGAACAAAAATAACATTCTGAGATTGATAGCAAATAGTAAATCACATTTTGCTTCTTTGAGAAAATAGCTGCATTCAGATTTTGTCATTGGACTAGAACAGTTGCAGTGTGAATTATATCATAAATTACATAATTATAAATGATATAATTTTAAACTAATGCATGCTTTTTTCCCCATTGCACATTCTTATCATACAGATACTGCTTTTCCTCCTTAGATTTCTCTTACATGCTTTTACCAGTGATGCAATTCTAATAACTAAACATGGTTTGGTTTTTTTAAAATAAAATACACATTCAGATCTTATCCTCTCCTAGGAATCTCTATTTTTTTTCTTGCATTCTAATTTTTATGCATTCTCTGTTTCATGACAGTTAAAGGGAATTTCTGTCCACAGATCTGTGCTCTGCCATGTCTTCAAATCCATGGAATTTGGGTAAGGAAACTGGATCAGCCAGAAGTGTTTATAACACATTTACACACAGCCAATGCTTTCACCACACCTATTCTTTTGTAAAAATACAACTGTTGCAATAGTTCCTGTTTCTGATCCAGAGACTTCATTACATCTTATTCTCCAGTGAGAAGTTTGATTGATGTACAGTTCCACTGCTATTATGGGGAGGGATCCTGAGGCTTGGAAATTGTTTACAGAGGGGAGGTTGTTCCAGGTGGGGTGGGTGGGCTTTGGTTTGGATTGTAAATCTCACTGGACAAATCAGTTTTGCTGCATTTTAAAACCTGGCAGAAGAATCCCACATTGCTGTGTGCAATAAGGTGGTTTATTCTGCTGTCCTCATATAATCCTGTGCTGGAAGCTGCTGCACAGGCATTATCTTAATTTTTTAAATTTCTTTTTCATTTTTAATCCTAATTTTTCACACAGATCCATGAACTGCCGTAGTTTGCACTGTTCAGTGGATGAATGTGCAAATCACCAGAATTAAGTGGACTTACCAGATATAAGTTTATCTGTTTCTAGACACTGAAAAAATATTGTTTATAACTAAGGGTTTAGCTGAAAATACCTGTGAATACTTGAAGATCTGGTGTAGATAATTAATAAAACCAATTTTAATGATTTTTTTGTTAGTCCAGAGTTACAGTTTTGGTCCTGGGTTAGAGCTACAGAAAACCTCTCTGTAGAAAGGTTGCTCCATAGTTCTCCATTGCAAAATTTCTTGCACCTTTTTCTCAATCAGCTGACATTAACCCCTTTGTAGGGAGCATCCTGAGTTAGGTGAAGCTTTGGGCAGTTTCACTTCTTAAAGTAATTAATTTTTGCATACAAATACCACTGTTATAATCAAAATTTACATGTTGCTACCTGACTGAAAATATTGCATGATTCTTATGGCAAATCAAGATGTTTCTGGTCTGTGAAAGAATAACTGTCACCAAACAGGTATAAATTATGCTTTCTACAAAAGGGTGAAAAATCAGCACTTCTCAAAATTGCAAAGCTCCTCAGAGAGTATAAGAATACTGCTGAAGTAATAAATAATTATGTTTTGCCTCCTTTCTTTGTTACCTCAGATAAGTGTTTTTAATAGACTGACTCAAAACTCCACCTCATATTCCAGAATTCCAGAAATTCCATTTCCCATTCCATAACATTTTGTCTGCCTTTGTATCCTTTGATGGCTGCAGAGTGCATTCTGTGAACCCTGGAGAGAGCCAAGGAGACACTCACGTGATTTTGAATTAGTTTGAAGTTCTCCATTTGGTCCCTAAAGAAAAGCAGAACTCTGGTTTCTCCTGACATTGCACCAAAATTAAAGGAAGCTTATACAATGTCTAAACCTCAGCTGTGCTTCAATCCTGAGTCTATTCAGAACTCTTTTTTTTTTTACTATTGTTTTATTTTTTAAAACCTTATTCAGAGCCTTTCCAACCTGCTGTTATTTGCACTTCTTTAACAATTGGATGACAATCATCACTGCTACCTTCTGAGGAAGGACCCAGGTAGCAGAATATCAAGATCATTCATTAGAGAAAATAAATAAGTAAAAGCAAACTGAATAGAAATCCTCAGTGGGGCCAGGCAGAGCAAAAAGTAGGAGTAGCTCAGTCTCCTTAGTTACATTCTGCATTCTCACAGTTTCTTTCAGTTTCCCTATTATTATGGAACAAAAGAGTTATTTTAAACACTTCTGAGAACATGGCATAAAATTAGCAAAACTGTGTTAGTCTGCAGAGAATATAGTTGACAAGGTTTTAAGGTAAGGAGAGCTGGTTCTGAGAGTCTTCGTGTCAAATAGCAAAGTCCATACACCTGAGTTTATAACTAATACAGTCATGGAATTCCTGAATTCCATTCTTGTGGTGAGGGTCAGGATGGGTTATGTGTGAAACGGGTTCAAGGACAGTTAATTCAGAATTGTTGAGAGACTTTGGAAGTCACTTCAAAATCCTTTGGAAAAATCCATTGCTGTGTAAGTGAAGTAGCGGAGTTGTGAATGCCCAGAGCTTTCCTGGATGTGTTCCTGGGAATGTTATAATCATGTCTCTTATGTGATTGTCTTGGAATATTTTGTTCTCAGCAGAGGCAGAATTGGAGCAGGACACACTGGGCTCCATGTCCTTAAAAAGGCATTATCTCTAGTCCTGTTTTCTCACAAATTCTAATCTTGTTTTCTCACAAATTATGGCTGGAGGTGCTTTCATTTCCAGGGAAAAAACCTTCCTCCTATTCCCTTGTGACCCATTTAGAAAAATCAATGCCACAGGTAACTCTCACTTCAACAATAATACAAGTTTATTCCTAGTTCCTGTGTTTGGCAGAACTTGTAGCATTTTCCAAAGCCAAAATAATACAAATACTGTTGTCTTAGACGTAGGAAGCTGATGCAGAATGATGTGAAATTCTTCAGCCACCAACACCCAGCACTTTATGGAAAGAAGAGAGATGAAATGTATGGGTTGCTTGAACCTGGATCTACTGTTCCTCACAGTCAACACCTAATTTTATACTGTGATACAATCCTACAGTGTGACACAAATACAGAATTTTGTAATCTATGTGGATACTTGTTCAACAAAACATAAAACTTCTCTGCTGGGAGTTCTGAATTTTTCTTTTCTTTCATCTTCCAACTTTGAAGCATAAACAGGTGTCTCAAGGTAGGTCTGAGCATACTCATGCACTTACCAAACACCAATTCTCCTTTTTTTTTGTTTTGTTTATACAAATCCATCTTGAGAGAGCCAGAAGAATAGCTTTGAGGGTTTTTTCCTAAAATCAGAATTGTATCGGAGCTCTTTTCCATATGCTGGGGATTATTCTGGTTTTCCTTTGTATTTCAGGTATTTATTATGAGGTGACATTTTTGCTGTACCTTTAAACTTGCAAGCTGTAGCTTGGATTTTAAAAGTCCTTTGTTGCTCTTGGAAAATAATATGCTAGCAACAAAGGGAATTGTTATAATCATCTTAGAAATCAGATTCTGCGTTGTGTGTTTACAAACATCTATAAACACACCCAACCAATTGCACACCTGCAGGTCTTCCTTTAAGTAGGTAACATTTGGGTTGCATGAAGGCTGACCAAGCAGTTTGAGTAAAAGCTTAAAGCCTCATATTTCCCCATTTAAAGCCTCATATTTCCCCATTTAAAGCCTCATATTTCCCCATTTAAAGCCTCATATTTCCCCATTTAAAGGGAGTTTCCTCCAGGGGTTCGTTGAGCAACAAACAGAAAAACAACTGGGACCCAGGAGATGCTGGGAGTTTAGAATCCACATTGAGAATTCAGCCTAGCTACTAAACTTTCCATGATGTCAGACACACCAGACCTGTGGTGAAGTTTGAAATACCTTCAAAGACAAGAAAGAATTTGCTCACCTTGCTGTGTGTCAGAATGCCATGGAGCTTCCATCCCGTTCTTCCATCCTTGACAGAGCAGTGTGGGAAAGTGGGCACAGGTGTGTCTCCTAGGGAAGCTGCTTCCAACCATTTCTGCTCTCTACAAGAGCCTGACCTGCAGCTGAAGGAGAACTTCAGTGCTGCTGCAAGGTTCCAGAGTCCAGAAAACAAAAATGCAGTTATAAAACAAAAATATTCATGGTCAGGGGACTTGTACCACTGTCCTTGGAGAATCCCTGTGAAGTCAAACAAAGCCTAATTGCAATAGAGAAGGTTGGAAAGTTCAGTAGGCATTAATTGAATTGCAGTAGGTAATAAAATGAGTAGGTTCAGTGATAGTTACATCCCATACTCCAAAAAGAACTATTTATTTGGGAAAATGTGCTGGGACCAAGCAAAACACAGTTCAGTTGCTGCTCAGGATGAAAGAACTTACAGCCAAGTTCTACTCATGTCCTTCAAGCAAGGGGCTGGGCTGGATTCTAAATTTACAAAAAAGAGAACTTTCCTGTGACCTCTGGGATCTGTTACAGTAAATATCCCAAATCTCAAACCATTTGTCAGCATTTCTGAAACCCTTCCTTGGGAGGATCTGTTACAGAGAACATGCTTATAAAATCCATGTTTCCAAGCAGCAAAACAAAACTTATATAAAGTGTGACATCTCTAGCCACTGCTCAAGAGAACTGACAAAGTACAAACAGCCAACACAGTTGGATTTTCAGAGCCTGAATGAATTAATGTTTTAGTAAATAAACAGCATGTGAAATTTAGTTTTTATACAAAGACAATTACATATAGTGGGAAAAAATAAGCCCCTCTACATGTATAGTTTTGCTTAGTCAAGACAAAATATTTATTGAAGAAATAATTTTGATGGGAAATATTTTTATAAACCTTAAAACACAAACAAGTCTGGACTAGGAAGTTGCAAAGAGTCAAGAAATACATAAAAAAATAGATATTCAAAGTAACAGAAACCACCCCTTTCCCCAGTGATAACATTATCATGAACAATGGCAAAACTAGGAAAAAAACCCATAAAAACCCAGCGTTCTCTAAAAATCTTTAACTTTTCACTCACTGAACAATCCAGTTTCAGACCTGAGAATAAAACCTACTTGTAGGTGATTATTGTGTGTTGAGATGTGATGCTTGATTAAAGACATTTTTACTCAAGAACTGTCACAGCTGGAAATCAGCTTTTATATTACACTAGGAGCAACATGAAATGCCCATTTCTCACCTCCAAAAGCTCAGCACCAAGCCCCAGTGTTGCCAATGTGTGTTGGGGTGGAGTTGTGCTCTTCCATTTCTGGTGGTGTTGTGCCAATCCCATAAAGCAGAAAGGCCATTGGGCTTTTGTGATTTCTGCCGCAGTGGTGCCAGTAGGGATTTGCATCAGAATTTTTTTCATTTTGCAAATTTTACATTTGCAGTGGAAAAATCTGGATTTCAGGTTAGGGGTCCTAGACTGCAAGTAACTTAAATTCCTCACTAACCTCAGCTTGGGAACATCCTAGAAAAGATCCAGCATTATCAATGTACTATTCAGCAGTTAACTAAAATAGACAAAAAGACATTTTTGAGTAAAAGGACTTACAGCAGGATTTCAAACCTCTTGGATTGCTGGGTAGTACTTCAAAGAATAGGTTTGTTTCCTTTGAATTTAATATTTAAAAATAATTGAATGGTTTCAGTTCTTCACATTTCTACCTTTTATTTATTTTTCCCCTATGGATTATGGACTACCATCATAGCATGCCTACAAATAATTTCATTTGTAAGGGATTCAAAAAGAATACCTTAGAGAAAAAACAAACCATGAAAAACAGCTCATATCAGTACCACCTTCCAGTATTAGAAATATAATACCCAAATGTACTTCTTACTATTTAAAACATGTTTAGAGTTCTATTTATTTTTATGATCAGATGAGTCAATTTCAATTTTTTCTTCTCCCCATAGTTCCATATTGGGGTTTAAATCCTTGTAACAAATGTAATACGAATAAAGATGAATGACATTTTCAGTACTTTTAATAAAACCTCTTTCCGCTGCCAAAATTAATGTTGGAGTCAAAGCTAAAAGCACTCTGTGGTTTCCTAATATGCACCAGTCAGCAGAAATGCATCCAGAGACATCATCCCCCTTTGGCATTTGTAATTGATGCTACTCCTATTTATTATTTATTAATCTCTCACTTTGAGCATCTGGATGTGACTGAAACTCAAGGACTCTTTTCTATTTTCTTGTATGAAGTAGCAGGTGACTCGTGGGTTTTAACCCCTTCCTGCTGCTCAGCCCAGCCCACTGTGATGGCACTGAGGTGACTCCCCTGTCTGTGTGATGGCACTGAGGTGACTCCCCTGTCTGTGCTTTCAGATGGTGGCATTTTTCCAGCCCAGCTGGATGTTGGCAGCACGTGTCTCCTGGGAGAGCTGGCAGAGAGGAGCCAAGGGCAATGCTCTGCTCTGTCTGCATGGGCTGCCCGAGGTTATTTCTGCACTTGCTAAAGCCAGGTCTGTATTTCTGTCTGGCAGTCACAGGTGAGGGGGGTCTTGGGAGCAGAGACTCCATCCAGGGGGTAGCAGAGCTCCCTGCCTTGTCCTATTCCGAGTCCCACTGCCCAGAACAGTCCGTGTGGGGCTGTCCTGGAGGGGCTGGGCCGTGCAGGTGCTCTCCCCTCTCACTGCACTCCGTGGGTGGCTGCTCCAGCTGTGCTGTGAAAGGTACTGGGGCAGGTGTTACCTCTGTCCCTCCCCCAGTATGGCATGTTCTCTTCAGGAGAGGGGCTGGGGATGGAGTAACCTCTGCCTGGTGGAGCTTAGTCACGCTCTGCAAGCACAGCCTGCTGGGTTTGGTACACCTGGAGAGAATTCCTGTAGGGAATATGTGCACTGTGCACTGGCAGCAGAGCCACACATCCCAGAGAGAGCCCCACAGGCAGATTCCAGAACTGGAAGCATCATGAGCTGCATCAGTGCCTTGCCATACTTCAGTTTAGCCCTGGTGAGTGCCCCACTCCATGGCATTTTGCTTCTGGGATGCTGGTGGGGATCTCTGCACACAGATCCACAGATCCTGTTCCTACTGAGATGTAGCTAAGAGGTCTCTAACGTTGTGCCGTGCTCAGATGTTGCCATTCTTCCAGCAAACTTCACATCAACTTCTAGTTGTAATGCTGTTCACATTTTTCCTGTTTTAGTTTGAGGCTCAAACTGGGCAATTGAACTGCCTGACCCTTGGCCTGAAGTCTAGCAGGCTGTTTTTAAAGGACACCAAAGCCTAGATAAAAATCTAGAAAGTGAAATTAACCTGTTACAATTAGTGATAGTTTAGGCATTGACTAACCGGTCAGGTTTGGATCCAAACCTGCTTTTCCACGGTTTTTCTTACTTTGTAATTGTAGCAAAGTTACATGATGGCTGAATTTCTGCCTTTGATTGATGCTCACTGTCATCAGTAAGAGTTTGATTGTGGAAATGATTTGAATGTCACTGAGTGTCACCCTTGTTGATCATGTTTGCTGAGGGACTGGGTGCAGCTTCATGTGCAGGTACCAAACACAGCTCAGCAGTTGAGGATATTTTGGGATTAAGTGCTGTCACCAAGAGCCACTGGTCCGTGCTGCCTCCCTTGAACCCTTGAGCTGAAGGTGCTGGCCATAAACTCAAACTGCTCTGCAGTCCTGAGAGTTTGCACTTGCACTGGCAAGGCCAAAGAGAGTTCCCTGCTGTTCTGCATATAAGGAGGTGGAGGAAGGAAATCTGGAGAGGAAGCTGAACTTCCTGTGCCAGAGATTTTATACTGGAGCCTTCCCTGAATTCAAGAATATGCAGCCACAGCTTTAGATGTGAATCACTAGAACTCAGACGTGCAGATTTGAAGAAAGACCCTTCTACATCCACACCTGTGGTTTGGGGCTCATGTCATAAGAACAATCTGACTGATTTTTGAACCTAGCAGTTGCCTCTTCCATCCCCCACCCCATCTCCAGATGGATGAGAAACTCCCTTTATTTTAGTTTCATTTCTCTGAATGTTGTTTCAGGCTCAGAGGAGCCACTTTGGGTATCAGGATTAACCACAGGCCCATGGGTAAATAACTGCACAGAGTTACAAAAGGGAAGAGGCACCAAGGAGCCTGAAAGGAGCAGGCCTGATCACAAAAATGGGAGGGGACAGGAAGAAGGGCAGTGTGTGACAGCCATCAGTTGATTAGACATGTGTACACACTTGCACTTTCATAATTTATAATTATAAATGGATGAAGAAGTCGCCAAACTAATTCCATAGATGCTTTAATTATCCTTATCCTGATTTTGTTGTGCTAATTACGTTAACGTGTGTTACCTGGTATCTTGAACATTGATTAAATCTTGGAGATTTTGGGGTGTAGGTTTTGTACCTAAAACAGTGGGATATGTTAGGAAATCAAGAGGTAGGAATCAATGAGAAACTTTGAATTTTCGTTACAATTATTCTGGCATAGCACTGAGCAGTGGGTTTGCAGTATCTCTAGCGACAATTCTCTTAAGATTTTTCATCAATAACCATTTTGATTGAAACCTGTGGGAGCAAGGCCAAGCTCTGATGAAATATGATTTTCTTGTTGGTGACAATGTGATAAACTAGAGAAAGGAAGGGAAATCTCTCTTCCTTCTCTGGCCTGGAAAAGCATTATTCCTTATGTTCCTTTTTTAAATCCAGGCAATTTCCTGTGCTTCTAAAGCGTGGTCTCCCAAAGGAGGGGTATTTCTGTAGCACCTTCCACCCCAAAGCCCTGTGCAAAGCAGGAGGAAGGTTGCATTTATTTTTCTTGTTCCAGCAGCTTATCCACTTCTGATTAAACAGTTGGTGTAGAGCAGAAGAGAGAGGGGAGATTCATCTTCCTCTGATTTCACCTTGGCACTCCCCTTCCCGTGGGGCCACGCCGAGGTGGCCACGCTGAGGTGGCTGCTGTCACACGCTCGTGGTGTCGCAGACTCCCTGGCTGTGTGAGGTGATGCAATGGCAGTGCCAGCCCTGCAATCACCCTGTGCCCAGGTGGCACCGCCGCCAGCCAGGGGAGAGGCACAGGGACAGGCATCCACGGGGGACTTCACGCTCTGCTTTCTGCAGCTCTTTGTTGCACAGGCAGGAGAAATCCATTAAACAGCACGCTGGAATTCAGGGGAAATTCCTGGATGATTTAGACAAGTTGGAGAAAAGATGGAGTTAAATATTTGGATGATTAAGGCATCGAAGCGTCTGACGTATGAGGGAAGGATGAGCAAGCTGGGAGTCTTTGGCCTCAGGATGAGGTGGTACAGGAGGGATCTATAAATGTGTATAAATACCTGGGGGGAAAGGATAAAGAAGACAGAGGCAGACTTTTCTCACTGGGCACCAGCTTGCACAGTAAAAAGCAGTAGGAACAATCCCAAATACAGGAAATTCCACTCCAACAGTCCAAAATTTCCTATTTTCACTGTAAGGGAGGTCAGACAGTAGAACAGGTTGCCCAGAGGGGCAGTGAGATCTGCATCCTTGGAGAATTCAGAGCCACAGTGGGCAGGGCAAGCTGCTCTGGCTGGCCCCAGTGAGCAGCGGGGGCTGGACTAGGGGATGTCCAAAGGCCCCTTCCAACCTCTGGATCCTAGAATTGTTTACCAATGGAAAATAGAGGCAGAGACATTGAAACCTATCTAGATGCCCGGGATATCTGTGGTAGAGCTGGAGCCTGTCCAGCTCTTGACTGAGAGATAGCCCTACTCATTATCACCGATTTTTTCCTCATTATTACTGTGGAAAATACTGTAATATTATATTACCGAACATACGCTTTTTTATTTCCCAGATGGCCCAAGCCATTTGAATTTCAGTCTTTTACAGCAGGTTCTGTGGGCCTTTTATCAAGAGGGGAAAGTCTATATGCGAAATAAGTAAGGAATAAAAGCATACCACGTTTTTTTCTTCCAAATAATCGCACTAAATGTAATTGCTGCTGTGTGTGTTGGCCTTGCAGGCTGCCCAGCCGACCTTCACCGGGGCCACTCCGGCTCACTTCCCCCATCTGCTGGGAGCAGGCAGCTCAGCCAAGGGCGGAGGAAACGTTCTCCAAACACACACGGGGTGTTTATTTTTATGGCCGTCTGCTTTGCCGGCTAATCGCAGCTCGATTGCCTTCAAACGCAGCTGGAGTGACCTTATGTGCGGGGCAGAGCAGCTTCTCCCACCTCCAGCACAGCGGCCCGGGCTCTCTGACAGCTGCCTGGCAGGGTTTTTGGGGAAAGAAACATTTCCAGCCCCGTGGAGCTGAGCAAACCTTGCCTCTCTGCCCCCAGCTAGGAATGTTGTGATGAAGCACCTGAAATCCAGGGGCTGTTTCTAAATCTCACACTTTGCCCAAGTTTCTTCTCCAGATTTGCCCCTTAAGAGGGGGAGGGAGTGGGGAGGTTTTTTCCTGCACTTCATGTCCCACACAAAGTTCATCATGCTCTGACTGTACCTGTATTTCAATGTGACAGCGCAGCCCACGCTCAATGTATTCATCCTCCAAATTCTGTGCAAGAAAAGGCAGTGCTACAGTCCCTGTTCTACAGACCAGTGTCATGTGGGAAGTCTGTGGCACAAAAGTCACCAAAGTGGGTTTACTTGGACCTTGGGACTGCACTTCCTCACTTGTGGAGGGAAGTAGTTATGCCATAAACTCCTAGCATGGAAAGAAAAAACAATGCACAAATAAGAGCTCGACATCAGGCTCTTCTCTTTTGTCTCATTTTTGAGATACTTGGGAAAGCAGAAAGCAGGGTAAAAAAATGAGTAAAAAATAAGCACTTTAATACAGATTCAGGTTTGCAGATTCATTTCTAGGTTTGAAATAGAAATTTATTTTCTCCTTTCACTGAGTGCCCAAGGTGAGCTTCGTTATTTTTAAAAAAAATTGAAATATCTTTGAAAGTCTGCATTCTTTTCTACAGGCCCCTTTTTCCTTCCAGTAAGATAAAAAGAGAGCAGCTCTGGCATTTTATATTCTAAATTTTGACTGACCAAAGCAAAATATTTTCCCAGCAATGTGGGTTTGCACCTAAGCCTTTTTTGTGCATTGAGTTTGACCTTAGGTTGTAGAATTTCATAAAACATTTATTGTCTTCTCCAGTTTTTAGAGCACAATTCCCCTGTGATACTTTGTTTTCATCGTCTGCGCTGAAAAGGATTTCAGAGCTTCTCTCACAGTTTGAATTTTAATTGTGGGTGAAGGAAGGAACCTCTGCTACTTGCAGCAAAATTAGTCAGTGTCTCCCTAAGCAAAAACAGTTCTAACAGGTAAAGAGGATTAGGATCAGAACCAGGAGACAGCCAAGAGTGTGAAGAGTGGTTGTGGCAGAGATATTTTGTTCCATAAATGAGCAGGTTTTGCACATGTCCCAGTGTCCCACTCATCCATGCTGGCAGCAGCACTGATCCTTTTCCCTCAAAAACTGCAGCTGGTAATGACAGAATGAGTTAGAAAACAAAGCAACCAAACCTGAGCTGTTTGAGGCAGACAAAGGCAACTTCGAGGCAAACAAAGAAATGGCTTTTTCTCTGAGTTTTCCTCTATCCAGACCCCACTGATGCCTCAGTCTGGATGCTGCAGGTTTACCACTAAATACTCTCCAAAGATTATAATGCATCAATTATCAAAGCCATTCTGGAGGTACCACTTTACTTATATTGTTAACGAGCTTGGCTATAAAGGGATTTGCAGCCTGAGTTTCATGACAGAGCCAAGGTATAATTTGCTCTGGGCTATAAAGCCCATGAATTATTGAGAAAATTTACTTCCATGGCTGCGTTTTCTTTCTGAGCACAAGTGCTCGTGCTGAGTGCATGTGTGTGAGAGGAGAGACAGTGATGGAGGCTCCAGCCTCAGCAGTCCATCTCCCCAGCACAGGCTCTTTCACACAGCCAGCAAAGAACAGCAGAAAATAACTGACAAAATGATCATTTTGAACAAATGAGAAAAGAAAAATTGCATGGTGAACAGTGCCAAACTGAGGACCAAATAGAAATCACAATTAAAAATGCACTTTGGGTAATTACAGAGAGGGGCTTTTCCCTTAGAGATGTCACAAAGCTTGTGTGGATATAATCGGACTTGAATAGATTTAGTGATGGTGAAAGCCACCAGCCTGACAAATCAGAATTCTTAGATCCTGCATCAGGCCAAGCCTATAACCTGCTGTGGGACCAACCTCCCCCCTGGTGTTCTTTTTAAACCCGGTTTCTTCTGGACACGAGGTTTTGGAATCACAAATTCCAAATCCGTGTCCTGCTTCCCCTCTCTCCACTCTGCATACCCAACTAATAACTTCTGAATCCACTGACCAATTTCAAGCAAAGTGATAGAGAACTGTAGGTTTCAAAACGGTGAAGTTCCAACTGTTCCATGGAACAGAAGCTGTGTAGAGATGAGGGATCTCTTCAACCCTCCATCGCAAGAAGGATTCCAGCATGGCATCACCCTTAGCAGGCTCTGGAGAAGGCCAGTCACAAGAAAAACCTTAATATTTCCTAACTATGAAGGTTACACAGCAAACTGAGCTGCTTTTGGTGTGCAGAGGGAAGTCTGTGTTTCTGAGGGCTGATTGGGGCAGTAATTGCTGTTAACGATTTCTGATTTAATGAACTTCATTACAAGGCGAGAGCCTGGGCTAAACACAAGACTTTTAGGAAGGAAACACCAGATCATGCCCTTATTCCTAGGAAGTCACAGGCATTTGAGGTTTTCTTGGCGTTTTGCATCTCCTGTCACCAAACAGAACGGAGCTGGCGGTCTGGCAGGTCCCGTGCGAGCGCTGCCGAGGCACGAGGGGCAGGGCAGGGAATTGGGAGCGCGGCGATCGCTGCCCGTGCTCCTGCAGCCAGCCCGGCCCCTTCCCGAGCCGCTGCCGGCGCTGATCCGCTGCGCGCAGCGAGAAGGGAGGGACTGCCCTCTTGTGTCAGTCACGGCTCTTTCACTCGCCTGGCGTTGAATTCCCGTCTCTATTTGTGAGTGAGCGCTCAGCCATTTCCCTCCAACACTAATTCCTTCTTCGGAGGGGCAGAGGCTTCGTTCTGAGTGCTGTAGAAAAGTTCAATAAATAAAAATACATCTGCTGTATTTATGACTTGGAGACATCCAGAACTGGGCATATATTGCCCTTCCAGTCAGAGACATCCAAATAGTTACCCTGGCTAATGCCCAGCCTCCATCTTGACACAGATAAGGAAAGCAGAGGAAAGAATAAAACAGGAAATATAATGAAGGATGACAGAGAGGAGACACAAGAGAAGCAGATTTGTTGCACCAGTCAACTCTCATAGTAAGTTACATGCAAGTTAAATATAGAAGCGACCCTTCCCTGGGGAGCCAGACTCATGGACAGCTCACACACATGACTCTGCAGCAGAATCTCGGGCCTGTGGCTGGCAGAGATCTTCATTTTTAAATCATTAGTGCTCATTTCCAGGGCAGTTCTTGCAGTAATGGTTGTCAGAGAATAACAGTCTTCTAAAAGCTGTGCAGGCTTTTGTGCCCACCACTTCTACTGCCTGTTAATGACAGACACCTAAATTTATGCTACATTCACTAATAGCACCGAGTGCTCAGGCTTTGCTTGCTGCTCTTACCCAGAGCAATGAGCCACCCTGGCAATTGCTCATGTTCTTAAAGCAGCCAGATTAGCACCTTGCTAAAGTGGATTCAAAGAAAATCACTGCTCAGGAGTGGACAAAATTTGGACCATTTGGAATATGGAAGGACAAGGGAAAGAGCTGGCATTAAAAACCCTGCCTCTGGAGCCCATATTTTTGTCTGGGCTGCTACTGCTGTAATCAGCTGCAAGCTCCCAGTTCTAAAATGATGCTCAGCAGTTATCCCTCTATCAGTACTTCATGAAGAACCATCCCTAAGAGTATTTTCTTTGAATTTTTGCCCAGCCTGTACTGTGGTATTTGTATCTCTAACTTACTCTGGATGGCTCAGCACAAGCATGTTTTGTGTCACCCTGCTCATTCCTGAGCTTGTCCATGTTCTGAACTGGTAAAAGCTGACAGGAACCTGTGATTTCTCTTTCCTGTGCTGCCTGACACCTGAGCAGATAACAAAATATAAAGCCACCTTTGAAATATTTGATGAATATTTGAAACATAATACCAAACCATGTGTGCAAGTGTCTCTTTGGAATGAATGTGTACTCTGTCTGGAAAAAATAAATAGCGAAGGGAACCCACCCACAAGGCAACACATCTTGAAAATAGGAATTGAAAGATTTATAGAACCTCAAAAACAATCCCTTGGGGTCTCATGACCACCACCACCACAGAAGTGTCGTGTCTCATCTGCCTCATTCCCTTTGTGCAGGTGTGAAACAACACAAAGCATTTCCCTCCACGCTCTCCTGTCCTGGCATCTTCCTGCTCCTTGAGGAACATGAGCCACTGTGCAGCACTTTGTCCTCAGCAGTCTCGTGGGCAGTTGGTGTTCTCAAAAGAAGAGAAACTACAGAGGCTGTCCAGTGTCACTTGCTGGGATTCCCCCTTCAACTCCAGCTTGGGAAACTTCTGTTCTAGTACAACAGCTTCCTGTTTGTGCTGTTCTGAGTGTGTATTCCCAAGGTGGCAAAATTCTCCTAACCTTTTTTATTGCTGGACACAAGGAACAATTTTTTTATCAGAAGATGAACATGCATTCACGTCCCACTTTTACAGGCATTTTTAAACTGCTGCCCTTTTACCTCATTTCATGTCCTTGAAGAAGCTTTACCAGGGGATTACAGCAGTCACAGAAAACATTTCTTCTGACAGATCATTACAAGGGCATGAGAAGAAATATCTTTCCATCATAACCTACTTATAAACCCAAACTCTTCATGTCTTCTTTAACTCTTACAGTCCTTCCCTTACTTTTCTCCCCATCTGAAC
Organism: Ploceus nigricollis; assembly: GCA_013399945.1. Taxonomy (NCBI): domain Eukaryota; kingdom Metazoa; phylum Chordata; class Aves; order Passeriformes; family Ploceidae; genus Ploceus; species Ploceus nigricollis. Next base: position 108,107 of record VXBC01009370.1, read on the forward strand.
TGAGTCAGACCTGTGGCTGTTCTTTCGTGGCATCTTCTGAATCTTCTGAATTTGCCTGTGTTGCTGGATCTCTGTTGATTGTGTCAGGTGGGGACTGGCTGGGATTCAGCCCACATGGTGTCACCTGTTCAGGGATGTCATCAAGTTTCTGGTTTGTCCATGCCACTTGCTTTCCCATTTGAACAGCTTCATCATAGGAAGGTGGCAGGTCCATGGCGTAGAGGCTGTAAGCTGGAGGGGACACAGTGTTCTTATCCATATCCACAAATACCAAGGGAATCTGGACACTTGGAGGGTACTGCCATGAGCTGTATGCTGTGAAGAAAAAGAATTAAAAATAAAAATTAAACACCTGCGTGGGACACTGATATATAAAGGGCTAATCCTGTTTTTTTCCAGGCAGTGTCACTCACTGTCACCTGAGCCCTCCCTTCACCTCTTGTGCCCACCCTGTGGGGCTGGAAGTTGTTCTGGGAGCTCACTGAGAATTCCAGTTCCTGCAGGGGCTGGACACAGAACTCCAGGCACAGGTTGAGGAGCAGTGCTCCGTGGAGCAGGTGACTCCCAGGATACTCACAGGTCACTGTGCTGTGGGCAGTGCTGTCACTGTCAATGCCAATCACTGTCAGGTCACAAGGGTGCCGAGGGAAGGTCTCCACTGGAAGCCTTTTCTTCCGGCAGCAGAATTTGACACAGCTCGCTGAGACCCCGCAGAGCAGGAGCAGGAACACCATCAGCAAGATCAGCCTGAAAGGGGGGGGAAACACCATCATTCCACTGCTTCTGTTTTACTACTTCTAAACCAGAATATAATTTCACTCAAAATGATTGGAAGACAGGCCAAGCCTCCTTGATTTAGTTCTGCATGGGTGCTGGATCCTGGATTAGAAAGCTGGATCACACACACTCAATCACAAGTTGAAGAACTACTGCCCATAAGTACAACCTGTTCTGGCTCAGGTGCTGTAACATTTCACTATTTTGGGTTATTTTCAACTTCTGTGCAGGGAGAATGGCTTTGCTTTCCACAGCAAGAGAGGGTTTGTACTTGGAGGGAAATACAAGCACAAATTTCTACAAGTCTAGAGCCTCACTTTTTAAATGAGCATGGAAATGATATTATATCAAATTATATATATGCCTTGAAAACACAATTCTATCTCTAGCTATTGCTTAAGGAAGTTTATAATTTAACAATTTACAATGTACCTAGACTGATATACCTGTGTTTCAGGTTCCCCTCTCCACTGAAACTCCACCTTCCCACCTCTCAGTTTCTCAATCCAACTCTGTCTTTTCACAGAGGCTTTTAGAAGCCTTCTCAATATATTTTTGGTAACTGTGACTTTTTAAACAGCTCTGTGTATCAAACAAAATTGCTCCAAACTGAAGGAGGTGAAGTAATCAACTCCCTCTGTGTGCTGCCACCAAAGCCAATGTATGGACAGAATGCAAACTATGAAAACAATATCAGGGCACCTATACCACGTGTGAGGTAGGAGATGAATCCTGTTGGGAATCCTCTCTCTCCTGTCCCAGTCTCTCCCTCCCAGCAGGCCGTGCTCAGCTCTGTGCTCGCGGGAGCTCCGAGGGGAAGCTCAGCAGAGGGTGACAGTCCCTGTCCCTGTCCCTGTCCCTGTCCCGTAGAAGGGAGGGAGCCAAGGATGGGGCAGGGCCATGGCCCAGCAAATCCCTGCTGGAAGCTGCCCTGTGTGAAGAGCCAATGGCCAGCAAGGCTGTGGCTATTTAGGAAGAACAAACAAGCCCTGGAGTTCAACTCCAGTGCACTCAGAAGGGAAAGATGACACAGCCCTCAATGAATGCTGGTCCCCACCTGACACCCAATCTCCCCTGGCCTCGTCCAGTCCATTCCTCTGAAAACAGAGAAACCCTTCCCTGATCCTGCCTGAGACAAGCGTTTCCACTGCCTTGCTCCAAGTACTGCTCATAAAAACTTCCAAAGGTTCTGTGAAGGAAGATTAAAAGCCAACTTACCAGACATACCACAGACTTGTCCAATCAGACATGTTCTGAGGGCATCTGTGAAGGAAGGCAGATGATTCACTGATTTGAATAGTGCATGTATGACAGGGAATGCACTTCCCTGGGGTGGAAAAGGGAAAGCATTCAGTAAGAGTATGGAGCAAAACCACTTTAGATTGTTCTTCATGGTTGTACCATTACTCCAGATGAGAACATGCAAATAATCCCACTGTAAATGTTGCTTCTGGATCAATAAATGTTTTTATTGAGTGGTGCTTTACTCTTGCTTGGGAGAGAGATTAATTAATGCAGGATTCCTAAAAAGCCAAATCAGTGTTATTTAAAGGTAACTGAGATGAGGTGCCTCATACCAGAGGCCTGTCTGAAAATGCTGGTCTAGACAACTGCCTGTGTCCCCCAGATATTTTAAAGTTATTTTTTCCATAGCTCCAATGCAGCCAGAAATTGCTTTTTTTCAGCTCTAGTGCAGTACAAAAGGAGGAGAACAGCTCCTGTGCCATTTCAGCAGGGTTGTGTGTACTGAGCCTCCTGCAATGGATTTCCTGTACCAGAACAATGGCTCTGACCACAGGACAGCGTCTGCAAACTGCTCAGAAGTGACACCTGGGAGTCGTCTTGGGAGAGCACCATTCACCTCAGTCCACAGAGAAGGGCAGCCAAGTGAAATTTAAAAGTTGCTGACTGTCTTAGAGATCAAAAAAGAAGTCGTAAGGGATGGCCATGAGCAAGTCACCGTTCTGGTGTGGGAATGTCACTTGGTCACGGTGGGAAAGGTTTGGGAACAGGCAGTGGTTACTCACCGGGCAGAGTTCTCACAGTTGTTCCCAGAACAGAGCGGTGCCTAGGGAAGGGGGGAACCCGGGATTGGATCAGCAGGTGGCCACAGGAGAAGTGCCTCGTCTCCCTGCTGCATGTGCTCGGGAGGCTCCAGGCTGCGGGCGGGTGTCCGTGAGCGCCGCGGCTGCCGG
>VXBC01009370.1:111718-158574 GCA_013399945.1 Ploceus nigricollis
CAGGGGAGAAAGCTCCTCTTGCAGAGATTTCCCCGGAGCGATTCGGGACTGCGCGCGATGCTCGTACCAGAACAGAACCCATCAGGTGTGCAGCAGCTGGACACACCCCCTGAGCNGCAATAAATAACCGGCATCATCCCGGGGGGGCAGAGCCGCGGCGGGACAGGGCACGGCAGCACCGGGCAGGACCGCCCCGCCCGGGCCCCGCGGCCCCGGTTCCTCCGCCCGCCCGCCCGCGGGAGGGGTCGGGGCCGGGCGNAGGAGAAATAAAGGAATGAGAAACCTGGTATGAAATATATGAGTCAGAAACAAATGTTTAGAAGAGCAGATAATTTCCCCTTCTAAAAACAGCCTTGTTAAAACACATGAAACACGACCGAAAAGCTATTGACAGTTCTTTAGGATCGGTGTGCTCCAGGCTATTTAACTGTGTCGAACATTTCAAATGTAGAAATTCCTTATCTCCACCCATGAGCCTTTGTTGTATTCTCCTCCCTGTCCAGCTGCCCAGGGCAGCGATGGAGTGGCTTTGGTGGCACCTGGTGTCCTGTCAGGGCCAGCCCAGCACAATCCCGGGGCAGCCACCGCATGGGGAGCACCAATGGACGCAATGCCTGGGAAGCACCAGGTGATATTCCCTAATTTTTATTCCTAGAATGGAAGCCCAGTGTTTCCAGGCTTAGCAATGGCATGTGACAAAGTGACTGCAGTGTTTTCCTCCAGCACTGCTCAGGGTCATGGGGCCATTGCTCATTTAGGGAAACCTGTGCTCATATGTGTGAAGCAATCGCTGGAGTCACTTCTGGAGAAGCAAAACATGAATTAATAAATGTGTATGACACTAGTGCTTACTCCTTCTGCTTTACAAATGAGCTGGGTTTGCTTTTAAGGATTATTAAGATCATACATGGGGGTGTGAATTGCTCATTAAACCAGGACTGCATCAGTGCCATGAAGTTCATGTTTGCTTTTAGATCCAAATCTGAAAGCACGAGTTTGTATCCAGGAGTGTTCACAGTTGCAAAACTCAGTTTGAAAGCAGAATGGTCACAAGTGCAGTTAGAGGACAAGAAAACTTCAGCTTCCAGGAAATGAAGAAATATTTCTGAGGTTACATTTTCCATATTGTCCTCACAATAACAGCTCCATTCCTACTGGAGTCCTGTGATATGGAAACAGAAACACCAGGTTCCATGTTGAGAGTCACCTGGCAGTTTTAATGTCCAGTGTGCTACGACTGTGCATAACCCACGCTGAAGCACAGAACTGAACAGGGTTGGTGCCTTTCCAAGAGATGAACTTGCAGGAGCTGTGCTGAGCTTCTGCTGGGCACTGGGACTGGCACTGATCCATGCCAGGAGAACACACCAGCACTCTCAGCTCTGTGTGCTCAAGGAATTGCTTACAGACCCATTACTTCTGGATCAGCTCCGTGTGTCTGAGTTACCAGGGAATTGTTTCCATCTTCAGTTGTCTCTGTCAATTTTCTGTTCACTGGAGAAATATCAAGAAGCTGTTGCACATAACACACATTGTACATGAGAATTGTGTGGGTAGGAGCATCCTCACAGAATTCCTACATTTTCAGTAAACTGAAGGTGTGCATCTCTGATCATTGCAGGTTTGCATCATGATAATTCTAATTGTGGTAGCTCTCAATGGAATGGCAGTGAAACATCCAGGGTTACATTTTGCAGACACAGTAACTGTGCTTTTACTTTTGAAACTGTAGTAGTGTCCCAGGTGAAGCAGCACAGTCTGCACACATTCCCAATGGGTCTGCTTTTCCACATCAGACAATTTGTTTTCCCTTCCACATCAGCCTGTGTCTCTCATTGCCCAAGTGCTGCCCCATGTGAGAGCTGGCACTTCACACTCTGTGTCCCCAAAAAACAAAGCAATCCAAGAGAGGGAAACCCAATCCTGCCTGAGCAGCCACTGTGCCCCCAAGAAGTCAAATACAATCACTTTCGAGGCCAAGCTAAAATACCAGGTTCATCTCTTATAAAAGGGACTAAAATCTGTTCAGATTTCCATAAGGGCTTTACAGAACGTCAGCTGGAGTTTTACAGGGAGAGTTTACTTTATTTTCAGTCCTCCAGAAATAACCACCTGTTCCTGTTATCCTGGTCCAACCCTCCCCTGAGAGAACAAACACATACTGAATTTTAAACGTGGAGACTTTGACCAGAGAAACCCAGAACCTTATGTTCACTTCAATCCTGTAAAAATATTGATCCAAGTTCTGCAGTCCCAGGAATGCAAGTACAGTGGGTGACACCTCTGCTCACCTTGAGCTGCTGGGTACCAGTGGTTGGTGGCAGCTGCTCCTTACCCAGCCTAACCCTGTGAGGGCACCAATGTCACTGTCTTTACATCATTCTTTAATTCTTTACTTCTTTTCAACCTCTGGATGGTTTTTCTCAGTACCTGACCTCTGTGAAGTGGAAGATTCCTAAGACAGGGGTGTTGTTTCCTGGTAGATAATGTTACACACTTATTTTCAGCATTCTGTATGGTTATCATAACCAGAGTCTGGAGACTGATTTGTTGTCAGCCATCACTTTTTGCTTTCCAGGAGTGAAATCTGAAGGATCCTCACACAATGAATGCCCACAAATGCAGTGCCTGAAGTAGCTCCTCCACTCCCACACACTGTGCCCTTCCTTGCTTACTGACAACTCTCCTGCCATGAGGTCACTGTTGAGTGAGCAGTGCTGTGTGCAGTGGTTTTAGTGGATGTAGTGGTATTTACTCACCCTTTTGGGGCTGAAGGGGAGCCAGCACACAAAGCCCATTGTGCCCAGCTCCAGGCCCAGCTGTGCCAGCAGCAACACCCAGCGCCTCCAAGGAAGGCAGAGCTGTCCCTGGCTGGCACTGCCACCCCCAGCTCCTCCCCACCCCAGGACACTGGGATTGCTTCAGCATCTGCCTTCTTTAGGCTGAAGAGTTAAGTGACTCCACAGGCACTCGATCCATTATTAAATGAGAACACATCTCAATGGATCAAACACTGGCTGGAAAAACAAGGAACCCCCTCTTCACTCCTACAAACTCCTCTGTCAAAGAGGGAGCCTGGTTAAAATGTTCCTTGTGACAATTGCTTCCCTGCTTGTTCCTGCAGCTCCCAGCTCGTTACCACAGGGATATTTACAAATAACGTTTCTATTTTCTGATTGCATCATCTGAGTCAGGGATTTAACAGCTACAGGGGCCAAAGGGCAACACACCCTCAGAGTGGTGGGGAGGGAACTTTGCCACAGAGTGCCTGTGACTCAGGAAAGAGTGTGATAAGAGATGTACAGGATTATCCTGTGTCTAATGGCTGCTGCCTTCCTGCTCCCTCCATTCTCCAGCTCTGCACTTGCCCTGAACCAGCTGCTGCTTCCTGACAGAAGTTCCACCTGCAGGGCATTCTGGCTTCCCCAGAACAGCAGGGTTCTGCTCTCACCCAGAATTCAGCAGAAGGCAAATATAGAAATACAAAGTTCCTGGACAGCCAGGATCTCTGGCAAGTGTCTGCCCATATCCAGGGAACAGCACAGGAATATTCCCCCTTGACCATGTGTTACCAGGCAGATTTGACTGAACATTGCAAAGGTGACTCCCCAAATGATTTGGAGGAGGCTTGAATAAGAAACTTTATTCTGGTCTTAGAAAAAGTCAAGGCTTTTCCAAATCCTACAAAAAGCATCTGAAATTGGGTAAAAATAGAAACTCACCTATGTGTATGTAAACCAGATACTCCTCCTGGTGGAATGCCCACCTTTGGGAGATATGGGATTAACAGCAGGTGTAGCTGCTTGGGGCCCTCTGTAATTCTTTCTTCTAACACAGGATTATTGTCACAGAGTCAGCTGGAAAGTGAAGCCACTGGCACCAGAATTTACAGAGAACTTTGGGTGAAACAGAGCAGAAATGTTACATGGCCCTTCCTTCCCATGTCCCTACTGCCTTCACTTATTTGCAACAACCTCAAAATCTTCCCATGTTCCACCAGAGATCCAGGGATCTCCCAGAAAAGTAACCTCCATCTTCCTTTCCATTTGGCCTGGATCCCTCAGCCGTGGGAGCAGCTGCAGACACAACTCTTGCCATGAGCAGGACTCGGTAGGATTCTGTGATGTCACCTTTCACAGTCAGGAGGGCTGACACGAGTGGGGGGTCACTGGTCTGCAGAAAGAACCAACACAGAAACCAAGCTGGTGTTTTGGACATAGGGGACACGAGTTGGTCACCTTCTAAACTCTGTTTCACATCTCGGTGTTCAAGGTACCAGTTATAGCTACAGGTGACAGGTTACAGCCACTGTGCTGGCTCCTCTCTGTCCCCAAGTGATGCTCATGCTGCAGCCAGTGAGGTATGACAGTGACTCAGCATTCTGTCCCCAGAGTGCCACAGACACTGTCCCCACGTCACAGCCATGGCAGCTGGGCACAGCAGCAACCTCAGAGCTCCCAGAGAGGGCTGGAAGGAAACGGATCCTGTCAGCCCCCAGTGAGTGCTCAGTGTTGTGCAAGAGCAGGGGTTACCAAGAGGCACGATGCAGACTAGATACATCCTGCCAGGAACTCTGCTGCCTCTTTCTGCTGTGATGGCAGAAATCTTTTAATTTTGGAACCAGCTACTCATTCTGCCATCCCACACATGGGGAGTCAATGCCTTCAGTCTCCATGAATGCCCAAGGAGGTGAATCAGGAAGGGCAATCACAGCCTCATGGAGTTGTTGGGACATCATATCCAACCTCTACGATACAAGGCAGAAGTAGCCAAGGAAATGGGGCACCTAAAGTGGAAAATCCAAAGGCCCCACTGACTTCCAGGAACGTGCCAAAGGAAAGGCAGCCCATGGCAAAGAAATGTGTTGCAGAGTGATCCATGTCAAGTCATTTCTGGGCTGGCAGGGCTGCAGCAGTTCTGTCCCAGTGCCCTACAGAGCCTGTTAACAGCAGCAGCACTTTGCCTTTGGGCTCTGTAACAGTGACCTGCAGGAAGGGATTCCTTTGGGGTACAAGTGGCTCACCCCTGTCCTTACCACCACACAGCCCTGGGGAGGCAGGAAAGCTCCTGATCATCCCATTGTTCCCAGCATCTGTTCCCAAAGGGGGGTTTGTACCACCCCTGCTCCTTCAGGCACCAGGCAGGAGCTGTCACCCGGCTGTGTCTGAGCCACATGTGCTGCCCACACTCAGCAGCAGCTGTGGGTGACACCCCAACAGGAGCTGAGGGTGACACCCCAACAAGAGCTGAGGGTCACAGGAACTTTGTGTGATAATCCAACATGAGCTGTGTGTGAGAATCCAACAGAAACTTTGTGTGACAATCCAACAAGAGCTCTGGGTGACATCCCAACTGGGGGTGACACCCCAATAGGAGCTGTGAGTCATATCCCAACGGGACCTTTGTGTCACATCCCCAGCAGGACCTTTGGGCCACACTCTAACAGGAACCCTGTGTGATACTCCAACAGGACCTTGGTGTCACACCCTGACAGGAGCTTTGGATGACATCCCAACGGGACATGTGGGTGACAACCCAACAGGAGCTTTGGATGACACCCCAACAGGAGCTGTGGGTCACACCCCAAAAGGAGCCCTGTGTCACACCCCATCAGGAGCCCCATGTCACACGCTCCAGGAGCCCGGTGTGACACGCGGTGCCGCAGCCTCACCTGCAGGTCGGCAGGTGGCACCCACGAGACGCCGATGCGCTTGAGCTGCCCGCGCTCCAGGGCTCCCTTCGGGCCGTCCAGCTCGAACCCCGCCCGCTGCAGCTCCGGGCCGCTGTCCAGGCTGAACTCCACGGCCTGGCACGGACACACGGCACTGTCACACCTGGGCCGCAGAGGCTGCACTGCCCCTGCCCGAACTGCCCCTTGAAACTCCAGCTATCCACTGTGACGTTCATTGTGTCACCTTGTCACTAAATACTCCATTAAAATAACAGGATCAAAACTGTAATTCAGCTCTGGGCTCAAAATTCTGTATTTCAGAACTGAGGAAGCAAACTGCTAAATTAAGTTTGTTGCTGACTTTGTACGATAATGCTAATTCCTTGTATTAGCCCCTGAAAAATAAGCTTTTCAAACACTGTGTTTTTATAATGTCAAATTCGTCAGAAACTCTGAAAGCTGCTTTTTAAAAAATTTATGAATTTGTGAATTTTGGACAGAAGGAACAAGCAGCCCGTTGCACACTGTCAGGATCCCATACAGCACCTGGCACAAACCTGCAGGTTTTATTTCTCTCACCTTCTTGGCTGCCAGCTGAGGACTTTGAATGGCCCCCACGGTGATCTCTGCCCTGGCTGGCTCTGCTGAGCCCTCCACAAACTCCAGGAGCAGGAGAAGGGACCTCACTGCTTCTTGTGGCCCTAAACAGACAGCAACCAGGTCAACTTTGAGACAGTCAAAACTGAGCCTTTGGCCGTTTGGAACCAGCAGAAATGGCAGCAGGATGGTTCAAAACAAAGTGATGTGGTATCTCAGGAGGTGGCACAGACAAAGAGATCCTTTCACAGAGTTAGTGAGGAATTGAGGAAAAGGAGGGTTTGGATAATTTGCAATTTCAAAGTGCAATTGTTACTTGTTTATCAAGTTCCAGTCTTGTTTTCTAGCCCATGGCACACATCTCTGTGTATTTTATTCCTACTTATGTGTGTGTGCTTGGACTTATTTACAGCTCAGGAGTCAGGAGCTGTTTGCATCCTGCCTCTGAACACAGATCCTGTCCCAAGAAATTAAGGAAGAGTAACTTCAAACCCCAGGAAGTTTCATAACAGGACAAACAGGAGGATCCAGGATATGTGATTATATATGAAATAATTTCTCAAACATTTAATACACCTCAGGAAAGTGGCAGAAAGCAAATGCATCTTAATTCTTCATAGTAGTATTACATTATAATAATTTTTTCAAAGAAGCTGCAGAGGTAGAAGATCATCATTAAGACAAAACTGCATTCAATTGAAGAGAAAAACTTTCCTTAAGAGAAAGTTTTGTGGGGTTTTTTTGTGTATTATTAATATATGCTGTAACATAATGCTTATTTTTTCTGATTCTGGAAAAATTGTCTTTAATTTCCTTTTTTCCTAAAGGAAGAAGAACATTTCCATGCCTGATCCCTCCCTGTTCCATAATAAAGAGTGGTGGCACTTTACCTCTTTCCAGTGCTTCCTGTGGTGCCACAGGTGAGGTCAGAGCCAAGGACTCCACGGGCACATCCAGGGGCACTCCCCCCTCCACAAACATGGGGTGATCCCGGGCTGCACCCTTCAGCTGGATCTCGTGGGCTGTTTGCTGGGTGAGACAGGAAGTCCTGGATGCAGGTGACAGCTCAGGTCACCTGAATGATGCTGGCACCTGACCCAGCAGCACCAGGAAATCGTGGCATCACCTCCCACGTGAACGATCCCGATGATCCTGGGCTCTAATGCAGGAGTTCTGCACCTGCCCCTGGGCTTGCCCACTCTGGCACTTCTGTTTTAAACAACCTGGGAAATGTGCCTCAGGAGGGCACTGGACAAACTATTCATACACAAGCCACTAAAAGAGGCAAAACTTTTCTGTTGTCAAACTTGGGTCAGAAAAGTTCATCCTCAGCTTATCCTGCCGTGCATTCCTAACTGCAATCCCGAAGCTTGCAAGGACAGCAGCAGTTCTCGCTCAGCCCCAGCCCGTTTGCAGTGCTGTTGCTGGGCATTAGTGGTCACTCTGCACCAACTTTTGGTGTCCTGGCAGGGGCCCAGGGCTGCCCGCGGCGCGGCCACCTGCGCATCCGGCCGGAGCATCCCAGGGCAGCTCCGCAGATGGAACCTGGCACTGAGCGGCTGCAAGAGCAGCTCCCTGGTGCTCCTGCTCCTGCCGGGCCGTGCTGGGCAGGTGGAGCTCCCCTCTCCCCTCTGCTCTGCCATTAAATGCTCCCTGCAGGAGCCCCTTGGAGCTGTGCTCAGCTCCCGTCCCCTCCTGACCGTGCTCTGGGAGAGGACAGGGATGGACCCCACGTCACTGTTTTTATCAATTAATAACTGAATATATAAACCTGAAAGATGTCAGAGAGCCCCAAACGTGCCCTTTCCTCCCTACATCAGTTCATCCAATATTTAGACTGTTTTCATAATCCTGATTGTCTCACCTTGCCAAAGAGCAGAACCTTGAGACGGTCAGAGTAGTAGAGACTTTCATGATCAGGACTGAAAGTAACCACAAAATCCTGGCTCATCCCAGCCTCAATTTTTCCTTCTGTTGGAGAGACACTGAACACACTGAAGCCATTATAGTTCTGTGTTCCTGGTAAATAAAAATGAGGATACAGATAAGAAAGGAGGATAGCTTTGTTTTACTTCATAAATTTTAAACCCATTTAATTTTTGTTGGAACAGCAAATAAATAAGAGCTGATACATGGCTTTGCAGCAAAACAGGGTGTTAGGAGCACCAGATAAATCTATCCATCAGTTTGATGCATTCATCTCCAGAGGAACTGAAGCAGCATCACCAACCCTTCCTATATTCTGACGTGTTTTTACAGATCTGGACATCTTTAAATGTAATCTTTAATATGCAATTACTGTGTGGGTTTATTTAGATTTAAACACTAATATCTCCTTATTTGTGAGTATTTGCTCAGGCTGCATAAATTTACAGCTCCCAATATTGAAAGAATTACTACAGCTCCTCCTGGGGAGCAAAATGAAGTCTTTAATTTCAGGGCTGTGATGCCCCAGGTCTGACAGTTGTGTGGATCTAAGAGGACACAGCCATGCTGCTTTACACCTCCTGAGTCTTTAGCAGAGGAAAAAGAGGAAAGAATAAAAGAAAGTTTACCAACAATCTCTGTTCTCTGCAGAGAGGATGTAAGAAAGGATGGAATTTTCTGCCGGTCTCTGTCCCGCGTTGGTGAGAGCGACTCCAGTTGTACGGAGAATGGCAGGGTCAGGCTGGAAGTGTTCTTTATCTGGGGACATTCATGCACACAACAGCATTTGCATTAAGGAAACTGATTCTCAGGCCTGTAAGATCCATAGTTTGCCAAGTGGCTGAGTTTATTTTGCTGCATTAGTGCAGCTTTGTGTCCCCAGATGCCACCAGAGGCACAATCAGTGCTGCCCATAACGTGTCCCACCAACTCCCACTCCAGTCCATCGAATACTGGACTTTGGTTATTGACACACTTGAACAAAATCTGTGAGAAGACAGTTTCTGTTGTCTTCCTCCTCACAGGAACTCCTGCTGTGCTTTGCAGTTCAGCACAGAGGCCTTACCTGGACTGTGGCAGTCACCGTGTCCCCGGCCATGACGTATCCCACGTCCAGCACCTCTCCCACAGAGCACTCAGTGCTTGGCACCACCCCGTGCCCGGAGAGGTGGAGGCTGAGGTTGCTCTTTGCCACCTGGATGTCCAGAGTTTCCAAGAACTGCCCAGAGGGTGCCTGGGTTAGTCCATCTGCTGAGGGAGCCCCCCACCCCTCCAGCTGACCCCTCCCAAAGGACCATCCCAGAACTGAGACAAGATCCAAATGTTGGGACAGGGAACAAAGGTTTTTTCTGTTTGTTCTGTTCACATCTCTCCTCCTTTCCCTCACTGCTCTTGTATCTTTTACTCACCCATTTATCCTCACTTGGACAAAAAGAGATGACGAGGGGTTTATTTTCACCTGGCTCAAGTGTTCCAACTGCTCTGACCAACAGGAAGGGGCCATTGGGATTCAGAACTGAGAATCCCAGCTAAAACAGTGCAACTCAAGGAAAAAAGTTCATAAAAGATTGAGAAAAAAGATATGAGAATAGATTCTACATATTGTTTACACGTCTTTGGTCTGAACTAAGCATCTATAAGCTTTTGAGAGATCAATAACTCAAGAGAGAAGATGAGCTGGTGCTTTAATGTTCAGCAGCTCCTCCAGCAGAGAGACAGAGTCTGATTAAGCAGAGGCTGGAGGCTGAGCTCACATGCTCCAGACAAGGATACTTCCAGCTTCCCTGGGGAGATGTTTTCTATTGTAATTCTCTTCATCATTCTGTGGCCTGCAAGGAATGAAAACATTTCCCAAAGTGAGGATGCTCATTCCTGCCCTCCCATTCCTCCCCCTTACTTGTGCTCCTGCCTGAGCCAGTCTCATCCCAGGCCTATGGCTAAGGCACCACTCAAAGCTCACCAAAATGCTTTCAGATTGGGCCAGTCACTTCTGAAGCTTCCAGGTCCTTTGTTTGGGGATCAGATCTGCTCTTTCATGGGCCTCAGCTGGCCAGAGGCTCCTTGTTTTCCACCTAAATACCCACCAAGGGCTGATTTCTATCCTGACCTTTGAAAATGCAAAACTGCTGGGAAGAACTCACTGTCAGAGAGAAACAACTCCAAAGCAGAATTCAAACTCCATACCTACAGAAACGTCCCCAAAATCGGCCGTGTTGATCCCAGAGTCAGAAGTGATCAGAACAGGTGGGGCCACAGCAGGGCAGTGCAGCTCCAGGTACAAGGTGTTGTGAGGGCTGCAGAGAGAGCAAAGGGATCTGGGGAATAAAAGGGCAGAGCTCTGGGATCATACAGACACAACAATTGCCAGGGATCTGCTCCTGTCACAGGGTGTGACAGCACAGCACAGGGCTCGGTGACCGACTGTGCCTGAGCAGAGATGAGCTACAGCTGCCTCAAAGTTTTCACACAATTATTCCTTCAGCTGCTTTGATATTCATATGTTTGATTCTAATCCAACTGGTGGGCTGGGAGCATGAGTTTCTACCACTGAGCTATGAAGTAATTAAGAGCAGAAAACAAATTTCTCCCCCAAATGAACAGATCAGCAAGCCCACCATTTCCCCCTCACACCTCTGGGTTATCCAACTGCACCCACCTGCAGATTAAGTTCCCAGAGCCCTCCTCTCCACTGGCATGGCCACTTGCAACAGAGCATGGGATGATGTATTTGTTAAAACTCCCTCTGAAACTCCTCGTCAGGGAAGCCTGGGCTGCCCTGTAAGCATCAGAACTAGAGAATCCAGGAATAGGGATTATCTCAGTGAGTGACAGAGCAAAAAAAACATCAAATAAATATCTGCTATTGTGCTATTTGTGATTATTGTTTCTTAGTCACACATTCAAATTTGAATGTAACAGTGAAACTAAATGACTGTCAGTAATGGACCCACCCTACAAAGTGGTTGGCTTTTGTTGCCAAAAGAGAATAAAATTAAGAACCCAGATAACAGATGTTACACCAAAGATTGCAAAAACTTCAATACAATTTCCTTTGGTTGAATACATCAAGTATTTCAGTGTCTTCCAGTACTTCTACATCATTTCAATGACATGTAAACACACAGGATCACATTCCTCTAATGCAGTATGCAATACTTCTAAAATAGGGATTTTTTTTTACAATCTCTGCTGAAAGTGTTTAAAAATTATAATTAATGGATTGCAATGAGCATGGGATTTTAGTAAAAGATGTCAAAACATCCAACACAGCCAAATGCCTGTTGCTTCAGTATGTATTTACTTCCAAATACTTCCAAATTCCTGAGACTGGGCAGAAGTGTAGCTCTGAGAAGTTGAATTACTTGCTGTACAAGGGCCCTCAGGTATCAGATTTTGCATGTGAGTCTCCCAAGCTCCAGGCAGCAAGGTGCTGCTCTCCCTGAGGTGCTCACACTTCACAGGGACTGCTTCAAATGCACATTTCCCAGCAGCATTTCACTGCCAGCACTGATGCTGACCATGACTAATGTGCTGGACTGTGTAAGCCCTCAAATTAAAAATAGAAATTACTCTCTGCCATGGATTTGGGCCATCAGCTGGTTCTGGTGGATCTGTTCACAAGAGGTTACTTTGAGTAGTTTCTGTTGGTCCCCAAGTTGAGCTTTGCAGTTGCCCTTTCCATAAACCCCGTGTTGGCTCAGCCTCATCCCCCGCACAGCCCCAGCTCCTGCTCCCTGACAGATTCTTTGAAGTCTTCAATCCTTCTGATGCATAAAGGGATTCTTTGCCTCACATGAGAGGGTACAGCTGTGTGGCTCACAAGCAGCACTAATTTTGGAAACAGCCTCTGCAACACAGCTGAAGCTGTTCCCTCTCCAGTTTGCTTTCTTGTCTACCTACAGCTTTAGTAGATTTATTAAACTACTTCTAAAGAGAATGCTGTCTGTGTAGTACAAGATGCTTCTTCACTTACTCAGGCTTTAACTCTTTGGGTTTTGGCTCTTCAGGGCCATTTACAGAAGTCAGGCTTTTCCTGCTTCCAGCCTTTCCTTTGAGAATGGAAACACTCAATTTCTTTTGCTCTTTCTTTGAATCTTTCTTCGAATCTTTCTTCTTTTTGCCCATCGGAGACTGAGGGGGACCACTGGAAATCTGACCAAGACAGGAGTGAGCAAAGACACAGAGCAAGGAGGTGACACAAAGCAGGGGACAAGGGACAGCAGGATGATGCTGACAGCCCACAGACAGAGCAGCTACTACAGACAAATTTCCAATAGTGTAAAGTTTAAAAATTAGGTTGAAATGGACATATTTTACTCCCTCTTAGAATAAGAGGTCTCCTCTTGGAGCAGATGAGTAAAAGTCTCTATCTCATGGGAATTTTACCTGTTTATCTCATAATCAAAGACAGCCACAGGTGCTCACATAAATTAACTGACCTAGGGGTTGTATATAAAGTCCATGGATGCTGTAAATCTTCAGGAAGTTTAGAAGCTTTTTCTTTTTTTATTTTTTTAAAGAGTATTTCAGTTGGCATTTGCAATAAAACCCTCTAGGAATACTTTGGAAATTGTGAGCATGAAATTAAATTATTGCTCAGTGAACAGGCCACACACTGAGTGCACAGTCACACTCTTGTCCTTCATAGGCAGGTCCCACATGGACCACAAGCTTGGGCTTCATTAATATGCAAATAATTTTATGATAAAAATACCATCCAGAGAAACAAATATCTGGAAGTGACAGACCAGCAGCATGTGCTGTTCTTAGCATTCCTTACTTGTGCTCCTGCCTCTGGCACAGCTGCTGTGCTGAGCCTCCGTGCTGCCTCCTCCCTGATTTGCTGATCCGACAGTGCCGGGCTGAAGGACACTCGGATGGAGCTTTTCTGGGAATGTGAGAGCACACACAGGAGTGAGGGCACAGCTCAGCCCTCAGACACGTGTGACACCTACAGAGCTCAACAGGAGCACACACAATTCACACAAGTGCACTTCTGCTCAGAGGGAATCACAGCATCCTCAGGATAAGGGCACTTGGAGCTTTTTTGGATGTCCAGGATGTTACAGTGGGCTGGGTTTACATGGGCAATACTTTTGATATTTAAACATTCTTCACATAAATCACAGTGACAACACTGGGGACAGAACATTCCCATAAGGCATCAGCCAGATTTGGTGCTTAACCCTCCTGTATGATTTAAAACATTTTTTCAAAACAATACAAAATATTCCAGCTATTCTAACAACAACTGATGTTTTGAGCTGTGTTTACAAGTGACAGCCTTTGTAAGGATGCAGATGATCAAAGATCTGGCAGAACACCCAACATTTAAAATGAATTTACCTGCCCAGGCAGCACAGTTCCTACAGAAGGTGTAATGGTCACAGGACAGTCTTGGGGCACGTGGAATTCAAAGGAAGTGGGGCCAACTGGGACAGGGTTCCCACTGCCAATCCGTGGGACAGGGTGAGTGAGGGGGTTCCCATCCACGTGGGAATTGAGCACATCCAGAGTGGCTGAAGACGCAGAGTTCAGGGCTGTAGCAGCAAACTGAACCAAGGAATGAGACAATTCAAGAGGTGGGTGGACTCCAACTGCTTTGCATGACAGCTTGAATTGTCTAAAAATAAACACATGATAAATTGTCTCAGCATAAAATAGTGTCTTAATCAGCCCGGAAAATAGGGAGCTAATCCTGTAGTCCCTATTTAAGCAGAATTTCAAGCTTGCAATGGGAATTTTGCCTAAAGATGAACAATAATACTATCTATTTTTAATGCACAATTGGCCAGAGTCCCTGCTTGAATTCTTCCTCTGTGAACTTCTGGAAATACATCCAGTCAAATCAAAGTTTATGCCATCGTTATTGCAGTAGCAATGGCTTAAAGCACAGAGCATTATTACAAAAAATAATTCCTTCAGTAATTGTGCTGAAAAAGCAGCAGAGCACTGCAGGTTGAGGGGCTGGAGCTTTGGTGTGGGATAATGATAAACTTGAGGAGGGCTGGGAAAAGTCATCTCAGTGAAGACAGACATGAAAACCAAGGATGAAACCAACAGGCACTGAGCAACTTTTGGAACTGTAGAATTCCCACCTGCCTCAGGTGCTTAACCCAGCCTCACCTCCCCAAGGCAGGCAGGGATTCAATTTCTGAGCTGGGTTAACAGTGGGAGCCCAGTGACATTTAGATTTTAGCTCCCCTGCTGTCCATCCATTAACACACCTGTTGATCTCTGTCCTGCAGGTGAGCTCAAAGCTGTACTCTTTTGCCTTGGTGGCTTTAAAGATTATGTCCAGTGTCAGGCTTTCCAGGGGAAGAATAATTCCAAATCCATCATTGGGTTGAACTTCAACAAACTTCAAAATGGCAGGATAAGAAATTATTTGTTAAATTATCAGTTCATTAATAAATTAAAATAAGACATTACTAGGAAGATTTTTTAAAAATTGTTATTTAATGTGGAACTGTCAGGAAAAGAGAAACCTTCCAGGCAGAAGTTTTTGTCTGAGTCAGTGCCCAGAGTCTGAGGGGCAGATTTCTCATCTCTAAGTAACTCAAAAGGCATTAAATCCATTAACCCAGATTTCAGGAGAATCCCTTCCCCAGCTTCTTCCCACCTGTGGAAATCATCTTGCTCTAATGTTTAGTTACTGCTCATAGAAAACTGAATGAAATATGGTAAAAATCTCCACAGTTGCCCCATGCCTTTGGGAGCTGATCTGTGTCTGAGGCAGGGACACCTCAGGGACAGGAGCAGCTCCACACCCACAGCTGTGCAGTGGTTTGTGCTTGAGCTGAAGATGATTCTAGAAAGTCTCCCCAGCACACTTCAAGCTCCTCAGGAAACACATCCTGGGAAGTAAAGCTTTCATGAAGCTGAAGTTAACAATTTCTTTTAGCTACTCCTTGATTTTAATCCCTAAGCCAGCTGAGAACAGGACAATGCCCAACTAACTGCCAGGTTCCTCCAGCTCTGATGCCAACATGCCCAACCATTTCACACTGTGATCATCCTGCTACTATGAGAGTTTGAAGAACAAACTTTCCCCAAAAAACTATTCAGGAGACCCAGCCCACATGAACCCAGCAGTTCCTGTGATTAAATTTGTGCTTCCACATCAACTTCTAATCACTTAGAAAGTGCCCAGGCATGGCTTGGGATGGTTCTCAAGCAGCACTTTAAAAACAAAGCCTTTGGGCATTTGGTGCAAAGTGAGCACATTCCTCAGCCTGAGGCCACAGCCACAGCCTGTTTTATTTAGGGGTAAAAGTGTCCAAGGTGTTCTCTTAGGAGATCTCTTGGTGTAAAAGCCCAGGAAGCCTGATAGGAAAAGGTGAGGAACAGGAAAATCTCCTCCCAGGGGTTTGCACTTCGTGGCAAATGCAGAGGCTGTCACCCAGGGAGATTCACACACACTCCAGGACAGAACTCCACAGGGAGCAGGATTCCCATGGGGCTGCAAGAAGCAGTCATGATTTATTTACACTCACACTCAACACGTTCCCATGACACTGAAATCTATTTTGACAGCAGAGGGGGTGTGTGTGGGATAAGTCCATACCTCTGGCAGTCCCACAAATCCAAACTCCTGTGGCAAGATGGATTTGTTTGTTAGGGTGACATTTGCCTGCACAGCTTCATAGATCGTGCAGTATCCAAAGCTGATCTGTGCTGGGCTGATTTCCAAATCAGAAGTAGTAACAATGGCATGGACAGTAAAATTAACTTTTTTAGCCTGAAACAAATGCAAGAGCACAGGATAAAAACTCCATCTGTGGGTTGTAAGGACAGGATTTAAATGAAATGTCATCCAAAAGGAAAAGTGCAAGAAAAAGCTACTTTGTTCCTTGACAGTAACATGAGATCAGCACTGAGGAGAAAGGATTAAACTTCCTATATTGCAAACATGAGACAAGAAAAAACAATCAAATCTATATTAGCACTTTAAGCATCTTTTACTATTATCACAGAGCCTCAATTAGTAAAGAACTAATCTAAAATTAGGTACCATCAAGTGAACATTCACTAAAAATAATTTACATAAACTGTCAGTCTGATAATCAGCATCACAAAAATCCCTGACCTTGTCCATGATCAGGATTGTCACTGGGACCTCCAGGATTCCTGTCTCTGCATTGAAATAGCTCCCTGCATCTTCAGGAAGGGACTGCCTGAAAACCCAAAAGTACAAATCCAGTCAGTGCCATTAGAACATTCTGACTATTTTCTCACTAAGGGGAATAATGAACTTTTGATGGATTATTTATGAACAGAAAGAAAAAACAAATTGAATCCTGTTACTTAAGGTCTGAAAGTTTTATTATTCACAGCTTTTAATCTTCATTTAATTGTCTTCAGATTGGAGGATTCACCTGGTTAAGTATCAACTCCAGTTCTTCACTGAAGGGAATTCTCATTAAAATTCTGCTTGCAAGATGAATTCAAATATTAGAGAAAATGGAAAAAGAATGGTGGAAGAAAATGCCAATCAAAACTTAGTGACCTGTGAAGTCCCACCTCCTGACCAAGGGAAAGAAGATGCAGTCAGGTCAAGAATATTCTGGACTTGTCTCAGATTTCCTTCAGCCTGGCACCCCCAGGCAATGCTCTGTGCAGGAGGGCATGGGCTGCAAGGCAGTGATGCCAGAATGATTGATCTTGTACAGTTATATTGGACTTTTTTTGTTTTTAAAAACAGGATTTTGGACACACACAGGATTTTAAGGGCGGTCACAGAGGTCAGCATCCATTTAGCCTTTTTTTTTTTAATGCCATCCAGTCATTTAAAATTCTGAAAAATTAAAAGCTTACTCTCTAATCAGAATATAAACCCTGTGCAGGTCACCAACCCAGCCAAGGCAGTGGCTCCCTCTGGCCACTGAGGTTAATGATCAGCCTGAGGCAGAACCACTTTGTATCCCACAGCAGAGGCACAAAGTGAACAAACCTGGAGCCCAGCAGTGCCTGATTACCAACCAGCCTAAGAATTTATAAGGAATATGCAGATTTTCTGTAGGTGAAGCCTCTTGCTGTCACAAGCTCCATTCCAGAGCTTCAAGCCAAGACAATACAAACCTGGAGCATTTTTAGCTCTGCTGCTCTATTTATATCTCAGAGCACCAGAGTGAGTTGCTTCCTCTTCTTGGGTCTCCACAGTGCTCATGTTCTACTACTACTCATGGAATTGCATGCAACTCTTTAATGTATTGTTAAAGAATAAAAATAACACCCACTCAGTCACCATGGTGATCCAAAATCTTGCTGTTATTTTGCAATAAGGGTGATGTTCAAAGATGTTGGGAAGTTCTTTACACGTAGAACTGAGGTTAAGTGCAAGGGAGGAGCAGAGCATCAGCTTTCCTTTGTCACAGGACATCTGAATAGCAGAAGAAATTAATCTATTTCATAATAACCCAGAGGGGGAAGAAAATACTTATAACTGTATGGACACAGGGATGGACTCTAAATTAGCTGCTGTACCTTGGGGAAAAGGTCCTGGAATCCTTCAGAAAGTTCTCTGAAAATGGCACAATTAAAGAGAAGCACAAAAGACAAATCAGATTTAGACTGCCAGTACCTGCAGGACTAGTTCCAAATGCAGGGAACTACAGGATGTGGTGTTTGGGAATTCTGAAAGGCAGCAGAGTAGAGAACTTGCCTTCAACTAAACAGGAAATGTTGGCTTCAAACTCCCAGGAGCTGGGTTTGGGAACACCTGCCTGAGCACGTCCACGTGCCCAGAAGACTCAGGAGAACTTCCCAAGCCTTCAGGCAGCTCCCTGCTCCCTCAGCACTGCTGAGTGGGGGGTTCTTTTCCCTCTGGTGTCACTTGTAACATAGCTGCTCTATTAATAGAGCTCCTAATGCCAGCTCACTGAGAGGCCCTCATGGAAATGTGTCACTGGCTCAGTGCTTCCCCTCAGCTCTCAGCACTCCCCCTGCATCAGGTCTTTAAAACTGATCTGTACCCTCAAACAGCCAGATACTTATTTTGTGTGTCAGAAATGCCTTAATCTCATCAAATCCCCTTTCTGAAGCTTCTCCGTTTTTAAAGGAAGATTAAGGTTCTAAATCCAAGCTCTGCCTCCATCCCCTTGGAGAGGGTAATGGTGCCTCTCAGCAGCTGAAGTTCAGGAACTGGAATATGTCATCATGTTACTGTTGTTGTAATCTGATGGGATTTGAGATGCTGCAAGAACTGTAAATAGTTTTAGTTCTTTGAATACCAACCTGGTGAAAATTTTGCAGCCAGGATAGAATCCAGAGGTGCTGAGCACATCTGTGAGAATCCAAAAACACATCCACGGGACTAAGAACCCACATCAAAGAAGCAGCAGGTTTGCAGCAGCAGTCAAAGCCATAGACACTGAATTCCATATGTCATTAATTATTTTTTGAAAAGGAATGTCCTGCTAAATTCTTTAGGACAGCAATGATGAAGTAAATAAAATGAACAGTGGCCGATGGGAGCTCTGGTGTTTAAATTTTTAGAAACTGGAATTGTTTCCTATCATTGAGCTGTGGTTTTTTTTTGTATTTGTTTTTGTATTTGTAGATGTTTTGTAAAATGGAGAAGCAAAACTTGCTGGGATAAAGCTTTTAGCATCAGGAGATGTTACATAAAACACCATGTGAAATTCATTCAATACCTTCATCATTTGGAGAAAAATGTACCTGGGGAGGAGAGATATTGTCAGGAAGCCCAACCACTCTCACCTTAATTAGCAAGCACAGGAGTTCTTGTCCAGAAATTATTCAATCAGTGATCCATGAAGCAGCCACCTGCCTCAATAAGCTCCCTCCTGGACAGGAATAGCTTCCCACAGAACGGGAGCAGCTACCAGGAATGGAGAGCTCGGACTGTCACAGCGCTGCTGTCACCACAGGGGGGGCATTGCCTCACAGCCCTGGCAGCCAAGCTCATTTCCTCCTGGAGCATCTGGCAGCTTCCAGGGGGACAGGGGGGAGACCAGACCTGCACTGCCACAGCACTGTGAGGTCCAGCCTGGACAGCAGGAGGGAACAACAACCCTGCTCAGCTTTTCCACTGCCACTGTCTGAAATCCTGAAAGATTAGAGTTGGATTAATGTTGGTTACCTGGGCAGGAACTTGAGCTGTGCACTGAAGGATGACTGAGCCTGGATGTAGCCTGTTTTTGGAAGCAGCTCCATGTGCTTGCTCAATTCTCTGCACACCTCAAACTTCAAACGCAGCATGGTTGTTGCTCTGCAAACACATCAGATGTGCTCGGGTGGCTTTGAGGCCACTTCAGTGACTCTGGAGTCTGAGCCCTCCTGCCCCCACCCCTGCATTGTAATCAGAACAATCCCAAGCTTCCTTTGAAAATGATGGGCATGGAAAACTGCTACAGCAAGCTCACACAGTTGTGTTCTCTTTTAAGTACAGAAAACAAGACTTGGAAGTTCTGTAACAAACCCAGCTGTAGCAAACAGTGCACAAACTGATCCAAAGAGAACTGTCAGAGCTCAGCACTGTGCTAAGTCAGGTCAGGGGCAGTCAAAGCCAAGCTATTGTGAATTAATAGCTGATTATTTGCTCCTAACATACACTGGCTCTATTTGGATCAATAGGATGACTGAACCTTGGTGATTTCTTTAAACAGATGTAACCTGTCCTCCAGCAGCAGAGATTCTGCAGGGCTGGAAGTCAGTGTGGCTGAGCTGGTCTCCTGCCAGCTCCTCTGCTAAACCTTGGGATCAATTTGCCCTGGGAATGGCTCATTGGAAGCCAGGAATCCTCTGCCTGTCTACTGAATTCTGGCCCTATCATAGCACAGCAATAGCCACGGATCATCCCCTGCTTTGGAATTTTATGCCTAAGTGCAAAATTGCCGAGCAATTTACAAATATTTCAGCTTGTCATTCTCCTTCCCCTGGACTGGTTTCCAAGCTGTCAGGCCAGATGGTCTCCTCTAAATCAACAGCTACAGCAAGTGGGGCTGGGAGCCTGCAATGATTTCTGACTGTTGACAATCTAAGAGAATTATATACTATTTCATTAAATCAGTGCAGATTATAACCTGCTGAAGAAATTACTTTTTAAAATTATTTATATTGAACACAATTCTGATAAGACACTTTCACCCTTTATGCTGTTTATTTTTGCTGCCTGATTATCATGGTCTTCTTGACCAGAAAAAAAACCAAACAACTAAAACCCAGAACAAAACCAATATTAGCAATATTTTACTATTCACCAGAGCTTGCTGAGACATTCCAGTTCCAGAGGTATCTGACTCACTTGGAAACTTTATCCTCCCCTTGTGCTACAGCCTACAAGCCACAGCCAGTGGGATACAGGCAGGGTCCAGGAGGAATCCTCCTGACACACCAAGGGAAGTGTCAGGAGCTCCTGGAGGGAGAAACTGCTCAGGCCACAATAGAAGGATAAATCAATCCACTTTTACAGGATAAAAAGTTGACACATGGTATTCCTGCACATGAAATACACTGAATTTCAGCCCACCTGACTGTATAACAGGCAATTTTTCCTAATGATGGAAACTGGGTGACAAATCAAAGCCTTGACTTGCCAAGGTGCTAAGGACAGGCTACTACATATTAAGTGCTCTCAATTTAGTGAAACTTGGCAAAGGATCAGCAGGATTTTTCCCTCAGTTAAGAAGTTTTGCCCTAAGCAATTTGACAGCTTCTATCTTTGAGATCCCCTTGAACTCTTAAGTTTTATTAGGAGAGTTATTCTGCTTCTATACTTATAAGTTTTATCCCTGGGTTATCTAGACCAAGTAAAATCACTTACATAACAACTTGTGCTTGTCATATCTGTAAGCTGAATTTCTGAGATAACAGCTTTACTCATTTCTTTCCAACTGTGAAGAATCTCTGCAGTCTGTAATTCTGGTAAGAGGTTTAGAATGGATGCCTTCCATAGAAGCAATCTCTCCCCCACCCTCCCACAAACCCACCCCAATCCTATTGAAATAGACTCTAAGAAATGCAAATTGTTAAAATAAGAATTCCATAGTGACTGCATTAGGTGGAGGGAAGACACCCAGCACCTGAAGACAATTAAATGTTCCCATAACTACTTTTAATAGCAGGAAATCTCCAGAAGCCAAGGAGCTGGAATATTCCCTTTATATCACAGTGCAAACAGAACCAGTCCTCAGACGTGACTGACTTGGACTCTGAAACACCCAGATATTTTCCCCTGTCAGTCACTGTCTGCTCACTCTGTGTGATCAGAGGGATCTGTCCTTCCAGTGGACACCTTAATGCCTCCATGGGTCAGGAAAAGCTGCACCTTTCCCATCTTAGAGTGAATGCAAAAGGACTGACATGATTTATCCAGCATCTAATCCCAGGTCTGGAAAGACTCTTGTGAAATTGGCTTCCAGATGCTAAGTCCCCCCAGGACTTTAATTGAATGCAAAATAGCTGAGAAACAACAAAATATTCTTACATAAAATTTCCTGTCTGAATCAACCCAATGTGCTCTTAATTTTAGACACATTTATCTCCCTAAATGTTTAGAGAGGAAACTGTGGATTTGCTATTCCCTAGGGGCTTCACAGCTCTCCCAAAGAACAGGAACAACACTGGGAATCTGGCAGGAGTGGGGAGGTGTGTGGCTATCTCATAGCTCGGGCTGGTGTTAGGAGTCTGGCTTAGCAGGATGCCCAAATTTTCCAGAGCTCAGAGGGCTTTCAGGATGTGTCCCTGCAGTGCCAAGGCCAGGGGCACCCCTAGGGCAGCTCACCTGCAGTGCCAAGCTCAGGGGCACCCCAGGGCAGCTCACCTGCAGTGCCAAGCTCAGGGGCACCCCAGGGCAGCTCACCTGCAGTGCCAAGCTCAGGGGCACCCCAGGGCAGCTCACCTGCAGTGCCAAGCTCAGGGGCACCCCAGGGCAGCTCACCTGCTGCGCACCTCGACGCTGTCCTGGTACAGCCGCTCGTACAGGCAGATCCTGAGGTCCACGCTGGGCTGGGGCACCCAGATGGGCACATCCACAGAAATTCCAATGGCACTGAAGCTCAGCTGGCAGGGCAGCAATGGTAAGGGGTTAGTTCTGTCAGTCTCAGATTCTTGCTGACTTACAGCAAGGATTTCTGCTATAAATTCAGCTGAGTAAAATATTTTATTATTTGTAGTGCAACAGGTTCTTTAATGAGGCAGACCTAGGAAAATCATTTGCAAAGTAAACCCAAGATGTTCCAGTGCCCCAGCAGAGAAACACAATTATACTTTGGGTTGGATTCCTTGACAGGGAACATGAAAGAAGAGCATCTGCCCATGATATTGAAAAGAAGTATTTAAAGTGCCTTTAGCTGAAGTGAATGGGCCCCAGTCCAGACTCCCCTGGGGCTGCAGCTCATCCAGGCAGCACAGAAATGCAGGAAAGGCAGCACAGGGCTGTGCTCCCTGCAGTGCCCTGGGTCTGGCACCAGGGCCCACAGAGCTCAGCCCTGCAAAGCTGATCCTGGAGGAGAAGGTGCCCACGGGAGCCTCAGCAGGTGTCTGCAGCTCCTTCTGCAGCCCGAGGGACAGCCAAGACTGGCTGCTGAGCTTCTGGGAAGTTTGTCTTTATTTTTTGGCAAGCTTCTGTGAACTGTTCCAAGCAGAATTTGGCTTCCAATAAAATTTAGAATCACAATATGCTGAAGTGGAAACTAAAGTTGTCATCTCTTCCAGCTTTCACACACCAGCTTCACTACTGCCTGCTAAATAATTCCAATTCTGATAGATCAGAAAGAAAATAAACTAGGTGGGTTGGAAATAAGGGAGAATACTTCCACATTTGTTTCCAGGACATGAGATGCTTTATAATAGGATGTCTGATAAATTGGGGAATATCAGGATTATTTGCATAGAAATTAAGAGAATTAGCAGGTTTAATAAACATCCTCCATCAGAAATAAGAGCTATGACTTACAAAGCTACCTCCCATAAAACTACCTAATACATAATTCTTGAGAAAAGCACAAATAAGAAGACTTTAAACTATTTTACACGTTTTGAAGCAGGTCACTCACTGGTTTGCAGTCTGGGTTGTCAAACACGATCACAAACTCTGCCCTCACGTCCCCAGGGACAGCTGGGACAAACAGGACTGGGATTTTCACTGAGCTGAAGGGTCCAATCTCACCCTCAGTCACCTGAGCAACAACAGTGAAACTCTAGAAATTGCATTGAAGTAAAGAGGCTGTACATACTCAGTATACACACACTCTACTACACCTGTTTGTAACTAAACTGAATTCACTATGCACAGGAAAAATCAGAATCAGAACAATAATATGGCTTAAATCTGACATTTCCCAGACATTCTTCCTGCCCCTCCTTGTGTGCTGTCACCAGACTTTGTTTAACCACAGAACCACATAGCAGAAAAAAAGAATTAATTGTGGCAAATGTGAATTGCCACAAAAGGTTCTGTGTTAAAAGGTTTTAACCATTTGTTAGAACAAAAGGTTAAACCTTTTGTCTCTGTAGATCAAACCCTTTGTCTCTATAGATCAAAAGAAAGGGGAAAAGTGTGCTGTGATTTAATTTTAAGAATTAACTGTGATACAGTGATGTCCAGTGGGCTTGGAATGACCATGTACTTGAGCATTTCTCACCAGAGCAATTTATTTGATGTAGGCTCAGCCTAGTGAAATCTTGTCTGGATCTCAGGACATTCATTACCTTTCCAAGCATAATTTCAATTGGTATTTCTTCAGGAGAAAGTTCCACTAAATTATCTGCATTGTCTGTGTCCAGCTCTGATCTGGTATTTAATTCTCCTTGACCAAGTTGTTCTGAGGACAGAAACAAACACAAAACAAAATAAAATGCTGGATGTGTCCATCAAAAACAATAGCCAACAAAGCACAAGTACATTAATTTGAGTCAATATTGCAAATCCAGGCATGTATAGCCATGATGGGAAAATTTGAATGTCTGGAAGGAAATATTTGTTTGGCCATCCAGCTTTAGTCTAGTTTGGAACCTGAGCCTTCCACTGAGTAACAACATGAATGGTTCAAAAACATAGACTCAGCTGGAAGTGGGGATGGCCTTCAAGAGCAGTTTCAGTGGCATAAAGGAATGCAGCCAGAAGGACCTGCAAAAGCCACCCACAACCTTTCCATGGAACTTTCATCTTCCTGAAATTGGAATGATAAATATTGGGAAGAAATGTTAAAGAACATAGATAAGAAACAAATTAAGAAAGTCTTTCTTCTACAATACTGGATTTTATTAAGCACATAGTAAACATTAGGAATGAGATGGAAAATGTCTGAGGAGGTTCATCTTTCTGCTTCCTTATTCCTAGAATTACAGACTATAAAAATAAACCTGTCATGTGGATTGCTATTCTGAGAAGTGGGGATTCAGTTGCTGAGACAAGGATGATGTTAACAATTTTGCAATTTCTGAAGCTGGTTGGGTTCTGTGTTCTTCTGAGACTGAACTGTTGATCACTAATGAGCAGTGAGGTTCTCTGCTGCTTTTGATATAATGGTGTCAAGACATTATTTTTAGTCATTTTCCATGAGGCAGCATACAAAGAAATATAACATTACTCCTGGAGTGATGAGCTACTTAATTTACTGAGTAACTTTGCAAACTGAATTGCTCAGTTCTTTCCAGGAGGCTACAGCTGGATAAAGCTTGGCCTGGGGAAGTGCAGGGCTGTGTTCCAAAGCATCACCTCACCTGTGGCACTGCTGCTCTTGGGCTCCTGGGCTGCTCTGGGGGTCATCCCCTCCCTGGGCTCAGCACAGCTCTTGTTTGTATCCCCAGCTGCCACAGGGCCTGTGCTGCCTTCCTCTTCAGGGTCACAGGCACTGGGATGTTCAGGGACCTATTAGGAAACACAGAGAGGGATTTTCTCCCGTGGCTGTTCCTCTGCCTTGCACCAGCTCCAGTTCTACCCAAACAGCAAAAGTTTTATGCAAATCAGATTTGTGTTTTCTTGCAACAGTTCCATGTTATAAATGGAGAAATGTGTTGCATTTTCCAGGAACTGCACATTCTACAAGACCTTTATCAATGAGCAGATTGAATTTTTTGCTGGCTGCCCCAAACAGGTAAATAATGTAACAGAAGCAATGCAGTGTAGTGCCAGTTACTTTACAATTAACAGAACCAACATTTTTCTAGAGGAAACCCAGGCAGTTTTATGTCAAAACTAAGTCTGGTGAAAGCAGCCCTCTCTTTATCACACCCCTCACTTGATTGCTAGTTTTGCAGCAGTTCACATGTTTCTGCCTTCCACAAGTTGAGATTTTTAATGACTCTGTCAGAATCTCCTCTTTTAACTGAAGTATTTTCTCCTAATTGTCATGAATGTGGAGAAAATAGGAACCATGACATAAATTACTAAAATACTTTAAAAAATCAGCATTGCTGGTTTCCCCATGCCTCACAAAATAATTGCTTTTACCTTCCAATATTTGGGTCTAACAGATTATATTTATACCAACCCAAATGTACTAAAGGTTGGACCAGATGATCTTCTCAAGTCCTTTCTGACCTGAGGTGCTTTGTGACTCTGCACAACTCCACCACACTTCCCAAAGCAGGACATTTCTATTCCTTTAGGGAAGTGCTTTTGAACCCACCACTCTTGCAGGAGCAGCTTTTACTGTTGCTCTGAGGGTACTTGTGGCACCTGCTGACGTCTGAACTTTGAATCTGGCTCCCAAAGCCCCGCTGTTTGTCAGGCTGATGGTCCGTGAAATTGTCTCTCCCACCACAAGGCTGCCAAAGTCAATGAGCTCCTTATCCAGAGCCAGCTGTGAGAAGATAAACCATTAATTACCACTGGCCTACATAGCACTAATGTCAATTAAATGAGCATCCACTTTTTATAATAATAATTATATTATCCACGTGCTTAAAAGAAGTCCCTTACCATGCAGGTCTTGACTGTGCATTTCAGTGGAACAGAAAAAGAACCTGTCTGGGCCATAAACATGACTGCTCCTTCCAGCCCTTCATTTATCTAGAAAACAAAACAGAAAAAAAAAACCCAAAGTAATTTCAGAAGATTTAGCCTATGTAGTCTGATGAAAAATATTTTCACTCATTCTTTGAGTACCATATTAAATGTATCTTTACTGGTGCTATGTTTCCACTTTAAAACAGTCTTTGTGACAGCCTGGTTAACTTTAGCTGGGCAAGATTATAAATATTTGGAAACTTGCTCTCATTTTGAGGCATTTTTCCAAACATGCCCTCAGAATTTTCCTTATGACAATTTATCAGAGCTTGAACATGCACACAGCTGTCCATGTGCAACAGTAGCTCTTCTAAAAATGTAGTTGTTTTCTTGTTAACAGTTAAGAAATTCAATTAATGATGGTTTTAATCAGACTATGGCCTATACTAGGATTCTCCTCACTGTGCACTTACCATTGGCTTAAATGTTACCAGGAATTCACAGGACATCCCAGAAGACATTTTGCCAGGTGGGTCAAAACTATGGAGATAATTAACATAAAACTCCAAATTAAAGCTGTGGATGGAACACCCAGCTCCTGCTCTGGTAACAACGACAGATTGCTTTTTTTTCCCCCCTCACTTAGACTAATTATTAGAAAAGTCAGAATGAGTGACAGATTAATGAAAGGCTACAGAACCCTGCTGCAACTGGGAAACAACAAAGGCTGATTCTTTATTAAGGTTTTATTCAGAAAGACTTGAAGTGCTTTTAAAAGGCAAGACAGGGACTGTAGCCAGCGAGGTGAAGCTGAGGCTCAAAATCAGCAAGAAGATGTGGAACTGCCCAGTCAGACAATTAGGAAGCAACTTCTCCCATTATCCATTTTAATGCTGCTCTGCAACACCTCCCCTGTCCAAACACAAAATGAAGAGGAAAAACCCAAGGAGGGAGCTGCAAATGATTAGAGAATGTGCTGCTTGTTGCCAGCTGTATCAAAATTATCTTGAATAGAATCTGCCACTCATTTCATGGTCTGTGTGAGGCAGGGAAAATGCCCATCAGAAGACAAGACATTTCACAGCTGCACTGTAAATGAAATTATTGAGGCACTCCTGGAGCCCTGCTCTGCCTGGCAGAGGAGCCAGAGGAGATAAGGAAGTGTTGTCAGCCATGGGAGCCCCTAAGCCAAGTGAGACATGGAACACACTCACCCTTCACAGCTTTATCAAAACAAAATTAAATTCAAACCAAAGCAAAATGAAACTTTTTCAGAAAGGGAAACAGTTCAGAATTCAGGAGCTTAAAATGTGGACGGGGAATAAGCACCTGCATCCTGACCTTCTGAACAGATCCCTGGCAGTTTCTCCTGAGAAAGACTTTGAGGAATGGTTCTTTATTTCAAATGTTACCTTGGTAAAATAGTTCTGATTTAGAGCACAAACTGCCAACCACACAAACCCACACAGAACCACTTTGCTAAGGAGAGGCTCCATTGCATGGGGAGTAATACTGCTCATTTTAACCACTGGAATAAAGCTTTCTATCAGCAAATCCAGTGCCTGTCACTGATAACAGCTCTCAGGTGTTATGTCTGTAAATACCTGTGCACTGATTTCGAGGACAGTGACACCACGACAGTGTAGATGTGTTGGGTATTTTCAAAATACTTGGCAAAACTATTTTGTAACAAAAAATTTATGTCTGCTTCTACCTGAGATAAGCTTTATAGAGTGTAGGATCAGTGTGCACAGGTCTGTGTTTTGCTGATCAAATTATTAATAACATGAAAATGGAGAATAAAATCTTAGATTATTTTTGCTAGCTATCCAGCTGGCAAATGTATGGGTAACCACTTTAAAAAGTTAATTAATTTATCAGACATTGAAAAATCATTCACAACTCTTGATATTTCGAGAGTACTTTGAAAGGCAATTGCAGGAAGGAAAGACTTAGGCCTTTCAGAAAGCATTGTTTAATATTTGGTCAAAAACCAGAGGTGCTGATTTACCATATGCAACTGTCCAACATATTAAATGAGAGAAAAAAAAATCAACCTTTGAGAGCAGGAAACCCTCATTTTGTCGGATTAGTAGCTTCAGGCTTTGTCACAGAAATTAGACACGTGTAAGTGGGTCAAAATTAAATCCACACACGTGATTTTGAACCAACCACGAGCTACACATGGAGTCAAGCAGCAGAGCAGGTTTAGGAGCTGAAGGGCTCTGCTGTGTCTGCTCAGTTATCCACCTCCATCAGGCTGGGAGTGAAGTGCTCCACACCTCTCCCAATCCACCCACAGCAGCTGGATCCAGACTTTATAGCTCTCCAGGGATGTTGTTCAGTCAAGAACTTTCTGTTCACATTCATGGGGACTCTTGTAGGGACAAAGTGGGCAAGAAATGGCTTGGAACATCCTGTCCTTATCAGATGATCCAGAAATTCCATGTGTGGTTTATCCCCACAAGGACAGTGGGCAGTGAGCTGGGAAAGGAGCTCTGGAGTATGAAATCACTTACAGTGGTGAAACAACTTGCTCACTCACTGGGGTGCCATTAAACTGTCCCACAGATGGCTTCTCCAGGTCAGCAGAAGGGTTGAAACCTGAACTTTCTCCTTAAGCCAAAGGAATTCACCTCCATGTCTCCTATTTGTGTATAAGCTTCACTTACACACAGGAGCTTTAGCATTTTTTCACTTTTAGGCTAGACTACAATAATTTTTTGTTTGTTTGTTTCATAGAATTCCAGGTAAATAAATTCTTTTCATTACTTCATTTTTTAGAGAAATACTACTTTTCACAACTTGCCTTTATATTTATATAAAGCCTATATACTTAAAGGCTCAGTCCAGCTCCAGAGAGAGCTGGTGTCGGAATTCTTAAAAAGAAACATTTTGTGGATACCTCCTTTTGTTTATTTATAAACAGTGAGATAAAATTATCAATATAGTTAAACTGAGATTAATTTGCAATCTCCCAACTAGACACAGTGCTTCATTACATAACCTGGCAGGAAGATTACAGGACTAGATTGATGGGAAAGACCACAGGATTGCTCTGAGATTGATTTCCTTTATTTCATTAGTTTTTTTCCCTTCCTTTTCTGTTGAATTAAACTGTGTTTATCTCAAGCCACAAGTTTGACTTTTTTTCCCCCCCAGTTCTCTCCCCCATCCCACTGAGGGAGGAGTGAGGAGCTGCTCTGTGGAGTGTCTCTGCCTGCAGGATTAACCCATGACAAGCAGAAATTTCAGTTGCTGCAGAACTGGGTTCCAGCTCTTGTGGTACAAAGGTAAAACAAGCTGTGAATTTACTTACTGAACACTGATGAAGTCCTTGAGGCATTCACTGATTCCCACCAGCCTGCAGTAATTAATGCTGTAGGATGCATTTGTCAAAACTATCTTCTTTTTGTAGATTTGACCAACATCAAAATCCTTGGAATGCCAAACATACCAGGTGAGTGTCAGAGACATGATGTCATGTTCATGGTCTAAGTGAGTTATTAACAGTTTTGTTAACTAACTGAAATTTACCTGCATGGGAGTCACCACTTCCTTAAGGACATTATTTTACAGTAATAATATATTTATAAACAATATACAACTACCAGTCATGCTGCTCTTCAAAAAACACACAACAAAGTCCAACAGGAGGTTTGATCATCAGCTCACCTTTCTGACAGTATTTAGACTCCCCTAAGAAAAGGAATTATTTTATAGCTTAGATAGTAAAACTAACTCGTTTATTTAATCTATCACTTAACAAAGAGATTGTTAGAGAAAAAGGGAAGAGCTATTTCAAATTTCACTACAGGCCTATTAAAGGCTGCAACAGATTTTTGATCAAGACATTGGGATATACCTCCAGCAGATACCTCTCTACAATTCCATGCAGAATGGCCACTGACCTTGAAATGAATGCAGCTGGGTTTGCTGTGGAAAGCACAGCCCTTATGTTCCTGAGCAGGCACAGTTTGCTTGTGAAGAATTCCAGTTTGGAGTTTCTCCATTTTTTTCTCAGCCATTTGTTTCCTCATTGCCCTGATAGCCAGCTGTGTTGGATCTTCTGCTTTGGGCACCTAAAAAGGAACATGCAGAAAAGCCACCAGATCTGTGTGTGACCACAGAATCTGCAGCTCCAGTAGAAAAATCTGCAAAAGGAATCTTCCAGCCCCTGGCCAGCCTTTGTCTGGCTCTCTCCAGTCAAACTCAGCATCCCAACCTCAACATGAAGAATTTAATGGATTCTCAGCTGTCTGTTCTGCAGTTTATCATCACCCAACACTACAAAATCATGTTTTTCATGGCAGAATTAGCTTTTCTGCACTTTAAGGGATTTTTTTTTCTTCTCAACTTATTAAACATTGAGAAAAAAAATCAGCCGACTTCACTGGAATGTTTCAGTCATGGTCCAGTGCTTCTCCATGCAAGTCAAGAATATGTATTGACATGACTTCTTTTTGATGGATTCTGGAGGTTTTTAAAATTCAAACAAGTAAACATAATGTGATTTATGTCTTCACAGATTTCTGAACTAAACCTAAAGTACTGTTTTCTCTTTGAGAGAACAAACTCCTCCAGAACAGTGTCAAACAGCAATGACTGATGATATTCTCACATCTGAATTTCTGCATCTATGTAATAACATAATGTCTGCATTTTAACTGCAAAATACACAACTATTGGTTTCAAGCAAGGTCCTTTTCTGCTTCTAACAAGAGATATCACAACATTTACCTTGTGCAAGTCATATTCCCGACTCCAAAGTCCTGGGAACTCTGGCATGAGGAGGGTCTTGTCCCTCTCTGTGTCCTCATCACCACTTTCCCAGAGCACATCCTGGGGTCTGTTCTCAGGACTCTCTCCTTGGGGAGCAGTTCCCTCCCCAGCCAAGGAACAAACTGATGGAGAGCGCCACGGCTTTGGTGAAAGAACACAAGTTTTGAAGATACAGCTAAAAATTACAGTTACTTCAATAGTTATCAATTTCTGAGGAGATCTTTTAACACAAAAATGACAGGTCTTTGGCTTTTTGGCCTCTTGGCCTTTGGCTCAGAGGCCAAAAATGCCAACTTAGGCCAATCCCCTCTTAAAACACTGAATACAGATAAAATTTTACATTAAAAGTCACTATATTTCCTTCAAGAAAAAGGAAACTACCAGATATTAAGAGATGTGATGGGGAAATGACTCTCCACTTGTTCTCTACTGTCTCATGTTTGGTTGTAGTCTGTGCTATTTTTAAACAGAATTCAATGACCTGCATGTTTAACAAAACAAAACAAAACAATCTAAAGAGAGTTCATTCCTAGACCTTTGATTACCTGTGATATTTCTCCATCTGCTTGTTTGCAGGTCTCCTCACTTTGCCAGGCTTTCCCACTCTGCAGTAAAGGATCCTCAAGTTTACCACGAGCCTTAATTGCCTTAGCAGGGGACTGACTTTTTCTCTGCTTGTGGATAGAAGCTCTTTCTTGCAAAATTCGAGACACAATCTCCATTTTTCTTGACTTCTGCAGTTCTCTAAAAGCTCTGTAATCCAAAGTTGTAAGAAATATTAACCCAACCATGGTTGTTTAGCAATAATATTAACTACAACCCAGCTCCCTTGGAGCCTTTTAGCTAAATAGCAAGTCTTTAAGTTGGGTTCAGTGGTAATTTGTGCCAAGACACCAAGTGATTCAGAGGCTGTTTATACATCTTTGCAGACTAAATATACTCAGTTACAGTGTTTTAGAAGGCTGATACAGACTTTCACAGTGTTCAGGGGAGGAAGAAGGACAGTTACTTCAGGTTTCCAGTTTAGGGTCATTGAACCCCCCTCCTGGAGGAGTCGATCACAGAACGCCCACGGAGCTCTGGAGGTCTGAGCACCCCTAAGGCAGGAGTTCAGGGCACCAGGAACAGACTGTGCAAGTGTCACACACCGAGTGGGAGAGGGAGCTCACTCCCTCCAGTCACCATCAGTGATGTTCTGCCTTCAGGATCTGACTGAGCTCCAGGGAGCAGGCAGAGTTTGATATGGATATGATACTCACTCTTTCCTTTTTTTGTGTTCTTGCTGTCGTTTATGGAGAAAAATTTCCCTGATAACATTTCCTCCTTCTGCTAGGATGGCCTCTCTCATTTTCATCTCCTCTTTCTTTGCCTCCAAGGCCTTTGCTTTGTTCAAAAGCTGGAGAGTTTGGAGCCTTTCCTATGAAAGTCACACAAACCAGTTACATATTTGATTCCTATATTAAAGAATACAAAACAGAGGATCTAATGCTGGTCCCCTTATCCAAGTATCCATTTATGGTGGATGTCTCTGAAGCAGAAGGTATTTTCTGTAATATTCTCTGTAGCCATGGGGTGCTGAGATGCAGAAAGCTCTGACTAGGTCCAGGCTACTTCTCTACCTTCCAGTCTGCCCCTGGAATGCTGCTCAGTGAAGGAATATGAAAAGATAACAGTTCTAAACAAATCAGGATTAAATTAAGATCATTCTCTCAGATTCTACAGAACATAAATAGAAAAGCAAAGCAGCATAGCTCAGAAATTCCTAATTTATACTATTTAAATTCTCAAATAACTGTTTTTCTTCCATATGTTTTCTCCATGTGGAATATTTCTGCATTGGGATCCAAATAACTGGAAATCCTTCTGGCTGAACTTCCAGAGAACTTTTTTTAGTATGCATTATTTCCCAGAGAGTTCCCCTCCCAGAACAACTACACTGTTGACAGAATAAACTGCATCAGCAGAAGTGTCAAAACCTGCCCACACAGATCTCATGCCATCCCTGCAATGGTTAAACTCTCCCCAGTTTCAAGGGGTTTGGTCAGTGATGTGATCAAAAATCACCACACAGCTCTGCAAGGAAAACTGAGCTGACTTGCATTAGAACCCAGCAGTCTCCCAAGTCAGTGACTTCATTCCCATCCCAGCCCAGCAGCAGTACCCTGTTGGAAGTGATGCTGGTTTTCAGGGAAAGCACAGCTTGTATCCTTCTCTCCATATGCTCCTGAGCTTTCGCTTCTTCCTTTGCATTTTTTTCATGAATTCTGTAAGCAAAGTAAAATCTTTCAGGCTCTCATCCTGGAAAGCTCTTGGTAATAGAATGTCTGAGCTGACAAGGAGTAATTGCCACCAGGCATTGCTGCTGTAAAGCCCTGTTTGGTGGGCACTGGCTGTGGGCACAGGGGAACAGCTGGAGGCTCCTCCAAACACGGCACTGCTCAAGCTCCAAGTGCTAACAGGTTTTCAAATATTTTGCTCGACAACTTTAATTTTTTTAAATTTTGGATATGAAGAATGTGTTTCATGTTATGACATATGACTGGCTGCTAAAATGAAGAATTCAGGTGTTGCTCATATAAGCAGTATCTAAACCTTATGTAGCAAATTTTTACAAGCCAAGCACATGTACCCACACTAAAAATAAACCCTGAAAACTCTACAAGTTGGAAATATGTGGGCAGGAATCAAACCTGGGAATATTCCAGCTAATATAATGGGAAACCAAGAAAAAAATTAAGATTGATATGTTTGATATATTTGTCAAGAAAAAAAATCTATTTGATTTTGTTTTTCTTAATTATGATCAGTTTGTACACACCATCTAATAAAAATAAACCAGCACAGAAAGAGTACAATTATTTCAATCATTTTACAATTAAGTCCTAATATTTATGGATTAGGATATATTTACATATATGTAAAAATAAGTAACAAATGTTCAGTTTCTTCAGCAGCAAAATAATTCAACACCAGAGCAGTAACATAAACATCAACCTATGAAAGAACATTTAATTTAAAATCAACCAGAGCAACAGCACAAAGAAATTGTCCATCAGTCCATTGATGCTTTTTAACCACATTTCTGAGGGGACAGAGAATGGGACAGGGCAGGTTTCAAACCTGGATTTTAGTTATACTACTTCAGTTAATGACACACACACATATATAAAATGTTCAAATCATTATCAATGCCTCCAAGAGGTCAGAGCCCTCATGACAAAGACTCCAGGGAATCTGGAGGCCATGCTAGGACACTGAGAGGATTTTCTTCTTTCCATGTCCTTTTTGCTCTGTAAGATCTCAATTCCTCACCACACTGCACCTGGCACAAGATTTCCAGGTGCAACAGAAGACACAACTTACAGAAAAATCATTATTTTTCAAAGACTGGAGGATAAAGTCTTGCCCAGCAGAGAATGCACAACAGGAAAGGAGTGAAGCCCCACCTTGCCATGCTTTGCCTCAGGAAGAAGACTGCTTTCTCATGGTTCCTTTTGGCATCCTCAAGGAGTTTTTTATTTCTTTCTTCACGTTCTCTCCGGGCTTCTTCCTCTCTTCTGCAAAACAGACAAACCAACGGTTGCAGCAGGACTAAGGAAAATT
Source organism: Ploceus nigricollis (assembly GCA_013399945.1). Taxonomy (NCBI): domain Eukaryota; kingdom Metazoa; phylum Chordata; class Aves; order Passeriformes; family Ploceidae; genus Ploceus; species Ploceus nigricollis. The sequence goes on from VXBC01009370.1 coordinate 146,215, forward strand.
TGATTCCAACACAATGAGACCTCAGGGTGGGGTTGGGGAGTTTATTAATATGTGCTGAAATTAGGACATTTGTCCCCTCTCCACATCCCCCATATTATAGACAAAGTGATAAACTTCACAAAAGCCACAGACTGACACACTTTTGCTCTGCTTTTGGAGAGCACTTTTGTGCCTTTTGGTGTCTGCTTCTGCTCCAGGAAATCTCAATGGACTTCACCATAAGCCCAGAAGGTCCTGGAGGCCAACAGCACTGCAGACACATGCAGTTAGTCTGACCCAATAAACCTCATTTCCTATGATAAAACCCCCTCCATTTGTAGTTTTTTCATTTTCATTAAGTTTATTCCCATAAATCAGAAATCTTTACTTGCATAACTGCAAGACCATGGCCAATTCTTATTTTAATTCCATTTCCTCATCAAATATTCCTGAAGCACACCCAGCTAAGACACACAGTAGCACCAGTATCTGAATTAGCTAATCTCAGCACCTGCAGCAGAGAATTGGCTGAAAATAAAACAAGAAAAGCAGCAGGCTCTGACTTTGAGGCTCTTACTTCTCTCGAGTCCGACGTGTTCCTTCTGCTTGCAGGGCTGTTATTTTTTCCTTCCAAATCCTCACTTCTCTCTCCTCCTGGTATTGCATCTGTAGCTCCTCCTCATCTTTCTGAAGTTGTTCACGGAGGATGTCGTATTTTCCCTGTTCAGCTTCTATCTGCCACATCTCAACCCTTTAAAAAAAAGTGTGAATTGTTTTCACTGGAATACTGATATTCTTTCACTTTAAGGTGATAGATTGAATAGGGAAGGCTCTATGGGGAGCCTATGTTTTGTTTTAATATTTTAAAACATGTTTTGAATCAAACCCTTTTACTGACACGGGTGGTCCAGACTAAGGCTCATATCTAATACCATATCCCTTTCAAAGACATCAAAAATACTGGTCCAAAAAAGGTAAAAAAAATAAACCTCAAGTTTGTGTTTCTCCCATTTACCTAGAAGAAAATATGAAAACCAAGAAAAATTCTAAAAATAGCTTTTCCTTCAACAATAAATAACTTCAGGGACAGGCCATAGCTTTTATTCTTCTGTGCTTTGCTGAAGGAACCAGATATGATAGAGCTGAGTACATTAATCTGTTCTGTGTATTGCTAATCACACAATAAACAAGTCAAGCATTTTAAAGCTATTACACAACACTGCAGCAGAACACACTGTATCCTGGTTAACCACTTGGCTAATCACAGCTAGAAGCTCGTGCCTGTGTTCCTCCTTTGATGTACCTGAGGTACCAAAATATAAACACACTCACTTGTTGCCTCCTGCGAAAGACAGTTTTACTGTCTGATATAAAGAAGTAATTTATTATGTGTGAACAATCAATTACAAGCAGCAATATTAGCTTGGCATAAAAATATACAGTACTGCTACAATGTCTCCATCATGCTCATTTTCAATCCTTTCCTTTATGCCCTATAAAAACACTAAGAGGCATAAATTACAAGTATTTATGCTCATGCACAGACAGATTTACTTTAGTCCATCTTATTTTTTCAAATGAGACCTGTTTAGGCCACAATTTATGCACCTCTCATAATAAAATCAAAACTTTATTTACATGTGCAAAACTAACTTGGGGGCTGAGCCACATCACCCAGCTTTGTAAGGAATGAACCATGCAGGCTAAAAGTTGCTCTAGAATGATGTAATTCAGTATTTACAAGCAATTTCTCTATTGACTAACTTTTGAATCCGTCCAACAGCATATGAAGAAGGGAATAAAGATTGATTCCCTTCACACTTTCTTCATTCCCTCACTTACAAGTTTTGTTTTAGTGTCAGAGCAAGTTTCAGCTCCAGCTCCTTCTCTCTCTCCAGTTCAGTGCACAATCGGCTGCTCACGGCCTGCAGGCGGGACACGGCTGCACTGGCAACGTTAGAGAGAACCCATCAGAAAGAAATGTGAACACAGTCCCCCTTGCAAGATCAGCAATAATAAAGCACAGCTCTAAGGCTCAGATCTATTCATCAGAATTTATGCAGCCTCTTGCTTAACCTTCTAAGTGTCCATTCTTGAGGCAGAGCTTTCTTTAAACTCTTACACACCAGTTGAAAGGAACAGATGAGAATTTCAAAAGCACTGACCAGTAGCTTAATGCAATTATTCACTTCTCAAACTGATAAAAGTAGTATTATTCATGAAGATAAGCGTAGGTGAACCTAGAGAACCTAGACTGATTTTGCTTTTAAAATGGTACTACAATATTCCATATACTTAGCCTACAACTGCAGCATTCCCACACAGTTATTTTCCTTCTCTCCCCAGGAAATCTAGCAGACAGTGTACTACAGGATCCACAGACAGTGGCCTGACTATACTCAACATAAACTCCCATCCTCTAAATGAAAATTGGATCTTCTACCTGCAGCTACTTCTCTAAATTCAACATTTCTCTGTTGGCATTGCTAGTGCTAATGGCAGCCAGGATTTGCATTACTGCTAAAAAACAAAGACTTTCAACTTCATAAGCCAGAAATCTACCAAGCCTTCTCACTCCACTAGTCACTTGCTAAATGTAAAAGATTGGGAGAATTGCTATTTTTTCCATATCTAGACCTTCCCATGTGACCCATCATAAGGATAAACACTACACTGCTTTTCTGTCTTTGCTGGGATTTGTTACTGTCTCTGAGATCCCACTTGCACCACCTCAGGAGACTCATTTGCATCAGCTCATCAGTTTTGTTTAAGCAGCTCTCCCATTCTGGCAGCTAACCTGCCTTCCTTTCTCTCATTCATCGCTGCTCTAACCTGGAGATTAACACAGGTTAGAAATGCAGCTGCGAAGTTTGTTCACAAGCCTCTGGCTCCTGGTACACAAGCCACCCACTGCTTTCTATTTAAACCAAATGTGAAGAGTACAGTAAATTGCCTCCCACTTGATAGCAAAGTGTTTCAGAGCAGCTCCTGTATGCAGAGCTACTCCTGAAAGGCATTCCTGCATTCCAGAACAACACAAGAAAGGAATGGTGCATGTATGTGTGTATTTATAAAAATATATACACACACATATATAGAAATCCTGACTGAGTAATTACCAGAAGCAAAGCCATGACTTCCAGGAGTGCCACATCACCTTGATTCATCAGACTGAAGAGAAGATTGAGACCCTGACAGACATAATTGACAGCATTGGGCTAGGTTGACTTAGTACCTGTTGTTACATTTTAAAATATATGCCTCTTTCCTACCCATTCCCAAGTTTCCCCCTCTTTCTGCTCTTATCTCATTAATTACACACAGATGAACTTAGTGGATGCCTGTAATCCTTGGTATCCAGAAATACTCTCTACCTACACATTGCCAGTCTCCTCCTCTCTCTCTATTTCCATGTCTACATGATCCAGCTGCTTTGCCAGCATCTTGCTCCGCAGCCGACAGGCACTCAGCGTGTCACTGCAAGAAACAAACACATCATTTATGTTTTGTAGGTTCTTTTCTCTTCTCAGTGAAACTCTTCTTTTTGAGGGCAAGATTCACAGCCAGGATTCCTGTCAGATACACAGTTCTGTAAACTCTAGTATTTATGATGGATACGGTATCTCAGTATTTGCTGGGGATTTGTGCCGATGGATTATGTTTGCTTAAACACTAACCTGGTTTTTTGGACCGTCAGTTCCTTTTCCCAGACCATGTCATCGAGCAATTGGAGGCTCCTCAGTGAGGTTGATATGTGAATTCTGTCTGCAGACTTCAGAGGCTGAATGTTACCAATGTTGCCCAAAGAGTGTTCTGAGCTTTGCCTTTGAATTGGAACACACAACCAACAAAGAAACAATGTGAAACTGTACTTATGTGAAGTTTGTCTGACGTCTGCACATCCCTGCTTTCTGTTTTACTCTAGCAGAACTGTTACAAATAAGACCATTATAAATAGGGAAGAACATGAACAGAAACAGCACAGGAAGTTTGCATCCATGGACTTAAGCCAGGATTTTCAGTATTGGATATCTAATGTTGAACATTTATACCCTCATTTAAAGAACTAATGATGTGTCTTTGTTTTAAAATGCCTGGGGCTCCTCTTGATCCCACCTCAGCTTTGCAACTTTAGCGTTCCTCAACAATAGTTTACAATTTTAACAGGAACATTTTAAACTAGTTTAAGACATGTCATACACAGCTGGTCACTCAGCACCACTGAGGAAATTCTGTTTGAACTGGATTAAGGTATTTACGTGCTAGAATCAGACTGGTCTCCAGCATCTTCAAAAGTGTCCTTGTCTTCCATCTTGCCACCATCATCCAGCTCTTCTCCCAGCTCATATTCTAGCAGATATTGAAAAAAACAGCTTAATAAAGAGACTTTGAATTTTAAAATGCAAAGCTTTCTATATTTGCTGTCAAGTCACAGCATGGAGAATCAGACATGACATTTTATAGCATTACTGCAGCGTACATTAAAAAATTCATATGGCAAACCACACAGGACTATTATACACCTGCAAGTGAACAGCAGAATGTTCTCTGCCTTCATGTGGAAGTGTCACCAAGAATCCCACTTATGTGGGAAAATCCCAAACAAGAACAGGGAGGATAATGTACTGTCAGGTTCTGGTCAATGATCTAACATGTTTATCTTACATTAAGTTTACATTAATGTCAGTTTTTTGTGAGTTATCAAAACAATTCATTTTCACCTTCCCAGTGTTCTTCCATGTCAGGGAGCTGACCAGCTGCATCTCCTTTTTCTTCCTCTTCTTGTCTTTCTTCTTCCTCTTCTTGTTCTTCTTCCTCTTCTTCTCTTTCTTTTTCCTCCTCTTCTTCTCCTTCTTCCTCTTCTTGCCTTTCTCCTTCTTCCTCTTCTTGTATTTCTTCTTCTTCCTCCTCTTCTCTTTCTTCTTTTTCCTCTTCTTTTTCTTCTTCTCCTTCTTCTTGTCTTTCTTCTTCCTCCTCCTCTAGAAACACTAGAGGAGATATTTGCTGTTCTCCCTCACTAAAACTGATCTCACGACCTTCCATGCTGACAGTTCTTTCCAAATGACCAGGCTGAATAAAAAGAAGAACATGTTTTCCACATCAAATATCCAACGACTTGCAATAGTGGTGACTATCTCTGGAAGTGAATTCACAGCATTCAGTCATTCAGTACATACTTAATGCATGTGAAATAACTGGATACAACCATATACCTCTGTGCTAGTTACACATTTTGAGTATCAACCATAATAAACCTCTTAGTTAAAAGCAAGGACTCTGCCTTTTTTTTTTTTAACATAACTATCAGCTCAGTAATAAAACAAACCTTCTGAATGTATTTTATCCACTTACACCATGACTTTACCCCAAATGATTTGGGCATAACTCCAACAAACACTCTTTGTTCTTGAGTCTTCTGGAGTTCTCCAATGCAAAGCAAACTGTTCCCAAATGTTGTTACAATTTATTAGAATTCAGTAAATTCTGCATGTCATCTAGAATGAGTTATTACCACATGGTTGAGTATATCACATCTAACCCACAGAAAGACTTGGACATATGATTAATTTTAACGAAGGTGGCTCAGCTTTGAGTGCATTTATGTAAATCCTTCTGCAGAACTCAAGAAGAATCAACAAGAAGAGAGCATCTATTTTCTCCATTTAAGGAGCAGAGAAAACACACCCCAGGATTTGAAGTATAGAGGAATGAGTAAATGATAGGAACCACCTTAAAGCCAAGTATGATTCCTACGCTGGGCTACTGATTTAGGGATGTTGGTGGCACTAAGAAGTGGCACAAACATCAAACGAGCAGCCAATGCAGCAGCGGCCCCAACGCCTTCAGCCAAACCCCTGCGTTGTGAGGTTGTGTGGCTCCAACTCCCAAATAACAAAGTTTGGGGTAAATTCGGCTGAGATGCACAGGGCGGCAGAAGGCCCGAGCCCTCCCACAGGACACCCCGGGGCAGTCTCGGTGTTTCCGGCGCTGTCCCCTCACGGCTCACCGCGCCCAGGCCCCGNGCGGGCGCGGGGCGGCGCTGACGGCGCGCCTCGCTGGGTCCCCCCCCCGCCTGCGGGGTGGTGCGGGCCGGGGTGGGTTGGCGGCCGTGGGCAGGTGACCAGTGCCCGAGGGCCGAGGTCACCGGGTCTGGGTCCGGTGTCCGAGGGCCGAGGTCACCGGGCCTGGGTCCGGTGTCCGAGGGCCAGGGTCTCTGGGTCAGGGTCCGGTGTCCCTGGGGTCCTCGCAGTTGTTCAGATCATTGAGTTCTTGAGGTCTGAGCCATCTCGAGCAGCTCTCTGGGGTGTTTTCCTACTTGACGATTGTTTACATTATTTATTGTCAGAGGTAGATTGGAATATGAAACACTGACACGGGGTGTGGTGGCGAGTGAGCTTTTTGCACGTTCTTTAAAAGAATGATTTACACCTTGGAAATACAGCGGCATTAACAATTCCATCGTATTAGTGTCAGTAATTACCCTGGTGGGGGCACCTTTACCTATGCTGCCTGTCTGAGACATCTGGTTCAGATGGTTTCAGGTAACCAAAGCCAGACGTGCTCAGTGATTTTCAGCTTGGTGTTTACTCACATACATTTATAAATTTTAAGCAAGTTGGTGGCATTATGATTAAAGCCCTTTTTGTGAATTCAGATGACTTGCTGCAATGTGAAGTCTTGTGGATTTGGGGCTGGAGCGCACATGTTAGAATACTGAAGGTTTCCAAGTTTCAATCCAAAAGGAATCTGTCTTAAATGTCTTTTCAGAAGTAAGCCTGTACTATCCTGACAAAAGGATTTTACCACTAGTCACTAATTAAAGGTTATTACAGCAGAAATCATGTACTGCTCATGCTGCCCATTTATTATGTCACATTCTGAACAGGTCCTCTGGCTTCAACAGCAACTTCAGCTCTAGAGGTTCCCTATGAACTTCTGTAATTGTTGTAAATATGCATAAAATCACTACCTGAAAAGTCTTTAGATGATATTTCAGTGATTTACATAGTGAATGTCTGTGTTCATAAAGTGAATCAGTTTGAATATTCTGTTCTGCAGTGGAATCTCCTGAGCCTGTGTGTTTGAGGTGTTCAAGTGTTCAGGTACCAGATTTAGGGTGCCCAGAGAAGCTGTGGCTGCCCCATCCCTGGCAGTGCCCAAGGCCAGGTTGGACATGGCTTGGAGCCCCCTGGGATAGTGGGAGGGGTCCCTGCCNTATGATTTTAGCTCTAAACTGGTGATTAACTGGGTTTCCTTTCTGTTCTATTCCTTGTGTTACCTTGACAAAGTCAAGGACCAGTGCAGCTGGATCCACAGCAGAGCAGACCCCTGTTCCCTCACTCCTGGCACTAGGCCTCGATGACATGCTAGAGAAACCCAGCTATTCAAAGACTCACAGGGATTCAGTTATTAAAATACTGAGACATCATCTGCACCAAAATACACCCTGGTCTGTACACAGAGACAGATGCATTCTCAGATTTATTTAGTTGAAAACGTTCCTTAATTGTAAGCAATATTTCTGTAATTGTTATCGTTGCTATGAGAGTAAGGTCTAGGTTCTGATCCCAGGCACACAAGCACATGCTGCTAATCTGAGCATTTATTTCCACTGGCAAACACAGTATGGAGTATAAATTACTCACAGTGACCAGTTCATTGTCCCACATTTATGCTCTAGGTCCTCAATCTTGAGAAATACATGGACGTTCTTAGCTCTATAAATGGTGGAATCTTGATTTTATGGCATCTATTCATATTACATAAAACAAATTACATACAGACATTTGCAGGATTAAAGCTACAAGATGTAGGCTAAAAATATGCAGTGATTAACTGTATAGCTCTCTCTGCAGATCTGGAATAGTTATAACTGTGTTAACTCTGAACCTGCCAGTTCCCACACTCCTCGAGTCGGGATGAAAAACATCCAAGCACGGATTTTCCCCTCAAGAAAACACTCAGAAGAACACCTGGAAATATCACTGATTGTCAGTTTCTTGTGATATTTTTCTAAAGTGTATTTTTTCAGTCCCAATTTACAACTGTTTGAATTATTTTCATAACCACAGCATGATCAAAGGTCATGATTTTGTGTCAGGTGAATAATGTGTTTTTAGGGAAAGACAATGTAGATTTTTCTCTCTCATATCGATAGGAAAGGGAGAAGATATCTGCAGTTCCTCTGAAGGAAATTATGGCTCTCCAGCCAAGTTGTTATCTCCTAATCTACAACTTATGTCTATCAACTTAAAGCCAGCGAATCTTTAGGATTTAAGCTCCTGGAAATGTACAAAAAAGGCTTTGATTGATGCAGCTCTTCCAGATTTTGTGGGCTCTGGACCTCAGTGATCCGTCTTGGAGAAACTGGGAAACGGAGTGAGCAGATCCAGATTAAACCCCTGCTGTTTTGCTCCCAGGAGGTTAAATTCAGAGGCATTTCTGTGAAGTTCCTGCAGTACCACCTCAGGATCAGCTGGAAAGGCAGCAGAGCTGGCCAGTTCACTCTGCTGTATGGCTGCATACTGTGCTTCCACAGGCAGTTGGCATTTCCCTTCCGAACGTTTCCAAGGTGACAGGAGCTCATATATGGAGCTTCTGGCGTTTAGGCAGGAAGACATGCCAATAATGGAATCTGCATTTTGGCAGGGTGGTTCATACCAATTACATAACACAACTTGTCTGCCCTGTTGTTTGATAGGGATCGATGTTGGCCTGTAAACAATGGCAAACATTGATTTGTCGGACTGTAAATAATGGCAAACATTGATGAGCATCTTCCCAATGACTCATCCCTACAGATGTATGGACAAAAAATGAGAGGGGCATTTGCTATCAGAGCACTTCATGGAGGAATGGCCTGGGATGGCACCAGCTGGGAGTGCACCCCTGAGAGCAACACATCTGGGGTAAAACTGTCATCCTGGTCCTGGAATTAGCCCTGGCTATTGGGTAAAGTGGGGAATTTCATCCCAAATCTATTGCATAAAGAAAAGAAAAGGAGGGCAAAGTGTCTGGCTGCAGTGTGCTTCATGATTATAAAAAAAAATTTGCAGATTGAGGGAGGAACTAGATGTTCTACAGAACATTTAGAAACAGACAAAAACTATATTCCTAGTACTTAAGGTGAAAGAGAAATTAATATTGTGGTTATCCAGATACTGATTAAATACAGACATGTTTGTGTTGGGGCTGGGGGATGTTCATACAGTGCAAGCACAGTACAACCTCTGAAATGAGCTAAATATTCCCACCATGCAATTGCTACTGATATTCCCAAATCTCATTTACAAAAATAGGCATATGTGTGTAATTTATATATCTAGAGACATTTGGCGATGTTGCCACAACAGTCTTTCACGAGCTGCTTAGGTGGAATCATGGGAGGGTGAGATTAATTATCCCTGTGGTACATTTTTTGCCTCTTAAAATTATATGTGACAATATGATATCTTTATTTTTCTGGCAGTAAAACCACCTGTTCTATTTAGAAAATTATCTATTAAGAATACCAGGTAATGCAGTGCAGCTGTAAAATAAATTGAAATAATGTCCTTTTGATACAGTCTCAAAATCCTGAGTAATAAATGACTGAAAACTTGTTTTTTGGCCCAAATCACTGAGCATGCTCCTCCTCAATCCCATCAAATCACACCATCCAATAAATGATTGTATGGTAGCAGTCACAGAAGTATGGATGACTGTGATCAGGGGAAATTCATACCTGTTATATGTTCCAGAAAAAAATACTTGACAGATACTGAAATGTGGGTTTCTGGCTTCAATGTAGTAAAATATACTTCAAAGTTGTGACCTTTATTAGTGCTTGAGTAGGGTAGATACTTCAAGAATTAGTAATTGCTGATATAGTAGTAATAACAACTAATGATTTAATATGTAGTAATCACTAAATTGTAAAATTGTCCAGATGTGGGTGCAGCCCATTAGCATTTGACCTGGCATGGACAAATACTGCAGAAACACTGATTTAAAGATTTGTGTTGCTTTCACAGATCTACTACAGCTTTACTACAGCAAAGATCAAAGTTTGCCCCAAACTGTGTAACTCTGACTGGACAGCCTGGTCCTGCTGGAGCTGCAGTGACCCCTGAGGGTCCTGCTGAGCCCCACATGCAAGGTCAGAGCATGGGATGGACCTTTCCATGAAAGCTGGTGCCTGCAGCCATAGGGATTGAGGAGAAGTTTGTTAGAGTGAAAAAAAGGCTTAGGAAACATTGAGTATCATGGGCTATCTTTTTAAGACTATTTGACAGTTCCCAGCCGGTAGCTAAAGCTAAAGGAAAGCTTTAATTATTTTCAAGAGGATTAGATGAGAAAGATTTGGAGAGCTTATTTATTTTGTTTTGTTTTGATGTTTTAATGGCAATTTTAATAGTTTCTTAATCTGTGTCTTAGCAATTTTAATCTGTCATTGACTGTAATGAGTTTGGGATATTTAGCTAGAAATGTGGGAAATTAAATGTGTTGTTGATCTTTATTATTTTACCTCCTCTCTTCCCTTTGGCAATAGGAATTATTTATTTTAAGTGGGTTGTGCATATACATGTATATTTATATATATATATATATGTACCAGTCTATTTTAAATATGTATTGTATGTAAAACCAACTAAATCCAAGGCTGAATGACCAAACATTTGTCCTTCTTCTTTATAATATGAGGATATAATCAAGGCCCTTGTAGATAAAATGTAATTTATTTATCTGAGAGAATTTCTCCATGTCTTTTAGGATTGCCATTGCATTTTTACTTGTGTCAATGGTCATTCTTGTAGCAAGGTCTGTCCTTTCAGAACATGGTGTGCTTACATAAACACACAAATGCACACATCACACACTTACACATGTCATCCACACATAAAATCCACTCAGACACAATCCAAATGTACAAAGTGCCTCTGTGGATTTTTTGGCTATTTTTACAGATATATGCTGAAGATAGAGAAAACTGTTCTTTTTTACTAGTAAATTAGGTGACAGCTCTCCAGCCAGAGGAGAGCAACAAGGAATTCTCAGCAAAGGTACGTAGCCCACAGCACCATCAGCCTTATGAGTAGGAAAAATATGAAAAAATGTCAACTGAAAATATCCCAAAAGGTGTGAATGTGTTCTGTTATATGGAGAGACAAAGTCATTCTGTTCTGTGTGTCACCAGGTAAATGCCATTAAAAATCTTTCTGTTTACCTCCTAAAAAAAAAAAAAAGAAAGAAATTTCATGCAATAATCTGACTCCTTGAGCTAAAATTTGTGTCTTTTCCTCTTTTTTGGATGTTAGCTGCAGGATTGCCATTGAGATGGGCAAAGGGAGGAAAAGATCAGAAAGAAAATAACCTCTTATGTTATTCTCACAGGTTTATGACATGTCTGTTTTTGTTGTATTACATCTGTGTGTGTGTTGTTTACATCTGTTCCCCTGGATTTCATGGGGCTGTTATTCCCCTCACCCACCACCCCTCAGTAGCCATTTGAAATGTTGGTGCTAAATAATAATACAGAACTAAAAAGACAAAAAGATGAATCCAGCACTTTACCCCAGGTGCCTCCTTTCATTAGCTTAAGGTACCTGCACAATCATTTTTGTTTTATGAGATAATTTCTTGAAAATGTCTCCTTCACACTGTTTCCTTTGTGGGTTGGTTTTAAAATTGTCATTCGAGATTGAACAGCACCAAAAAGCCGAGGAGGCGGAGGAGGAGAGAAGGAAAGAGCGAATATGGAGGAGAAAACCGAGTTTGACCTGCAAGTCAAGATGAGCCCGAGGTCCCGAGGAGCCCCGTGGCCGGGTCCCCGCTGGCCCCGTGCCGGGAGCCGCGCTGCCCGGGAGCCGGCGGAGGTCCCGGGAGTTCGCGAGGCACAAGAGGTGGAAGCTGGACGATGGCAGCCCGAGCAGCCCGCGATGGAGCAGTGAACTGCTCCGAGCATTCCACTGTAGAGAAGCCCCTCAGGAGCCCGAGAGCGGCGACGCAGAAGTTTGTGTTGCGGGCTCTGCCCCTCTCGGTGGTACCGCCGGGCCGGGACAGCGCGCAGACAGCGGAGAGGCGGCATTTCCCTCGCCACGGTGCCCGGCTCCATCGGCGGCGCGCTCGGAGCGATGCTGGCAGCCGGGCTGCAGCTGCGGTGCCCGGGTGCCGCCGGGATTNCCCGGGACCGGCCGCCCCTGCCCTGGGCTCGGGCTGCAGCTCCTCCTGCTCCTCCCCGGCACGATGCGCGCAGGACATTAGTGGCTCCGGAGCACTTTGAGTTGCTCCCACCCCGCTCCGTGGGATTAATCTATCCTTTTGGAGGTTATTTTCGGCAAGCAGCCTCGCAGGCGGGCAGAGCGGCCGGAGGAAGAGCCCGCGGCAGGGGAGGGAGGGGGG